>JAOCZM010000069.1:0-600000 GCA_026122235.1 Vinca minor | reverse complement strand
ACTTGAACCAAAGCTACTTATTTTGGACGAAACATATTTTCTCCAACAATATCCTTGAATGCAAATATGAGGGAAATCTTCAATAAGCATGAAAATATCATCATATCCACATATTAAAGGCATTTGTTCTCGACTTTGAGCAACAAATTCAACAAAAACTTTTTCATCTCTAAGATCAGCCCATTTTTTCCTCATCGACCAAATCTCTCTCACGAAGATTACTATCTTTCTCGCAATAATCCGCCAAAACTACATCTATTCCAATAATTTTTTATTTACAACATTCATTTTCATTGCTCTCATCCAAATTATAAATTTCCAAGTTAATCTCATTGGCTAAATTAGCCACAATTTGCTTGTTACCACTTTTATTTTCACAATTATCTAAATCAATGATTTTTTTCAAACTCGACTAAAGAACTACCTATCAAATCCTAACTCCAAATCAAAAGATTCAACTTCATCGTGAACTATTTTTTAAAAATAATTTTTTGGGTTAAATGCTTTAAATGCCAATCTAGTATTTCACTATTTTGAGTTATGGCCATAAACAAGGTTTTCTTCGAATTTTGGTCATAAAAGTTTTACGGACAACGGATTTTAGACTCAGGAAAAAATTTAAAAAAAGCCCCCCATTTGCCTACCACGTGAGGGGCATTTTCGTCCTTTTCATTTCTTCTTTATTCTTCCCAGCAAAGCCACCATCTCCGGAGAACTTCTTCATCAATTTTCCGGTAAAAAATTCAGAAAATAAATTATTGCTGAGAGCAAAAAATGAGTGTCTGAGGATGCAGCAGTAGAGCCGCCGCCAGTTGGAGCATTTTGATTTTGGGTTTTTGGGTTTTTTTTTAGTAAAAGCTTTTACATTTAGATTCTGCATTGTCTTCCTCGGGTTCCTCCTTAAGTTTTCATTAAATGAAAATGGAAATGGGTTTCATTAATTTTTCATCAAATGAAAATGGAAATGAGACCCAAGACAATGCTCTCCACTTCAATTCAAGATACAGAGATATATAATAGTGGCAAAATGGCAAAATCAGCATTGAATCCGAATACTTCGATCTTCGTTCCGTTAGCTTATCGGGCCGTGGAGGACTTCTCTGATCAGTGGTACGATCTTCAGGAATTCTTTCAAGATCCCCAAAACGACGTCACTCCATTCGACGTCGACGATTTGTTATCCTTGTACAACATAATCAACTTTCAGTAGATTCTTAAGCTTTTGGTTGTTTTTTCCTATGATTTTAGTTTTCAGCACCTTGTAATCTTTGGAAAAATAAGTTTGAGGAAATTTTAAAAAAAATGAAAATGAGTTTAAAGAATTTGTTGATGGTGGTGGGTTAATGCTTTTTGAATTTCAAAAAAAAATTGCTTCAAGAATTGGGGTTGAATGGGTCTAGTATTGATTTTGAGTGACTTGAGAAGATGGTGGTTTTGCAATTGGGAAGATGAACATGGAAGCAGCATGCGGGTCGGGTTATTGGGTAGTACTTTAGTCTTTTTACATTTTCAGGTAAAAAACGAGAAAAAAGCGGCCAGATTTGTGATTGGAGTCTAAAATCTGTTGCCCGTAAATATTTTATAGCCAAAACCCGAAGAAAACTTGGTTTATGACCATAACCCGAAATAGTGAAATAGTGAAATACTAGGTGGTCATTTAGTGTATTTAACCCCATTTTTCTTCTTCACGAGGAGATAAACTCTTAATATTTTCTCTGTCAACAATATTTTTTCATCACCTTTTTCAAATCTATAACATTCATCATTTTCAATTTTTTCTTTTCCAATAATACTTTTCTTCAATTTTTTCTTCAAAACCTTCTTCTATAATTTTCCAAACTTGAAGACTTTCAAAGTAATTTTGCATATGTTGTCACCACATATCAAAATTATTTTTGCCATCAAAGACAAAAACATCACAAGGATAGAAAAACGTTCATCCATATTGAACAAAGAAAAATGGACCATCTTGGTAATTCCAATCAAGGGAATGAAGATATGAAGCTAGTCAGATTACAAACTTTGAGGAAGGAGTGTGAATTGCCTCTCATGAAATCAACAGAGTCAATTAATGATTACATTGGCAAAATTCAGATTCTTGCTAATAATATGAGATCAAACGATGAGAACTTAAAAGAATCTCAAGTTGTTGAGAAAATTTTGCGTTCAATTAGTTCCAAATTTCACACTAAAAATATTGTTTTAGAAGCTACAAAGGACTTAGAAAAATTAATAGTTGATGAATTGGATGGAAATTTATTTTTCTATGAGTTGTCTTTGGATTAACGGAGTGTTCAAAGTGTTCCTAAGGAAAAGCATTGCAAACTTGGGCGAATGTGAAAATGAGAGAGTTGAATTCTCACATCCAGAGGAATAAAGTCAGCAAATTAGTCAGAATTTCCGCAGTAGAGGCCGAGAAAATTTCAGTGATCGTGGTAGAGGTAATTTTAATAATCAACAAAATTACCAGAAGAATAATAATCAGAGGGTGGATAAATCTAAATTTCAGTGTTATTATTGCAAAAAATATGGTCATATGGAAAATGATTGTTTTCTTAAAAAAAGAAAATTAGGGACAAACACAAGCAAAATTTGCTGAAACAAATATTGATGGTTATGAGGTTGTATTTTTTGCTTCTTCTGGTGGTAGTAAAACTGAAAATAATGTTTGGTTTTTGGATTCTGATTGTAGTAATCATATGTGTGGAAATAATGATATGTTTACAGAATTGGATGCCCCATTTTAAAATACTAGTAAAATTTGGAATTAATGAACGAGTATCAGTTGGTGGAAATGGAAATGGAAAAATATTGCCATTATTTTGAAGGATGGTTCTTCTAACTTCATTTCTGATGTTCTGTATGTTCTAAGTCTAGGCCATAATTTGTTGAGGGTTGGACAACTTGATACGAAACGGTACAACATCAATTTTTTGTGATAAAATTTGCACTATTACTGATAATGCTAAAAGGTTAATTGCAAAGGTATACATGAATAGTAATTGTTTGTATCCTCTGAATATCAATTTTGGTGGTTTACCTTGTTTTAGTACTATGGTATTTGATGATCACTGGTTGTGGCATATGAGGATTGGACATTTCAATTGAATAGTTCTGATAAGGACCAAGTCCATTGGAACATGTGGTTCAAACTGGCCACATCACTACAGAATGAGGAGTGAGACAAATCTACAGAATGAGGAGTGAGACAAATCTACAGAATTTTCCATTTGAATTTTGCAAGATTAAAATTATTTGCGAAGAAAAATTTAGTTTTAGGTTTGCCTTCTCTTGATTTTGATGACAGAAAATGTGAGGTATGCATTATTGGGAAAAAGCATAGAGATTCTTTTCCTAAGGATTGAGCACGAAGATCATATTGACTATTGCAGTTAATTGATTCTGATTTGTGTTCTTTGAAAGTTCCTTCTTTGAGTGGTAAAAGATATTTCATTACTTTCATTGATGATTTTAGTAGGAAGACTTGGGTATATTTTCTACAAAATAAACCCGAGGCTTAGAATTTATTTAAAAGTTTCAAAGTTTATGTTGAGAAAAAATAGAGTGGCTATCTAATTAAAACTTTGAGAACCGGTAGATGAACTAATTTCTCGTTTGTGATGATTTTCTTAGTAAGCACGAAATTAGACATCAGATGATTGCCAGACATAATCCTCAACATAATGGAGTAGCAGCGAGCAAAAAATAGAACTGTGATGGATATGTTAAGATCAAAGATGAATGTTAAAAATATGTCTAAAGAATTTTGGGCAAAGGTTGTTGGTTGTGCTGTTTATGTTTTGACAGGTGTCTTACAAGGAGTAATAATGGAAAGACTCCACAAGAATTGTGGACTGATAAAAAGCCTAATATTGGTCATTTGAAATTGTTTTGTTGTATTTCTTATTCTCATGTTCCGGATCCTCTCAGGAAAAAATTGGATGTGATAAGGTAGAAAATTGTATTTTTCTTGGCAAATACTCAGAAGGTAAATATAACAGAGATGCCACTTTTTATGAGAAATTTGCTTGGGATTGGTCTGGTAAGAAGTCGGTTGAGCTAGTTTTATTCTCATATATTCCATTTGTCACACCCCGTCTCCAGAGTGATGACATGACAGTGCCCCATTGGTAAATGAAACACCAAAGCCACAGTCAGAGATTACTCAAATAAGGCAGTTCAATTATATAAATCCATAAGTGTACTAGCGGAAGGAATACTAAAAAGGAAAATTATTTCTAAGTTATTACAACTGAAAAGAAAGCTAATCGTTCCAACATAAATAACTAGAAAGGAAAAACAGAGTTCATTAACTAAGTTTGTTAGGATCACTCTTCGTAATCCCCATCCCAAATGTCATCATCATAATACTGGTCCTCACCTATATCATCTCGCAAAAAGCGGATGGACTAAGCTCCGTGCTCGATGAAGGACCCAAAAAAATTACAAAACAGAAGCAGCAGGGACAGACTCAACGAAGCAACAATTAATTGCCAAATAAGAACAACAAGTAAGTGAGATAACCACATTCTTCGCACCTAAACGATTTCATAAACAAGTGTACGACAAGCACCACGCTTTGCCCATTCTATACACCTGAATACGACCTCGTCTAAACACTTAGAACATCGATACTCGCTATGACACACTCCCACCACATGAGCTCACTTATCTATTCACTACTACTCAGCAATAACGATAGTGGTCCCAGTTATAACCCAAACTAGGACGGTTCAGTAAAACACGTGGGTTCGGGTTGCCCCCCAAACGACGGGGCACAGATTTTAAGGTTCAATCCATTACATTGTCTCATCATCCCCCATCAGGGACTCCACAAAACCACTATCGTATCTAGTGCTTGGTCCCACTAGATGCGGACCCAGACATGTAATGCGAGCAGTAAGACCTCTCGGGTCACGGAAACGTATCGAGACTGTAGGCGGACGGAACCTGCTGACTAGAGTTCCTAGATACGAGCTCACAAGGGGGCAACGACACGGTCGACCATAACCAATTAGGACTGAAGTGAATAGAACGACCCAATTAATGACAACTAACAGTTCAATAATTACGGAAAAGACCAGTTCAGTAATGGAAAATAAATAGATCCACAATTCAGATTAACGATAGGCAGTTAACGATATATTAAATATCGAGTAACAATAACCACAATTTATAATATATCCGTATGTAAGGTTGATTAATTACATGACAGTAATTTAATAAAACAAAGCAATAAACCCCAAAAGTATTTGTGTATGCCATTTAATGATCGTAACAATGTAGAAGTCCCATGTGAGCAAATATTTACCTTTTACCTATGTTTTCCGCCCTTATATTTTATTGTTGTGTTCACAATTTAATTCGGGACAATATATCAAGTCAAGTGTCAACAGTCAAGTGTCAACAAAGTGCAACGGTCATTAAGATTGTAACTAAATTTGGCAATAGGGAGTTGAATACAAATTGCACGTATTAGTACACAAAAGTATTTTAAAATACATATGACATAATTTATCACATAATTAGAATGGTAAGGCCAGTTGCATGTTTAAATATAGCACATGATAGTTATGTAAATTTGCAACAGAAGAATTTTAATTATAACAATACGTAAAAATGCAAACTAAGACACTTGATGACAACATTAAGATAACAAGTATGTAGTGAAGAGATAGAGAAAAAAAATAAGTTCAGGAGTTAAAACATACATTCATAACCAAGGTATTTAAGGTCATCCGCTGTAGCAATGGAATATGTAAGAAAAAGAAAATATTTATGGTCATGGCTACAATAAAGTAAGTGCATTCAGTAAATTAACTATATAAGGATGACATATAAAGAAAGAAAAAGTATATGAGAGCAAAAACGTGAATGAAAATCCATATAGTACTTCATATAATTAAACGGTTCCGAACAGAATTTAACATGAAGAATGAGTCCTTACCTTATCAAAAGCAATTAAAAATAATCAATCCGAAACCAGAAATTTTTCAAAATCTGCTCCGCTTTCGATGCGATATCTTTCCGCTCCGAACTCCGAATCGACTCTTGTTTGCGCTCACTCGTAGCTATCGCGAATGCCGTCGTTTTGATATATTGTGCGTCAAAAATGGTGAAATAAATCTCTCTCAGTGACCTCTTAAGACTCTGGACAGAAGGTTGAGTTCTCAGAATTTTTCTTATTTTTTTCCTCTGTTTTTCGTTTCCTTGTCCTCTGCCAGTGTAGTTAAACTACCCCCTGTTATATTCACGATTCCCGCAGAATCATGAAACGGCCCCAAATTGATGGGCACGATTCCCGAAGAATCATGCATGACCCGCTCTTGTTGACCATGACTTACGAAATTATGGTTACTTTACTATTATTAATATTATTTTAATTGACTGCTCACTACTTCCAGTCAAATTCTTCATATAGTATCTATAGCATTTCCTTTCCTTTTTTTTTTTTAATTCATGCTATATTAATTCTACACAACAAACATACACAAATAACACGTAAAAGGTTATCGAACACAAAACATTTAATTCATAGCATTAATGATAAATCAAATAATTATGCAATTATACACATAACTCACATAATCCATAAATGAAAAATCCCGGTTATCACACCATTGCAATCATCTTTAGAGAGGTCACCAACATTTGTGCATGGTAGAACTGTTGAGGATGATAGAGAGCATATTGAGCAAACAGCTCCCGTAAAATCTAGTTCTGCATCGTTTTCAAGCCGCCCTCGGAGGGAGACTCAAATTCCTGCTCGTTTGAGGGATTGTGTTATTGGTTCTGGTTTATCTGATGAAGATATTGTGAATTTTGCTTTAATTACATATTGTGATCCTGTTACTTTTGAGGATGCTTCTAAAGCTGATCATTAGATTCAAACAATGGATGTTGAGATTCATGCCATTGAGAAAAATTACACTTGGGAGTTGACTTCACTTCCTCCTGGTAAGAAATTTATTGGTGTTAAATGTATTTCTAAGACTAAGTAAAAATCCTCTGGTGTGGTTGATCGTCTTAAAGCAAGATTGGTAGCTAATTGCTACAAACAGTAAGAAGGTATTAATTATTTTGAGGTATTTGCATCTGTTGCTAGACTTGATTCAGTCTGTATAATCCTTTCTATTGATGCTTAGTAGTCTTTGTATAAATATCAAATGGATGTTAAATATACTTTCTTGAATGGAATGTTGGAGAAGATAGGACGAAAGTGTCGTAGACCAGTGGGGCAGGCGCCTGCCCACGACCTTGAGGTCGTGGGTTCAATACCCTCCGCCTGCATGCGGCAAGCTTTAATCTCCCTTTCTAGGGCTATCTTCTCCTCGACTGAGGCAGTTCTCTCTCTCCTATATGGGGCAACCGCCCGATCGAGCTTCAAAAAGAAAAAAAAACCCTACATGTTATGTCATAAATGGTTAGGAAGATAAGGTTTATAAATTGAAGAAAACATTGTATGGTTTGAAGCATGCACCGATAACTTCCTATACTTGTATTGATTTTTATTTTCTTAATCATGATTTTGATAGATGTCCTTATAAGAATACTCTGGCTATATTTGAAGTCTAATTATTTTGGTGACATTTTTATTGTGTGTTAGTATTTTGATGATTTTATCTTCACTTGAAACAATCTCAAATTGATTTATGAATTCATGGAGGCTACGATTAATCACTTTGAGATGACAGATTCGGGGTTGATGTCCTATTTTCTTGGCTTGGAGGTTAAACAGTTTGATGAAAAAAGTTTATTTCTCAAAAAATTATGCAGGTGATATTTTAAAAAAGTTTAAGATGGATTTTGCTAATCCTATATTATAACTTTAATTTTATTAATGATAAAAGAGGTGCAATGAGTTTTATATCACTATAGAAGGAGGTGGGGCTGATGATATAAGACATGGGCAGTGGCGGAGCCAGGAAATTTTCTTTGGGGGGGCACAATTAACATTGACAAAATAAATTCATAAAAGTATATAAATATTGGCGGAGCCAAAAAATTTTTTTTGATGAAATCTTATAGACTAGAATTATTCACATTTTGTTCACCATTTTCACTCTACTGGCCAGTGCTTCATAAACCTCCAAGTCCTCTGGCTTCATATTGTGGACTTTTTATTGTGAAATATTTATAATTTACAAGAGAGCTCATTGTGAAGTTTTTATTAGTAATTTTATTTTTTAGTCTCTTACACACTTAAATTTGTTACCATTTTAACCAAAATTGTTAAAATATAAGTGGTGTCATTCCTATAATTCACAAACTAAATAATTTAATTTTAAATCGTAAAGTGATTCAAAATGGGTACAATAAACAATGTTCACGAGACGAGGTGTTACAAAAATAAAACTAAAACTAAAACTAAATAAATAATTTAACTTTAAATCGTAAAGTGATTCAAAATAGGTATAATAAACAATGTTCACGAGACGAGGTGTTACAAAAATAAAACTAAAACTAAAACTAAAACTAAATAAATAATTTAACTTTAAATCGTAAAGTGATTCAAAATAGGTATAATAAAAAATGTTCACGAGATGAAATTATCATAAAAACAAAACTAAAAACTAAAAAAAAATTGGGAAAAAAACTGGTGGGGCACATGCCCCACTGTGGCTCCGCCACTAGACATGGGAATAGAAAAACTCTGTCCGTTTTTAAAAATAATATATTTTCCTTTATTTTGTTACCTTTTTATTTGGGCAATTACATTGGATTAGTTCTTGAGAAGTCTACCAGTGAACGTACTCATTTCGGAAACATAAAGAAAATGGGTTAACTCCTTTTAATTTATATTCATAACCTCCATTTGATTAATAATTATAACTTTAATTTTATTAATGGAAAAGAGGTACAATGAGTTTTATATCACTGTAAAAGAAGGAGGGGCTGATGATATAAGACATGGGAATGGAAAAACTCTCCGTTTTTAAAAATAAAAGATTTTCCTTTATTTTGTTACCTTTTTATTTGGGCAATTAGATTGGATTAGTTCTTGAGAAGTCTACCAGTGAACATGCTCATTTCGGAAACATAAATAAAATGGATTAACTCCTTTTAATTTATATTCATAACCTCCATTTGATTAATATTGTAACTTTAATTTTATTAATGAGAAAAGAGTTACAATGAGTTTTATATCAGTATGAAAGGAGGAGGGGCTAATGATATAAGACATGGGAATGGAAAAACTCTCTCTGTTTTTAAAAATAATATATTTTCCTTTATTTTGTTACCTTTTTTAATTTGGGCAACTAGATTGTATTAGTTCTTGAGAAATCTTCCAGTGAACGTGCTCATTGCGGAAACATAAAGAAAATAAATTTTATCTTGGAGCCGTGACTGACCACTATCACCCGCACGTATGGAGGTCTTCACGTCTTTAGAACAATGAATTTGTCACGACTCCCATGCTTTCTTTCTTTATCCCAATTCTTTTTATACTTATATTTTATGTTTCTATAAATTTTTTATTATGAGTATGATTTAATTATTTATTTATATAATTTTTCATAGCAATTTAAAGACGCGAAAATCATTTAGTTTAGTGAAATTAACTTTACTAAGATCCTTAATGCCAGACCATTTTGAAGAACATTTTTTAGCGACAATTTCTTTTGTCATTGTTTCATGCTGTTGTTACCCTTTAGGTAATCCAAGGTTTATAGAAAAAAGCATTTTCCAGAGGATACTGATTTCAGTTTCCGATCTATATTTATATGTATCCAGTGACGGATACAAAAAAAAAATATCACTGAGATCATTTGATATATACAACAATTTACTGCTGTCATTTATACATTTATTATCTAAATGAAGTAAAATATATCATATATAATTAAAAAAATATTACTGGGATCATTTGATATATACAACAATTCACTGCGGTCATTTATACATTTATTATCTAAATGTACTAAAATACACCATATATAATTAAAAAAATCACTGGGGTCATTTAATATACACAATAATTCACTGGGTTCATTTATACATTTATTATCTAAATAGAGTAAAATACACCATATATAATTAAAGTAAATTTTGAGTGGGGTCAATTCTTTGGATCCGTCACTGTATGTATCAGAAAAATCCAACATAAGAGGTCATGCACAAAGAATTAAGGTTTCTAACCAATATTTTATTTGGTGAATGAATTGATCTTTATAATATTATTGCAACATTTTGGATTGTCATGATCTAAATGTAATCTGCATGTAAAAATATGTAGGCAATTCCATCTATTTCTCTTGCAATGCTTAATTTTACATCTTTGGATTATCCACCGCAAGAAGAAAGGTATTAAAATTGCTAAATTCCAGCAAGTTTGTTTTGACATTGACCTAACCTCTCATTTTATTTCATTGAATATTATTTTGTTTTCTTTGTGCAAAAATGCTCTCTCCTGCTTGCTACTTTACAATTCTCTGTCAGTAATGAAATAGTGGATAATTTAATTATTGGAGCATCTCATATTTTAACTTTTTGAGGATATACTTATTAGAGCATTTAGTGATGAAATTGAGATGAGCATCCAGTAGGGTTAGATCTCTTATGATTATGAATATTCCATTTGAAAGTAGTTTGTGAGAAGTCTACCAGTGAACGTGCTCATTGCGAAAATATAAAGAAAATGGGTTAACTCCTTTTAATTTATATTCATAACCTCCATGTGATTAATATTGTAACTTAAATTTTATTAATGACAAAAGAGGTACAATGAGTTTTATATCATTATAAAAGGAGGAGGGGCTGATGATATAAGACATGGGAATGGAAAAACTCTCTCCGTTTTTAAAAAATAATATATTTTCCTTCATTTTATTACCTTTTCATTTGGGCAACTAGATTGGATTAGTTTTTGAGAAGTCTATCAGTGAACGTGCTCATTACGGAGACATAAAGAACATGGATTTTATCTTGGAGTAGTGAGTGACCACTATCACCCGCACGTAGGGAGGTCTTCACGTGTTTAAAACAATGACTTTGTCACGACTCCAAGCTTGCTTTCTTTATCCCAATTCTTTTTATATTTATATTTTGTGTTTCTGTAAATTTCTTATTATGAGTATGATTTAATTATTTATTTATATAATTTTTCATAACAGTAATAACTCCCTTCTTTATCATCTATATATAGAAATTTATCTCCAGGCTTCTTAATGTCATCTTCTTGAAATTTAGCTTTTGGAATTTGTTTATGCTCCACAATTCCTCATGGCGCCTCGTCTCCTTGGGGATGGTGTCTTGCGTTGAAAAAAATCAGACGCTCGAACTCCTGGTTTTTCAAACTTCTCTAGTGTTTAGAAGTTAAATTTGGAGACATATGTTTGAGAGAGAGAGAGAGATGGTTTATCTATAGGGTGGCGGAGTTGGAAAGGGGAGTCATTTTTTAGACAAGAAGCTTTTTGGAACGGGAAAGATTTTTATCAATTACCCGATTTTTGGAGATTTTTATTTGGATTTCGTTACGCCTTGCTACGGAAAATAAAAGAAAAAAATTAAAAATTAAATGGATATTTGCAGGGTCGGTCATGATATTTCGGGGGCCCTGTGCGAAAATTAAAAATGGGGTCTTTCGTATGAACATTAACATTTTTAACTTGTTACAATTTTTAAATTAAACGAAATAAACTTGGAAATTGGAATATATTAAATTTGTACATTGGACTATTGGAGTAATGGGACATGGATGACATACATAGTAACTTGAATATTTTAATTTTGAAACTTAACATATAAACATGTTATATTTGAAATTTTTGGGGCCCCCTGTGCGGTTGCACCACCTCACATGCACTATGGGCCGGCCCTGGATATTTGTAGCTAATTCAAAGCTAACATACCCACAAAATAGGTACGAAATATCACAAAAATAATTAATATAATTTAATTTCCATTTGCTACAAAACATTCCGTAGAAAATGGATAGAAACTTTTACCGACAATTTTTTCCACCAATAAAATTCACTTGGTCACTTCATTTCCATAGCGAAATTTACTTCACTTCACTTCACTTCATTTCCAATAAAATTTACTTCTCATCTTCAACGCTGTCCAAATACACAAGATTATTTTTCAAATACTTTCTTATTTACTTTTTCATTCCACCCTCCACTTTTCACTCATTACCAAAACAAAGATTTATATGAGGTATGTGTTGACTTTTGATGAATAATATAAAACTTAAATTGATTCCTTTTAAAAAAAATGATTTTTTTTTTCAAACAAAGATTTATATGAGATATGTGTTGACTTTTGATAGAGTATATGGAACTTAAATTGATTCCTTTTAGGAAAAAAAAAATTGAGATTTTGTTCACAAAAAGCATTTCAAGTGGACAGGGAGTATAAATCAACTTTTGGCATACTAATGAGGGTTGTTAAATAAGTGATTCTGGCTATTGGTAAATTCTATGAGTCACACTTCAATTTTTTAAACGCGAAATGTGACATATATCTGAGCATTATTACCAGACAGACATGTAAGAGCACCTCTAAAATCTTATACACCTAGTTTAGTCATTTCTTATGTGTTCTGGATTTTAGAAACACTTAGCGAAGGCGTTCAGACCTAAAAAGAAGAGGGAGAAATGCGAGTGTGATATTGTTTTTGGGTACCAGTGTCCACACATATGGGCCGACTAATTCAGTTAGGGTTTGAATGCACTTTAGCATTTCCAGTAGCATTTTTTGTAAACTTGGGGACATATTATTATTATTATTATTTTACACTAAGTATGATTTAAATTCTCAACCCAAAATTAAACCTACTAGTCGCACTTAGAACCAGCCGACATAGAGATGTGCCAAATGTTGAAAAGCGATACGGTGAAGCAATAAAAAATAATAGCACCCCAATTTTACCTTAAAAAGAAGAAGAGAAAAATAAAACTCTCATAAAAAAAAGAAGAAGAAGAAAAGTCATTTCAGATATTTATTTTTCAAGCGAAATCCATTTAAGATATTACAAAATCTAATTTTCAAAAACTTAAAATCTCAACCTATTATTACACCACCCTCTGATACCAAATCTAACACGTTGCAAAGGAGAGCCACGCCTGGCGGAATTTTGAGACCAAATCTAACACGTTCATCGCAGCATTTCATACATACTTGGGAGACGCTTTAACCAACACCACTGCGGAGATGGAGGCAATGGTATCTGGATTGCAACTGTCACTGTGAAACGGGGCGGGGCGGGCCCAGTCCGGTCCGGTCCGCGCGGGCTAAGGTCAAAACGGGGCGGGGCGGGGCGGGCCCATTTTTTGCGGACCATTAAAACTCACGCCCATACCCGCACCGCAGCTAGCCCGCGGGCTAGCGGGCTGCCCGCGGGCCCACCCCAATTTTGCCCAGAATTCACATCTAGCCCTAGAATTCCCATCTTTTTGCTCCTCCTTCTGATCTCCATCACCGCAGCAGCACCGTTGTACCGTCTCTTCCGGGAAGAAGACAGCAGTAGGAAAGATTAGTAAAACAATAAGATTTTAAAATCCCAGAAAACAATAAATTTGATAATTAAAGGAAGATATTAGTAGGAGGAACAATAAAATCAAACCACCACCACCCGGAAGAGATCCACCTGAGAAGAAGAGTGATTAGTGAAAAAAATAAAGATAAAAATAATTAAAGGAAGATATTAGTAGGAGGAACAATAAAATCAGAGAAAGATAGAAAGAGGGACAAGGAGCCGGACCAAGGACAACAGCAGCAGTGCCGGAAAATAAAGAGAAAGAGAGAGGAGCGGCGCCGGCTAAGGGGGAGAAAACATTTTGGAGATTTCTCTAAAATGAAACAGACGGAGAATGACCTAGAAGCCTTTAGGACCAAATTCTATAATTCACACATTTAGTCCCTGAAGAACCTAGAAATCTCTAGGTATAAATTTTATTAATTCGCAAAAAGCCCGCGGGCGGCCCGCGACCCGTGCGGGCAGATCCGCGCGGGCTGCGGGCTAAATGGGTGCGGGCTAAAATACCCGCATTTTTGCGGATCAATATTTCTTAAGTCCATACCCGGTCCGCGGCGGGGCGGGGCGGGCCGGTCCGCGGGCTTCGGCCCACTTTGACAGCACTAATTGCAACTTGCACTAGAACTTGGGTATAGTAATTTTTTGGTGCAAACGGGCTCAAAAATGCTACATGGCTCGATACGGCGTCGTTCAATCAATGCATGGAGACTTGATGGGTTATTTCAGAACATTTTGAGACTCTTGTGGATGAATGGATTTGATCATATATATAGGAAGCGGCCCAGGTACAGTGCTGAACGTCTATAATTTCAGCACCTGCTAAACACCAGTTTAGTTACGGGATTAAATTGGCGCGGATCCAAAGGCAAGAAAAGAGGTGCTAGCCATCAATTGTTCCTTAAGCGCGTCACACTGAATCCAGATCTATTAAACAAAACCTTGTTCTCATCGTCATTCCATAAGCGTGATTTTTGCAGAAAATTTCTCCCAAATTGAAACCCTAAATCGCGATAATCCCATTCTTCCATAACTATAAAAAAGATCTCCACCACGATTTCATATATTGCTTGTAAATCGGAAGAATTCTCTGATAACTGAAACCATAAAGTTGATTTCAAGAATTTTTTCAGAGATTAATCACCAAAACCATTATCAAAATAGCTATGTCGAGTGTTGTGAATACTGCCATTGATGAAAAGAAACAAATTATTCACGTTTCAACTGGGTTTAAACAAGTTGTAGATTTCAACAAAAGAATGTTCGAAAATGAAAATTTGTTCAGAAGCAGACTTGAGAGACTAAGAGTGACTGTGTTTTGGGGATTCACGAAAATCAAATTATCAAATGTTTCTAGGGAAGCCTGTCGGTTTTTTGCAGAAAATTACAGTGATTGATTTTGCATGATTTAATCAATCCCAAATGCGATTTGAGGATTTGATTTTTGTCCGAAATTATTTTTATATTTCCTTAATTTCATCTCAGATTGAGATTTTCCTTTATTTTCTCCATCACAATCGTGATTTTTGTCCGGAATTATCGTTATATTTCCTTAATTTCATCTCAGATTGAGATTTCCGTTAATTTTCTCCATCACAGTCATCATTTTTGTCCATAATTATCATTATATTTCCTTTATTTCATCTCATATTGAGAATTTTTTTCAGATTCCTTAATTTTCACTATGTAAATAACTATTAACATTAGTTGATATATTAATTTGGAAATCTTTCATTTACATACTTAATTGTTTGCAATAAAATTTAGTTATATATTATATTAAATATTGATGCTCAGTTGAGGAAGGTGAACCCATAAAAGAGGTAAAAAATATAAGGGAATAGCCGTAAGTCATGTTCGTAATAGTTATAACATATTTACACAATAGCTATAATATATGTGCACAATAGTTATTGTCTAAAATCGAAAACTAATTACAATTGTTACAACTATAATTCAAAAATATTTATTAAAAATATAAACTGAAAATGAATGCCACTGTTAAAATTTTGTTACATTAGAGAGGAAGAAATCAACTATGAAACGTCTTCGAATAATATTGGATTTCGCCCTTTGAGTCTATTCGGATGGGGTATCTTACAGTAGAGAAATCCAGCTTCTTATAAAAAATATCATCCCGAATGGTAACATTTCTGACATTTATTAACATCTAAATAACTCCTAAAACAGTTGTTATGTTCATCCAACAAGACGGATCCGATTGTCTCACTAGAAAATCGTTCAAAATATGTTCAAAAAAATGAAATATCAGATATAATCTCCCAAAACTCTTATAAGTAGCTATTAGATAAAAAATTAATAGTTATGTTACACATACATAATAGCAGTAAACAATCTGACAGATATCCATAACCAACAAAATATACAATTCACCAAAAAATAACTATATACTTAACATGGAACACATATATGATGTACTTCATTACTATGTTCTACCTAAAATTAAAAGGACAAACACAAAATAAAAAACATTTTAAAAATGTATAAACAATGTAATATAATTAAAAGCACAATAGTTATTATACCACGATAAAATTAACATCATCATTAAAGTTTGGAATTGAATCAAAACCATTGTGATTTGCCAACGAAATAATTATGTAATCAAAAACGAGAATCGATTGAGTAACAAGCAATTCGGTGAAGGATATTGGTAGTTTTCAAACAATCAATGATGGAATTATCCATTGAAGCAATCAGGAAAAAAAACACTGAGAAGAAAAAAGATGAACAAGAGGAATTGGATTTTTTTTGTGTATTAAAACTCACATTATCATGATTATGAGGATAAGAATGAATGTTTCCGAAATTAATCCAATATTCCGTGATTGTAGGAAGAGAAACGCGTGAAAAATCATGATCAAATCGCGCTGAAATCGCGATATAAAAGAACAGGAGCATAAAAGATGGGATTTCAAAACATAATACAGTGTGGCGCGCAGCTTGGACAGCAGAAACAACACGGGACGCTAGATCAAGAAGGCGACGATCTAAAGGTCTCGCTGGCGTGCTGGTTGTGCAGAAAACAACTCTATATCATCATTGTAGCCACATGCATATTGGGAGGTCAATCAAGTTGTTGATAGATTAGCGAATGATGCTTGCGAGTTGCGATTCACGACCATCTTGCATTTATAGGGAGATTGAACAACTTCCTACACTGATTAGGGACCTATGCCGATTAGACCAAGAAAGTACACTATATTTTTCGCCCTGCTTAGGGGCTGATTTCATTTAGTTCTTTTGCAACCAGCCTTGTGTTAATACTAATACAATAGTAAGAAATATATTTTTAACTTTAGAATCGATTTATAAAACAAATTGAGAACCAAAAAAAAATTGGAATAGAAGAAGAAACAATTTATATATACGAAAAGTTACAATACCGAGGCCTGTGTAAACACAGTTTCCTTAAAACATATTCGTCCCCTACCGTTCTTAATAGGACGTTTGTTTCCCAGGATACAACGGAAATCCGTAAGCGAACTTGAACTACTGCTTGAGCTATACCACCAAGAGGACAAAGGCTTCTAATTTTCCAAAAACTCTTTGCTCATAATACTATTATAACCATTGAGGTAAATAAAACAATATATTAGATGGATCTTAGAATCTTACGGGAGGAGCCTACTTATACTAGAAGAGATGTGGGGAGATGTGGAAAGGTTATTCAATGACACTAAATTAAGATAGATTAAGTGATCTTCCATTAGATGAAGTCTTCACTTAATACTTCTCATAACTCTCACATTACTCCTCACAATGTGAGAAATTCTAATCTTCTTCATGTGTTGCAAGCTTCATCTTGCAATCCAAGGAAAATAAATGAATTATCCAATCTTATATTTATTCAATTTCCATTCAATATCCTTTATCTTCCAACACCTTGTAGAGCATTGTAGCAAGGCATGGACTGATTCGTTTGTATTCTTTGGCTATTGCCGTATTAATAATACCATCATTTCTATAAAATAAAATAAAGAGAGAGAGAGAGAGAGCCACGAACTCACGTGCATTTACTGTTGAGGCACACCAACATCCAACTACTCATATCCTAGTGGCACGTCCGTAATATAACTTAAATCAAGACCCAATTAGAATTCCATCGAGTCATTAAAGTTCACTTGTTTTTTTTTCTAAGTATCATTAAATCACACTTTTCGTGCCCCTTTAAAGGAAATTTCTGATATGGACGATGTGGACAATGTGGTCTTAATTTGTCCACATCAAGTAAAAAAATAACTCTCTTAAGGTGGACAAATCTGAACCACACAGGTCTAATGGACCATGGTCCATACCAGAAATAATCCGCTTTAAGATTCAAAACTCCAACTACTTTTTTCACATTACCTTTGCTCACGGTTATAGTGATGAACACATTTTTTTCGTAAAAAAGTATATTTTTTACACTCGGTGCTACATGATTTTGACAAATGTTAAATCCAATGTAACAAATTTTCTCTCCTTATGAACATCTATCATAATGTTGTAGCAACTGTTTTATTCTGACGAATATTTGTCTTTAGATATCGTAAAAATTTAGATTTTTTGTAATTAAAATATAATATCACTCTATTAAACAGAATTATTGGTATACAAATCATATTTAAGAGAGTAATATTGATATTTTAATTACAAAAGCATAATAATTTTTTATTCCTTAATTTTCGCAACATGTAATTAAAGTTTTATATTTAGGAATGGAGGTAGAATTAAAATGTAACATTTTTACACTATGGTCAGACTCCCTTACACTTTTTCCTAACGGTGCAGGGTCCATCGGTGATACCTACACGTGTCAACATCCTGTTCGGCTGTTGCCCCTATAAATATAACCCTTCCTCCATATCCCAACTTCCTCCTTACCATTACAGCTAGGTTCTCTTTTCCGATCTCTTTCTCTCTCACACACTAACACGCACATTTCTTCTCTTTCTCTCTCTAAAAATTTCATCAGATCTATAAATAGCATAAAGACACCGAAATATGTGTATATAAAAAAGTTCCCATGGAGATTATATTCCATTTTTTGTCTTTTGCGGCTGTTTCTAATTCGCTTGATGTTGGTCGGGAACTGTATTGACCCACGATGTCCAAATCTTTCGTGTTTTGCACATATTTCTATAACAATGAATACGTATAAAATGCATATTTTGTGATGTTTAGTGATTAATTGAGCTCCAGCCTTACACCAACTAAATCGGAGACCGCGGTGATTATATTAGGAGTGCTAAAATCAACCTGTTCTGGATTGGATATCCAAATTATAGGTTTTAGTTAAATTTGGTTTAGCTTTTGAAATGAATTGCTTCTTTATGGATCTGGGTGCTTATAAGTGTTTGATTCGTGCACATTTCTATTCTTCAACTTCTTATCAAACATGACCTTGAGCTTCTTCTCATTGTTTGTGTCAGTGAAACAACTTGGGTGGATGACAATTTCGTCTCCCTATTACCACCTATAGATAACCTCTCCTCCCCGCCCTGCAGCCTGTACGACATTTATCCAAGGTCATAGGCATGACCCTTATTGTATCCTTCAACATATATTATCAAACTAACATCATTAAGTGCAGGTTGTCCTGTTTAAGCAGTCTGCTGAGTAGCTTTCTCTTTCAAACTCTCAAAAGCCTCCTGAAATGATTATTAATATCAGTAATTCTAGAATAAAGTTTTTTGTACTAACATTAAAAGAATTAAAAGAATGTGCAAGTGAAACTTACATTGAATTGTTGCACCCGAGAATCAGCCTACTCACCTTTCTTTTGACCATATAAAAGTTGATGGCCTCTAGTGTACTAGTCGTAAATAGTGAATTTGTCACCTAACTATGCTCGACTGCATTTTGAGTCGTGGTTTAGTGTTATTGACAAGTACATGAACAAATAAATAATGAATAGGAAAAATATACGATGCTCACCAACCTCTCCTCATGCTCCATAATGGAAAGAGATCCACAGGTGGACTTTCTTGCACCCTGGCCACCCCTCCCCTCTGTCCGATTCTTTTTCCCGACCTCAGACAACTTCATGAAGTCAAGACTCTGCCAGTACACACATATATCATTGTAAAACTCTTTGTCATCCACTTAGGCCGTTGCTTAGATATTCTAGCATAGCTAAGAATTTGCCTCAACCTCTCAGCAGACATTTTCCTAAAGCTCTTTTTATGGTCATCTCTTGATTAGGATTTCATTTAATACTCTTCTGCAATTTGATTTAGAAAGTTCTACATCATTTTTTCCATGAAACTAAGATTAATCTATAACAAAATTATCGTTATTATACAACTTAGACAGAACTCATCAAACCACATATTTCTATCATCAATAGCGGAAGATTTGAAGCTCTTATAGGCTCCATTGAATCACTCAGTAAATATCTCCTTAATAACTTTGGCAAACTTTGATTGCTTTTGTGAAACTGCACATAATAGTTATGCGAGTGAGCAAATTCTGACTTATTAAATTTGGTAATATAATGAAATAAATACGCGTCTGTTTAAATGTGAAAGAGTTAAATGTGTAATTTTAATAGAGACGCGAGATTTTTCTCAACAAAAACCTTAAATTTATAACTATATTTTGTGGCAATAGATAGGCTGCAATAATCAATGATCTTATGAAGTAACTATTGTGAGTATAAAACAATTTACCCTTATCATCAGAGTAACTTATTGCCTAGAAAGAGCTTCATTTTTATACACATACATATGACATCCAATTTGTTTTTTCTTAAAAAAAAATCTCTTCCAAGCAACAAATAGTAAGAACTCAATACTTACGTGGCCCCATTGGGTGTAATAAATTGGCAAACATCAGCCACGGATGTCGACGAATAAAGTTCAGCAGTAGATGGAGACCCCTCCGTCTAAGGGGACACTGCTGCAACAGAAGATGTAGATGGTAGCATTAAAGTTTATCTCGGAGGATGTCGTGTCGAAATAAAACCCAAAGATGGGGAATCAGACTGTGTTCATGAGTAGTGGGATGTGTAGTGGTACTGGTAGCGAAGAGGCTAATGAGGGGGTCCAATACTCACCCTAAGGGGATTGTGCGGGAGCGCATGTTGAAGATGGGAGAACCGGAGTTTGTCCCTAGGGAGTGGGATGGATAGGGGTACTTATACCGATGAATCTGTTGGTGGGGCCAAGTACTCTATCATGCGCAAGTTAGACTTACAGATTACATGTTTACGTTTAGTCATTCCTAAAATCCTACAAAAAACAAAGAGTTGTTAATAACTTTAAGAAACTATAGATACGTGAATTAACATCAAGTAGTACTAGTAACTTGCTGAAACTATGGATACTATGAATTGAAATCGAGTAATACTCAAGTAGCGTACAAATGGTAATAAAATTAACTAAAAAGTACAACTAACAAAAAAATGGTAGTAAAATAAGAGAAAACTAACATACAAATGGTAGTAAAATTAACTATATATAAAGGGAACTTCTTATAATGTTTTCTTTGGAGTACTGAAGAAAGGAAACTACACAAGTTCTAGATAAATGGTTCTTTGGAGTAAATTTAATCAGTTAGTCTCCCAAAATGCCCACAACTAAAGAATGGAATAAAATATCGATTGTCTTCTTTTCATTCTAGAAAATAAAATATCGTAAGTTAAACTCCCCCCAACGAGTTGATACATAACGTATAAGATTCAAGATAATATATAAATCAAATCCATACAAGTTCACATTTTTTATAAACTGAATAAGAAGTCTCGTTATAAACTATTATATAACTGCCATATACAAACTTGTGAATTTTCCATTTAAGTTTGTAAAGGTAAAAAGGATCCAAAAAAGCATTAACAAAAACAGAATATAAGTCAATCCAACAAAATTAAAAAACAACATATACCAGGTAATGTTATTCACAAAACGTATAAGCAATTGATGAAATAGCTAAATTTGGAGTTATTAACTGTTGTCATGATGCTACTTTTATAATGGAATAGCAAGCACAACATGAAATGTAAAACAACCATAGAAAGAATTATGAGCTTTGAAATACTACAAATGCTAACCAAGGAGTTGGAAACCAAATTTGGGAAAAAGTTGCCAAGAAACAAACAAAAAAAGGCCCATAGTATTCGCTGCGTACCATTTTTCAAATCTATCTTTCCAACAATTCTAAGATCAAAGTGTTAAAGTATCAGAAGAAAGAAAGAAATCAAAATCAATAAGCAAATCATTAGTGATTGATCATGAAAACAATAAAGAATCAAAATCCGGATTTTGTGCCATAATATATTATATCATTAGACATGATTAAGTTTTCTTACTTTATTAGACTAGGATTGTATGTATCAGAGCAAGCAAATTACGGTTTGTTATCTTCGTTTCTTCTCTGGAGTTCTCTCTCCTTTCTTGTCTCAATGACAAAACAAATCACAAGGTCCATAGCACAGTGGGGCTGTAGCCTGCCCACGACCGTGAGGTCGTGGGTTCGATACCCTCCCCATACATGGGGCATGCTTTAAATTTTCCTTTTTAGGGTTCTCTCCTCCTCTTGTGAGGCACTTCTATCTCCCCTTCATTGGGCAACCGCCCAGCCGGACTTCAAAAAAAAAATTACCAAAACAAGATCAAAGTTGTACATGGAGACGACAATGTCTGTCATCAAATAAAAGGTGGAAACAAGTCCACTACTACATAGGGAGCAGCATTCCTAGTAGTCTATAAATATTAGTAGTTGAATCTAAGGTCTTTTAAATGGTTTGTACCTAGTCTCCATATTATGTTCAGTACGGGTTTTGTTTCCCTTTTTTCCTTTGCGGGTACGAACAGGAATAAAGTCCGTATAATCGTCATCCTACTGAGGATCTGGCAAAGTGTCAAAAGGCATGTCCGGAACTTCAGTATTTTCGGGGGCAAGAGCCTCATTTTCAAAGTGTTGCACATGTCCCTGGTAGTTGATTCCTTGAGTCTTTTACTTAGGTCTCGAAAATTTGCAAAAAGTGTGTGTCTGTCTGTGAATTGAGCGTCCAAAATATTCGGATCCTTTTGCACCGATAACCAGTGTACCGAACGAACCGGTTCCTCAAAACTTTAACTAATTTTGTTTCGAACCGGCGTTGATGATGGGCCCGTTGGCGGGCTGCATACCAAAAAAGAGCCTGATGGCTTGGATACCATAGCCTGTGGTGGTGGGGCCAGGCTGTTTTCATGCTCACCTTCAATTTGCAACGAAGATAACGGTGCCGATTTCGGTTCTTGATGTACCAAATCAAGACTATCTTGGAGATCATCGCCCCCTGCAAATCCGTCATCCCCGGCCGTAAATTCCAAAATCTTAGATTCCAAATTATTATCCTTATCACTAAGAGCGGAAGATCCGCGATCTTCCTCTATCAACTCCGGACTCCCCTGTGAGTTAGGCACCATATGCGGCACTGATGTCGTCTCTGGCAGCGGAGGCTGCACAACCAGTAACGACAAGTCTTGCGCTGTGTCAACCACTCTCTGTGATCCGGAATCGTCCACGACATACTTCATCCTCGGAGGGGTGTAATCATCACCTGTCGGCGATACCGCGTTCACCGGCGCAAACTCAGGGAGTACCAAAGAATTACCACTAGAAGAATCAATTTCCGCGTGAACAGGGGATTCCTCAACCAACACAACAGGGGGTTCATGAATTATTGGAACAGGGGATTGATCAATCCCAAGTTCGGATGCTTTATCAATAATAATGGGAGGCTCCGATTCAATAACCACGGGATTAGTTATATCACCAACTACTACAGGTTCCTTAATAATAATCGACGTTGATCAGGGGTTACCTGTTATTGCCAGCGGGACCACGGTCACAGCCAATTGACCCGTTGGTTTCGTCCCTGAGGTTCCCGATTTCGTCCGCGACCTGACGCGTGCCTAGGCATTAGGAGCCTTGGAATTAGACTCCTTCAATTTCTGCTTCCCCTTATCCGGCTGCTCCAACAGACTTTGGAATATTAATCGCCATCGGAGCCGTTGGAAGATTTTTCGGATCAGAATTTTTCACCATCGGCGCCGCAATTTTCTGCCCAGAATTTTTCGCCAAAGGGGCTGACTTCCCACAATTATGCATATATTGACCAATTCGATTACATCCCAGACAATATTCTGGTAAATCATCATAGATAACTGACTGCCAAAAACCTTTTCCTGTTTTAGCATGTATTACCCGAATACAATTTGGCATATCTGACAAAAGATCGAGTTCGACACAAACTTTGGCGATACTCGGATGGGAAATCCAAGAAAACTAAGACACCAGATTTAAACCTTATTTAGAGAGAAATCCAAGAAAACCCAGACACCAGATTTTTCAAGAGAAACAAAATAAGAGAAATGGGTTTCAAAATCAAGTAAATGGCAAAGTAATGAAGACATTGTTGCTAAACTTGATATTTTGCAGAAATTGAAAAAGTAATCTTTTAAATTAGATAAAAGTATGCAATGGTGCTTCAATCTTAGACAGAATGGGTCTGATTGGGGCTTCAAAATGTGGGAGAAATTAGGGTTCAATCGAACAAGATGTAACTTGGGAAGAATAGGTGAAGAAGGGTTTTAACTACTGAAATTAATGGACAATTTGGACGATTTTGCCCTTACTCACGAGCACATGTGCATTGCAAATGCTATTTTTTCCTGAAAAATGAATGAAATCACCAATTTGACAATTTCAATAGTCCCGTAAAATATTGATGCTAAAAATAGCCAAAAATTTTCTTTTTGCTATTTATAAGAAAAGTAGAAATAGTTAGTATACATATATAGCTGATTTCTCTATATTATTATTAAGTTTTTGTTACTGCATTTTTTTATTTTTATTTTGTTCTTGGTGTTTGAATGCTTCACTCAGATATTCCAATGATTTAATACCTCATTGTATGTATACATGCTTGGGAATTAATCTCACAGACACATGTTCAGTGGCAGCTATGAGGGTGTGCGAGGTGAGCGACCGCACAGGACCTCCAAAAATCCGGGGCCCCAAATTTTTTTTGTTTATATATATACTTAGCAAAAAATTCAGGGCCCCAATTTTTTATTTATTTATATATATACTTAGCAAAAAATCCGAGGCACCAATTTTTTTTGTTTATATATATATATATATATATATATATATATATATATATATATATATATACACTTAGCCTAAAATTTGGGGCCCCAATTGTTTTTTCACATAGGGCCTCGGATATGTTTGAACCGCCCTGCACATGTTAAGTACACGAAACAAACAAAAAGGCCCATAGTATTTTAGTATTTGTTGTTTAGCATGTTTCAAAGCTATCTTTCCAACAATTCTAATTTCTAAGATCAAAGTGTTAAAGTATCAGAAGAAGGAAAGAAATCAAAATTAATCAACAAATTATTAGTGATTGATCATGCAAACAATAAAGAATCAAAATCTTGATTTTGTGCCTTAATATATTATATCATTATACATGATTAAGGCCTCTTACCTTATTAGACTAGGATTGTATGTATATAAAAAAAGTAGTTGTGTATACTTTACCAGAGTAATATGAGAATTACTTCCTCATTGTTCAAACTATTCTCCAATCCTAAATCTTACAAGGTATAAGAGCAAGCCAATTACAGTTTGTTATCTCCGTCATTCTCTTCATTTCTTCTCTCGAGTTCTTTCTCTCCTTTATTGTCTCAATGGAAAAACAAGATCAAATTGTATCCTCAAGTCCGTTCTACTTGAACATGAATGAAAATCCATCATTGGCGCTACAAGTATTGTCCTTCAAATGCTCAAAGTCAGTGAATTTGAACCAGAAAAATGTGCAATTCTGCACCTTTTGTGGCAGACAAGGTCACACTGAGAAAAATTGCTACAAAAAAAACACGGATATCCCACCAAAGGTAAAGGATTTTCTCATGCTAATGCAAATTTTGTAGAACACTAGAAAGACTTCTCCCTACTCCTCATGCTTCTGTGATGCCTTTTGCCACTGCCATAACCCCGACACAATATCAACAACTTATTACATTGCTAAAAGGGCTTCCACAAAACTCTAATTTTAATTCGTCGACAAAACACCAAACAAATCATGTTGTTGCATTAAATGCAGAGGTTGAGGCACCACCTGTGATGCCCCCAACTCCTCCCCTAGGTACAACTGGGGCTGAATATGGCATCTACCTACCTCTCGGCAGTAACTTAAAGTAATCTTTCACTATATAATGCTTAAAGCTTACAAAGCTACATCGTTCAGGAATATAATATCAACATCTATAAACTTAAACTGTACATCACCAAAATATATTTATAACGCCTGTTAATAGTATTAGTTGTTAAAAAACAACGAAAACTACCAAAATACATAATTTACACAAATTTACAATAAACCAAAACAAACTGCAAATCCAGAACCACAATGAATCAGAACAAGTACTCCAGGTTCCACAAAACAAATTTCATTCGGACTTTCTAGTGCACTGCATACCTGCATTTAAGATGCAGTTTGAAATAAAACGTGTAAGCTAATGCTAAGTGAATTCCTGTGTGTGTGCAAGAGTGTATATGCAATGTAAAAATTCTAACATACAAAATGCTCATGCAATTTTGTAAATCATGTAGTTTTCTTTCTTTTATTTATATGAAATAATAGTAATTGATCAGCTGATAGATAACCGGATATTAAGAAAACCAGGTACAAGAAGACCAGATACCAACCGAATACCAGATACGCGCGTTTTGCAACCTTATCCATCAGAAATCCAGCGAGTGAATCACAAGGTATGGTACCTACTATGCTTGTATTCACCTAGATCTGACCATCCCGAGTTAAACCTCCTAACCCATAACTGGCCAACCTCAATTAGTACTGCAGAGGCATACGCCAAAAGTCGTCAGCCCTTGCTTTCCCGACAATGGCGTAAGATATCCACAGCCTTAGGGCCCACAAGAATAGTGTGTTTTAGAGTATTTCAGAATAGTAATAAGATCCGTTAATTTCACGGGTAACAACTGGCCGGCTCGGGGTTTTATTTGTAATGATATTTCTCAATATTAAATCAACACCCGGCCTGGACCTATAAGGAATGTATGCAACTTTATAAAACATGCAAGAATGACTAATGTCTGAACATGGCTAAAAGAAAGCAATTCCAAATTCAATATAGAAATAATTTTGGAACTCACAGGTCCCTAAATATAATTTCCAAAGCTTTTCGAAAACTCAGGAACTCACAGGCTCCTAAATACCAGTTCAAAGAGTTTAAGAAAAGTAGGAACTCACCTGATAAGGTTTAAATCTCCTAATGCTTTATGAATTATCGGGATGTTCTGGTTAAGCTCCTATCACAGAATAAGACCCACCAAAACAAAATTACTTTGACATCGACAAAAAAATATTACAAGCCATAATTATAAGAGAACGTGTAATTCACTAATTTATGTATAAATCTTTTACAAACTGGTAGTCACTTATTCATTTCATTAGTTAACTTTTAAAGTGCAAAGGAAAATTATAATGTCCTTTAATACTTCACTTGTCTATAAATATATAAGAAACAAATGTATTTTTTTTTCTTTTATATTAGATTCCCATTTTATGTTCTTCAACATAATGTTAATTACTTACCTAATCACCTTTGTCAATAGTATAATTCCCAATGTATTTTGTCATATTCTTTCCTTTCAATTTATTCATTGATTAGGAAGCTCCAACCAATTTTCCATATTTGGATTCAATAATTAATTCTCCTTTAATTTATTAATATTAATTATTATTATTATTATTATTATTATTTTCACTCATTATATTAATATCACCTCCTTCATGGTTTTGTAGCCATATTAGACCTTAGTGATAATGCTCTCTTCTTGTCACTATTTCAAGATTAAATTTACATTTTTCTCAGGTAAAGGATTGAGAATAGGATAGCAAATGGAGATAAGAAGAACTTGTCGAAAAATCATAAACAATTATTTCTCTGTCTAGGGGATGGAAATGAGTGGTTTTACAATACAAAGATTAAAAATATTATCCACCTCTATACTCTGGTCAAAGAGAGGTCTAAAAGTTCCAAAGACTTCAAGAATTATTTCCAAGAAAGGTATATGAATTCCATATATAAAAAAAAATAAAAAATTAACTAAAACAATGCGGTTTATATATATATATATATATATATATATATATATATATATATATATACATTGTTTCTTTTAATATATATTATTTTCCTTCAAATAATTATATCCTTTATTTCTAGGGAACAAAGCTTCACCATCCCAAAGCCAAGTCTAAAATACAAAAATCACCATAAACAACAAGTTTGAATTAATAAATTCATAATCCTCAACCATGAACCAATAATCTGATCTTTTAGCTAGAAGATTTCCTGTTCTTTTTCTTAAAAAAAAATACATTTCTAACGGAAATTATAGATAAACAAGAACTACCAAATCTGATTTTCTAAGGAAAATTACAGAGAAACAATAACCACCAAATCTAATTTTCTCATTCCCTTTTTCGATCTATGACAGTAAAAAGAAAAGGAAAATTTTCTACTCTTCACAACCTTCTTCAAAATGTCAATTTCTTAATCATCATTCAATCCTTTAATAATAAAGCTTAACCAATCAAATAGAAGACAACCAATTTCAACATGATTTGAGATAATCTTAGAAAACCCAAATTAAAGAAATAATTTTTGCTCGCCAAAAAGTGAAATATAGACTTAGAGGATTCTGTAATTCAAAAGTGAATTATTTAAGACTGGATTTGGAATGAGATTTTTGGCTATAGGAACTGGAGAATTTGAGAGAGAGAGGGATTGTTGAAGAGAAAGAACCGAGAGAGAGTGTGGGAGAAGAGGTTACAGAATAAAGAAGAAGAGGAATGGTTTTGTAAGTTGGGAGCTGGAGGTGGTGAAAGGAGACTAGGATTTGCTACAGCTGTTAGATGACTCACCCAAACAATATATATATATATATATATATATATATATATATATATATATATATATATATATATATCCTATTTCTATCCCAACTATTAGAGTTTTATAATACAAGTCCTCAACTTTTTTTTTTTATATTATTATTATAAAAGTTTAAGTGTGGGTCTCACAATTATCCTCCCCTAAAAGAAATTTCGTCCTCGAAATTTGTTATTAATACCTTGTTGTATTTCAGGGTACTTTTGTTGGATGTACTCTTCAGTTTTCCAAGTGGCTTCTTCAATTCCATGGTGCTTCCATAGGACTTTAACCATCGGTATCCTTTTATTTCTCAACTGCTTTACACTCATTTCTAAAATCTTTATCGGATTCTCTTCATAAGTCAGGTTCTGGCGTAAGTGTAAAGATTCCTCATTAAGCACATGATCAGGTGCTGGATGATACTTCTTGAGTTGAGAAACGTAGAACACGTCGTGCAATCCACCAAGTTCCATTGGTAATTCTAACTGGTATGCCACCTTTCCAATTTTCCGAATTATTTTAAAGGGTCCAATAAACCTTGGACTGAGTTTACCCCGTCGGTTATGTTTAAACTTCCCTCTGTAAGGCGATGAACAGCGTAACTTTTTTGACGACTTTGTGCTGCAAGTAACCGTTCTCGGATAAGCTTAACCTTACCATTCATTTCCTCCAACTCAGGTAAAAGATGTTCTTCTTTCAAGGTTCGTCGTTCACCAACTTCTCTCCAATACAAAGGTGTCCTGCATTTTCGTCCATATAATGCCTCATATAGTGGCATTCCGATTGAAGACTTATAACTATTATTATATGCGAATTTCGCAAATGCCACATTATCCACCCAATTATTTCCAAATTCTAATACACAGGCTCGCAACATATCTTCTAATATCCGAATGGTTCGTTCTGACTGCCCATCAGTCTGCGGGTGAGCAGCAGTACTAAAACTCAACAAAGTACCAAGGGCTTGTTGAAACTTGGGCCAAAACCGTGATGTGAATCTAGCACCTCTATCTGAAGTAATGGTCAAAGGTACACCATGTAATCGCACAATCTCCTCGATGTAAAGTTGAGCCAATTTATCTAATAAGTAGGTCATGCTCACCGGAATGAAATGTGCTGAATTAGTTAATCTGTCAACGACAACCCAAATTGCATCCTTATTACCTTTAGATTGAGGTAGTCCACACACAAAGTCCATAGTCACACATTCCCATTTCCATTCTGGAATCGGTAATGGTTGTAATAATCCACCTGGTTTCTGATGTTCAGCTTTTACTCGTTGACACGTGAGGCATTTTGATACATATTGAGCGATATCTCTTTACATTCCATTCCACCAGTAATTTTCTTAAGGTCTTGATACATTTGGTTTCCACCAGGATGGATAGTATATCTACTTCGATGTGCCTCGTCTAGAATAATTTTTCTCAATTTCACATTATCAGGAATGCAAATTTGATCTCGAAAACATATAATTCCATCACTTTCTCGCGAGTATAATCCATGCATCCATTCTTTTAATATCTTTTCTTTTATGAAATCATTTTTCGTTCGTTTGGACTTCTCTTATACATTCCTGTAGATCAGGTGTGACCGTGACATTTGTAATCATAAGCCTTCCTTCTTTTACTTTTACATCTGCTCCAACCAACTCCTCTAATGGCTTTACCTCCAAATTTCTCAATTCAACCATTTGCACATTTCGACTCAGTGCATCTGCCACCACATTTGCCTTGCCTGGATGATAATTTATAGGGCACTTATACTCTTTAAGAAATTCCAACCATCTTTTTTGTCGCATATTAAGATCTTTCTGAGTAAACAAGTATTTCAGACTCTTATGGTCGGTGAAAATTTCAAATGTAGTACCATAAAAATAGTGTCTCCATTTCTTTAAAGCAAACACAATAGCAGCCAATTCAAGATCATGGGTAGGGTAATTTTGCTCATGTGGCTTTAATTTCCTCAAAACATAAGCTACTACTCTCATGTCTTGCATCAAAACACCACCCAAACCTTCTTTAGATGCGTCGGTGTAGATCTGATAGCCTTGTTCGGGTGTGGGAGTATCAGAATAGGCGCTAAAGTCAATCTTCGCTTAAGTTCTTGGAAACTTTGCTCGCACTTATCATTCCACTGAAAATCCACTCTCTTTTGGGTCAATCGAGTCAAAGGTTCGGAAATCTTAGAAAAATCCTGTATGAACCGCCGATAATATCCTGCCAATCCAAGGAAAGTTCTTATCTCGGTTGGATTTTGCGGCCTTTTTCAATGAGTCACTGCCTCTACTTTAGAAGGGTCAACTGATAATCCACCCATAGAAATTACATGTCCTAAAAATGATACCTTCTCCAACCAAAACTCACAATTACTAAACATGGCGTATAATTTATGTTCCCGCAGAGTTTGCAATACATGCCTCAAGTGGTCTTTATGAGCCTCAGAAGTCGGCGAGTATACTAGGATATCGTCGATAAAAATGACCACAAATTGATCCAAGTACGGTCTAAATATGCGATGCATAAGGTCCATGAAAGTAGCAGGTGCATTTGTTAACCCAAAAGGCATTACCAAAGTTCAAAGTGACAATACCGTGTGTTGAATGCCGTCTTGGGTACATCCTCCGCTCGAATTTTCACCTGATAGTATCCTTGCCTCAGATCCAATTTAGAATAGCATCCAGCTCCTCGTAGCTGATCATCAAATAATTCATCAATAAGTGGAAAAGGATACTTATTCTTAACTGTCACATTATTCAGCCCACGATAATCGATGCACAGTCGCAAGGTTCCATCTTTCTTTTTAACGAACAATACCGGAGCTCCCCAATGGGATGTGCTCGGTCGGATAAATCCTTGCTCCAGTAGTGTTTGCAACTGATCTTTTAATTCCTTGAGCTCCGTAGGTGCCATTCGATAGGGAGATCTGGATATAGGGTATGTTCCTAGTATTAAATCAATTGAGAACTCCACTTTCCTATCTAAAGGTAAAGATGTTAATTCTTCCGAAAATACATTTGGAAATTCTTGCACTACAGGAACGTTTCCAAGCTCAATTTGCTCTTCGGGCTTATTTATCAAATGTGCCCATAGTCCTTGACAACCTTTTCGTAACATCTTTGTTGTCATTGTCCCTGATATCAGAAAGTTTACATCTTTTTCTTTACTTCCCTGGAACTCCAAGATTGGCTTACCAGGCTTACAAAATTTCACTGTTTTACCAATACAATCCAATTGAGCATAATGCTTAGCTAACCAATCCATTCCTAGTATACATCATATCCTTTAAAAGGTAAAGTGATAAGGTCTCCCTCTAAAGTAGTTTTCCCAACGATAATATCACAACTAACGTATACCATCTCTGCAATCTCACTATTACCCAAGGGCAAACTAACCAACAATTTATAGGAAGCTCAACAGGTACGCAAGTTAAATATTGAATAAAACGAGGTGCAACAAATGAGTGTGAAGAACCAGGATCTATCAATACTCGTGCCACTTGTAAAAATATAGTTAACGTACCTTCCACTACGTTTGCATCGTCTATCATCTTTTCTCAATCCAATGCAAACACGCGTGCCTTCACTTGTGGCCTTCCCGCCTTCCTTTCGGGTGCTACTCGGGGTCCAACAGGTCTTGTATTAACATTTCCAGAGTTTGGATTATTTTGGAAACGATTCCTTGGGTTTGGGCATTGGATAGTGGTATGCCCGGAGCTTCCACATATTAGGCACAAATTCAACCTTCTGCGACATGTATCGTACCTGTGTGCCTTTTTTCCACAATAGTTATAAAATTGACTATTCGACCGTTGTTGTAACGGAGAATATTTACCTCTCTTTTGGCTTCCAACTTGGTTTGAAGATGGGCCATTAGTCCCCCGTTTCGGATATCGGCTAGTTATTGCTTGAAATTGTCGTTGTGTAGATATCACCTTATCACTTATCTCAGTTCGTGTAGCTGACTCAACAGCTGCGCCAAAATTCATAGGGGGTAGTGGTGCCAAAGCCCTCTGTAGCTCAGGTCGGAGTCCTTTAGTAAATTGTCGGGTCTTAGTCTCGTATGTGTTGATAAGACGCAGACAGTACTTTGATAACCGATTAAACTTAGCGACATATTGATTCACCGTCATCATTCCTTGACGAAGGTTTTGGAATTCATCTTCGCGTTGCTCTCTAATCCATCTCGGTATGAACTCCTTCTTAAATTCTTCTTGATAGTCAAACCAGCTCCAGGGTTTATTATCACGTTCCCGAGCTTCCTGCATTCTTAACCACCAGTCTTTTGCAGCTCCTCGGAGGCGAAAGGCTGCAAATGTTACTTTTCGTTCATCAGTATATCGCAAAGTCTGATAAATATCTTCCAGATATTCAAGGAAAAGATCAGCCTTAACTTGCTGTTCAGCTTCACCATAAAACTCAAGAGGTCGAAATTTTAAGAAGCGTTCCAACGCCTCGTCCTCCTCTTGTACCATTGTTCTACCTGTTTGACGATGTTCCAAAGTCATTTTAAGTAAATCAGTCATTTTATTTATACCTCTAGCCATCATGTTTTCGTCAACTTGAGGAGGAACATATTCATGCATAATTTCTTGTGAATGTAGATCCCCAGGGTTATTTGTAAGAGACTCTGCTTCACTGACTGGCTTACGGGGACCCCTCCTAGTCTTAGGAGTCATCTATATATTTTAAGAAAAATGTAAATTAAAGCATATATCATGTTACTCAAAAATTTAAGTAAAGAATAAATATATCATGCCAACTGTTCATATTATCAATAAAAACTAGAACAGTTACAAATAACAAGAGAATATGTTTATAACACAATCCACGCTAATTTACATTTATGTACATGGATTTCATATCGTTTAAAAAACAAGAAAAATAACTAAATAAAAAGATTGCACTTATCAGTAATAAACACTATATACATATTCTAGGATGATATATACATTCATCCTTTATTCAAATCACACCTACTACACTAACTGTTCGGATATCTTACAAACAACCTGGTTTATTAGTTTATTCTTTCGCACGCTTCTCCTATGGAACAGGTCCAACGGATCTTGAAGAGGAATCATCCCACCTTCGAGCACTCCTCTTTAATTCATCAAATTTTGCCATAGCCTCTACACAGAGAAACACCATTTCCGTATCTCATGCCCGATGCCAATATGCATCATGGCGTGCATTTTGGTCTCTATTCTCTAGGGCATTTTTCAGCTCAGCTACTTCTCTCTTACTGGCGGCCAACTTCTCTACCAACTCTTTATTATAATAATAATAATAATAACGATTATCAAGTTCGAGTTGTTCTTTGGCACTTTGAAGTTGACCTATCCAAAAGTTGGTGAAGTCACAATTTCCACATTGAATAGGGCTAGGGGATCTAATGGGGCTGGGCGTTGGAGATTTTGGATCGTCCAATTCCACATATTCGGTATCTATAGTAGATGAAATGACTGGAAGTGCCAAAACGACTGGTTTTGGACTGGCTTCTTTTGGAGGTGATAATGGTCGATTTCTATCAGAAGATGACTCTATTAGTTCATTATTTTTCACAGACCTCCTTCGCCGAGGAAGAACGGATGGGATTTTGGATGCGATCTCTTTTCCCTTTTTACTCGTCATCCTACAACATAACAAATCAAATCGTTAGTTATATATGAACAAAAGAGCACGATAAATAATAATCCTTCATAAAAGTCACCAAACATCCCACATTTTCCCAATCCTTAATTCTCAATAAAGAATAATATCATCCCACTCCTCCCCTGGGTACAACTGGGGATGAATAGGGTATCTACCTACCTCTCGGCAGTAACATAAAGTAATCTTTCACTATATAATGCTTAAAGCTTACAAGGCTAGATCGTTCAGGAATATAATATCAACATCTATAAACTTAAACTGTACATCACCAAAATATATTTATAACGCCTGTTAACAGTATTAGTTGTTAAAAAACAGCGAAAACTACCAAAATACATAATTTACACTAATTTACAATAAACCAAAACAAACTGCAAATCCAGAACCACAATGAATCAGAACAAGTACTCCAGGTTCCACAAAACAAATTTCATTCGGACTTTCTAGTGCACTCCATACCTGCATTTAAGATGCAGTTTGAAAGAAAACGTGTAAGCTAATGCTAAGTGAATTCCTGTGTGTGTGCAAGAGTGTATATGCAATGTAAAAATTCTAACATACAAAATGCTCATGCAATTTTGTAAATCATGTAGTTTTCTTTCTTTTATTTATATGAAATAATAGTAATTGATCAGCTGATAGAAAACCGGATATTAAGAAAACCAGGTACAAGAAGACCAAATACCAACCGAACACCAGATACGCGCGTTTTGCAAGCTTATCCATCAGAAATCCAGCGGGTGAATCACAGGATATGGTACCTACTATGATTGTATTCACCTAGATCTGACCATCCCGAGTTAAACCTCCTAACCCATAACTGGCCAACCTCAATTAGTACTGCAGAGGCATACGCCAAAAGTTGTCAGCCCTTGCTTTCCCGACAATGGCGTAAGATATCCACAGCCTCGGGGCCCACAAGAATAGTGTGTTTTAGAGTATTTCAGAATAGTAATAAGATCCGTTAATTCCACGGGGAACAACTGGCCGGCTCGGGGTTTTATTTGTAATGATATTTCTCAATATTAAATCAACACCCGGCCTGGACCTATAAGGAATGTATGCAACTTTATAAAACATGCAAGAATGACTAATGTCTGAACATGGCTAAAAGAAAGCAATTCCAAATTCAATATAGAAATAATTTTTGAACTCACAGGTCCTTAAATATAATTTCCAAAGCTTTTCGAAAACTCAGGAACTCACAGGCTCCTAAATACCAGTTCAAAGAGTTTAAGAAAAGTAGGAACTCACCTGATAAGGTTTAAATCTCCTAATGCTTTATGAATTATCGGGATGTTCTGGTTCAGCTCCTATCACAGAATAAGACCCACTAAAACAAAATTACTTTGACATCGACAAAAAAATATTACAAGCCATAATTATAAGAGAACGTGTAATTCACTAATTTATGTATAAATCTTTTACAAACTGGTAGTCACTTATTCATTTCATTAGTTAACTTTTAAGGTGCAAAGGAAAATTATAATGTCCTTTAATACTTCACTTGTCTATACATATATAAGAAACAAATGTATTTTTTTTCTCTTTTATATCAGAAACAAATGTCTATACATATATAAGAAATAAATGTACTTCACTTGTCTTCACTTGTCCGGTTAGGAGAATTGAAGGATTATGTAATGTAGATGGCGTAAGAGGTAGAGGGAGACCGAGGAAGACTTGGATGGAGGTGATAAAAGGGGATATGAATCTGTTAGAACTAGATGAGAGTTGTGTTTGGGATCGAAAGAAATGGAGAGATTGCATCCATGTGGATGACCTTACGTGATTCTTACTTTGGTTCATGTAGCCGACCCCAATCTGTTGGGATTAAGGCTTGGTTGTTGTTGTTGTTGTTGTTGTTCTATATCAGATTCCCATTTTATGTTCTTCAACATAATGCTACTTAGCATAGAAAGTAAATCACGGAAAATTCTCTCTCTAAGCCCCTAGGGCTTCTCCGACCCAGAAGAATTCTTTTTCTTCAACAATGTTGTCTTAGCAGCTTCTATTACCAGGGAAACAAGCATATTATTTTTCAAATTACTGAGATGAGGAACCCTGATCGGGTTCGTCTTCTAAACTGCTCCGACCATGTCGGAATCCTCCCTATGGATTATAAATGCCTAGGGTTTTCTCCGCCTTTGTGCGGCCTTCCTTGCGGTTGATGATTAAATTCATCTTCCAAGCTTGTTATTTCCTATTTTTACATCAATTCCTCCTAATAGCTCATGGATTTATCCTGATTTCAATGGCCTCAAACATCATTGTGATATCCCGATCCGTTATATCGAAGATGGTTTTGAACATATTGATCCGTCAGAGGTTGTTCCGTTGTGTTGCTCTAGGAAAGGCGCCATCTCTAGATCGACGGACTGTTTTTCAGTCTGTTGAAGGGACTTGGTCGCCGTCGAACTGCACAGACTTGCGGGGAGCAAGTTGGGATATATGGACTATTTTGTAATTATTGAACTTAAGGGGACTTTTTCTGCAATTTTCTCAATTCTTGGTCTACTATGGGCCAATGTTGCAATTTAAATTCTTGGAAGGACCTTTACTGCAATGTGTGCGAAGCATATTTTCGTTTCCAGCACTGCTGGCCCATTTTCGAACTCTTTTGCTATTGACAATTATTTCTCAAATGGGGCTTCTCGCCTTAACCAGAGTAAGGTGGAGGCTGCAATTCGGTCCCGTCTAAGTGCATGAGTTGCTTAATTGAGAATTCTCTAGGACTTAGCAACTCCTGGGCGATTCAAGGCCTAGTGTGCTTCAGTATGGCGCACAAATCTATTAGTTTTTATTTTTCATAAATAAGTAGCATGTCGGCCTAACGATTAATATCATGATAGCGTTGAATTTTTTTCATTGTCTTAATTTAGGATTTAATTCTAGTTTTTTTCACAATAAATGGAGTCGATCGTCTCAAACTTGGAGATACGTCCCTCAATATAGAGATCTGCAATATGTCTTCGAATGGAGGATTGGAAGCGAATGTTCTGTTCGTATCTGGCATGGTCGCTGGCAAGCTATTCTACACGGGTTTCAGCTGATCTCCCTCCTATTTTTATACGTTGTGAAAGTTTGCAATCAAGAGCTCTAGAAAGTGTGGAAGTCTTCTGGTTTGCACGTGATCTCGAGTTTGTTTTTGTTTTGTTTAAGTCTGTTTGCACGGTCATAGAACATTGTACCTCTTGGAACCTATTCTTCGATATTTTCTATGTCCGCGGGTCATGTAATATTATGGCTCTTTGGCTAGCTAGTCTTTTATTAAGGCTTGTTGCTTCAATTCAAAGGGTAGGGGATCCATTGGAATTCCGCCTCCCTCATGTAACTCTTGATATCAATTAATGATATTACTTTCTTAAAAAAAAAAACATAATGTTAATTACTTACCTAATCACCTTTGTCAATAGTATAATTCCCAATGTATTTTGTCATATTCTTTCCTTTCAATTTATTCATTGATTAGGAAGCTCCAACCAATTTTCCATATTAGGATTCAATAATTAATTCTCCTTTCATTTGTTAATAGTAATTATTATTATTATTATTATTTTCACTCATTATATTATTATCACCTCCTTCCTGGTTTTGCAGCCATATTAGACCTTAGTGATAATGGTCTCTTCTTGTCACTATTTCAAGATTAAATTTACATTTTTCTCAGGTAAAGGATTGAGAATAGGATGGCAAATGGAGATAAGAAGAACTTGTAGAAAAATCAAAAACAATTATTTCTCTGTTTAGTGGATGAAAATGAGTGGTTTTACAATACAAAGATTAAAAATCTTATCCACCTCTATTCTCTGGTCAAAGAGAGGTCTAAAAGTTCCAAAGACTTCAAGAATTATTTCCAAGAAAGGTATATGAATTCCATATACAAAAAAAATAACTAAAACAATGCAGTTTTAATATATATACATTGTTTCTTTTAATATATATTATTTTCCTTCAAATATTTATATCCTCTATTTCCGGGGAACAAAGCTTCACCATCCCAAAGGCAAGTCTAAAATACAAAAATCACCATAAACAACAAGCTTGAATTAATAAATTCATAATCCTCAACCATGAACCAATAATCTAACCTTTTGGCTAGAAGATTTCCTTTTCTTTTTCTTTAAAAAAAAAAATACATTTCTAACGGAATTTAAAGATAAATAAGAACTACCAAATCTGATTTTCTAAAGAGAATTACAGATAAACAAGAACTACCAAATCTGATTTTCTAAAGAGAATTACAGATAAACAAGAACTACCAAATCTGATTTTATACGGAAAATTATAGAGAAACAATAACCAACAAATCTAATTTTCTCATTCCCTTTTTCGATCTATGACAGGAAAAAGAAAAGAAAAATTTTCTACTCTTCACAACCTTCTTCAAAATGTCAATTTCTTAATCATCATTCAATCCTTTAATAAGAAAGCTTAACAAATAAAATATAAGACAACCAATTTCAACATGATTTGAGATAATCTTAGAAAACCCAAATTAAAGAAATAATTTTTGCTCACCAAAAAGTGAAATATTGACTTAGAGGATTTTGTAATTCAAAAGTGAATTATTTAAGACTGGATTTGGAATGAGATTTTTGGCTAAAGGAACTGGAGAATTTGAGAGAGAGAGGGTGTGGGAGAAGAGGTTACAAAATAAAGAAGAAAAGGAATGGTTTTTTACGCTGGAAGCAGGAGGTGGTGAAATGAGAGTAGGATTTGCTACAGCTGTTATAATGACTAACCCAAACGATATATATATATATATATATATATCCTATTTCTATCCCTCAACTATTAGAGTTTTATAACACAAGTCCTCAAATTTTGTTTTTCTTTATTAATATTATTATTATTATAAAAGCTTAAGTGTGGGTCTCACACCACCCACAATTGATGATTCTTCAAGTAACCATTTTATTCAATATGCAATGCAATGGATTGTGGAAATACGTTCTAGTAACCATATAACTTATGATCTATCTACTTTTGATTCTTATACTTTTGTGAAGCATATGAATATCTGATTACCTAATGGATCCCTTGGAATGATTACTCTTAAATGGGACAATGATCATTAACCCTTCTATTATCCTTTATGATGTATTTTTTGTCCCCTCTTTTAAATTAAATTTACTCTATGTTGGACAATTATTAAAGGAATCAAAAATTTTTGCTATATTCCTCTCTGATATTTTCTTTCTTAGGGATCTTATGACTTGGAGAATGATTGGGTTAACTAAACAATCTCAAGGACTATATATCCTAGATGTACGCCACTGTAGCAAAAATAAAGGTGATTCCACTCATTATTCTGTTTCCAAAATAAATTCTGTATTTTCTGAGAGCTATGATACATCACTCTTGTGGCATTACAGATTATGTCATTTATCTCTTAATAGACTTAAAGTTGTTAATTCTATGGATGCTGCTATCAAATTACCAATATCTTCACATTGCCAAATTTGTCATCTCGCAAAGCAACTGAAATTAACTTTTTCTCCTAGCACTTCCATTTTGAAAAATCCATTTGATTTCATCCATATGGACATTTTGGGACCTAATAAAGTCTAAATAATACATGGGCACTCATAGTTTCTCAAAATTGTCGATGATTATAGTCGTTATACTTGGATTTCCTAACTAAACATAAATCAGGTATAAGGGACCTAATTCAGGCTTTCTTTAATCTTATCCAAACTCAATTCGAAAAATGTATTAAAATTATTCGAAATGATAATGGCGTTGAATTTGATATGGCAAATTTTTAACAGCCAAAAGGCATTGTTCATTAAAAGACTTGCATTGAAACTCCCCAATAAAATGGGATAGTCGAAAGAAAGCATCAACACTTACTGAATGTAGCTCGCGATCTAAGATTTCAAGCCTCTCTACCACTAACTTATTGGGGGGTTTTGTCTCCAACATGCTATTTTTTTTTTATTAATATTAGACCAACGCCCTTATTGAATAATCAAATCCCACATTTCATGCTTTACTTTATTACACCATCGTATCACCGCCTTAAAGTATTTGGCTGCTTCGCTTATGCTAGCATGATTGAACAAAATCGAACAAAGTTTGACCCTCGCATCAGGGCTTGTGTTATTCTTGGTTATCCAACTCATACGAAATGTTATATTCTTTTGGACACAAAAACCACAGTACACTTTATATCTAGAAACGTCTATTTTTATGAAAACAATTTTCCCTTCACTTTTCAAGAATCTTTTTCGACTGAACATGCTCTATCCCTTCCTATTCCATTTCAGTATGCAGATTCTCCTGCCATTTCTACTTAAGATATTACTGAAACTCTTTCTCCTCTGGGAAATTCGCCACATTCCTCGCCCCCTCAAAATCCTCCTCCATTTTATTCGATACATCGCATGCTACATTTGCTAGTCAATCAGCCACTTGGTTTTCCTCATGAAAGACATGTATCACTTTGTTTCCCCTTAGGCTTCACAATATAGATTGAAAATGACCATCTAGCTTCCAAGATTTCATACATCGGCGTTGTATCGAGTTACACAGCATATTTGGGGTTGCCTTTTCTTAATTTTGATGACTGAAAATGCGAGGCATGCATTGATGGGAAAAAGCATAGAGATTAAATTCACCATTGCAGTTAATTCATTCCGATTTGTATTCTTTGGAAGTTCCTTCTTTGGGTAGTAAAAAGTATTTCATTACTTTCATTTATGATTTTAGTAGGAAGACTTGAGTATATTTTCTGCAAAAATAAATCTGAGACTTGTGATATATTTAAAAGTTTCAAAGTTTGTGTTGAGAAACAAAGTGGCTCTCTGATTAAAACTTTGAGAAGTAATAGAGGAACTGAATTTCTTGTTTGTGATGATTTTCTGAGAAAGCGTGGAATTAGACATCAGATGACTGCCGGATATACTCCTCGACAAAATGGAGTAGCAACGAGGAAAAATAGAACTGTGATGGAAATGGTTAGATCAATAACGAATGCTAAAAATATGCCTAAAGAATTTTAGGTAGAGGTTGTTGCTTGTGTTGTTTATGTTTTGACAGGTGCCCAACAAGGAGCAGTAATGGAAAGACTCCACAAGAGTTGTGGACTGATAAAAAGCCTAATATTGGTCATTTAAATTTTTTTGGATGTATTTCTTATTCTCATGTTCCAGATCCTCTCAGAAATAAATTGGATGATAAGGCAAAAAAAATGTATTTTTCTTGGTTATAATCATGAAACTAAAGGGTACAGTAAGCCCTAAGGGCTAAAAGTCTCTATTTTGATGAATGACAAACCATTGATGGGATTAATTGTTATACTTAAGAATGTGATAGGTTGAAGGGATTCATGGGCGGAAACTCGTTCCAAACACCCATGAGTCCTCCCCTGAAGGATCCGCTCATACAAAACGAATCGGAAAAACAAGAAAAAGACTTACGTTTCTTGGATCAAGAATCTGATTCTTGAATGAAAGATTCTGTCTTTATGCTCTCAGCAACGATCACCTTGAGTCTTCCCTTGCGGAATTACTCCCTACCGGTATCCACGCGACGAAACGGGCAGCGAGTGCTAGCTCTGAGTTTTTTTTTGAGTTTCGGGAATTAAGGAGAAAGGGAGGCAGAAAACAGTTTTTTGGATTTCAAGGTATTTCGGCTGAAAATTGTCTAACCCTAGGGTTTCGGCCAAGAGAGGTTTTTATAGGGAGTGAGAGGTTGTTTCCAGAACAAATCCCACGTCCGCTCCACCTCTTCTGGCAGTGAGAGTCTTTAACTCCCACGTCCCCTAGACTTCTGCTGGTAGTGGGAGTCCTTATCGGATAATAACTCCCACGTAATCCCAGCTATACCCAAAATGCCCCTTATGTCTAATTCGAATAAAAACGCTTTATTATTCTCAGAAAAATGAATGTCAGATACAATGAACCTAGACAAATTCTAGATTCATGAAGCTCGTTTGCTCGTCTATGCGTGTGACCCTGTAGGTTCATATCACAATGTAAATGAAAACACACTTAGTAGTAGTGTGAGTTCATAAATCACAAGCGGTCCCTAGCAGGACATTGTGACTACCCAAAGTGAATGAATATACAACGGAACCTAATATCAATCCACTATTTAATCCCTTTGTCTCGCGATATCCTAATTAAGCATAACGCATGGTAGTCGTCACCCTTATTAAGCTTAATTGTATTTATGCTCGATCTCCGGGTACACTGTTCCAATAAATAGTTTTTGATAACCACTTTATCAAATATATTTGAGCACGGCCATGCATTTAAACAGTTTTTTCCTATCGAGGGGCCCATTGATATCTCTCTCTAATAAGAGAGGGACAAATTCCTTACAATGCCTCTCACATTCAAGCCATGATAGGTGATACGCAAAATCTATACTAGCAAGTGTACTAGGTCAATGTTGTAGTAGTCAAGGTCGATCGCACATAGAAAAATGTTTAATTAATTCCTAAGTAAATAATTCTAAAATGATCAAAAGCAAGTAAAATAAATCCTTTTGATGAATTTTTTGGGTGAACTTTTTTCCGCACAGCCCCCTTTTTCTCTCTCTTCTCTCTCTTCCCCCTGCTGCTGCTGTTGGCCAGATTTGGCCATTGGCTCCGGCCAATGGTCAAATCTTGGTCCTTTTGTTCCGTTTATATTACTCTATTTTGTACTACGAATCATATGAAACCTTTTTTGGAGTTTTTTTCTTCAAGATTCAAGACACAGTGGTTAGATGAGTCTCAGATCTAGACTTTTTTCTATCTTTCTAGGAGGATTTGTTCAATCCGGACTAGATTTGGGCCCTTTATCAACTTTTTACATCTTCCCGAGGCAATTTGTAGGACGGTTGATACGCCCATGGTCCTATAAATTGTCGACCCCTAAGGAAGATGTGGAAAGTGATATTCTCCTGTCCCTGTGGATCAGGGATTGCGATGAAGATGCTTTGAAGGAGAAGATTATGTATTTGTTTAGTTGGCTAGTTTTTATAGTTGTTTTTCCTAACCATCCAAGTTTTCTTGGGTGTGTCTTTTGTCTGTTATCGTGATTTTAAATCATTGTATAACTTTTACTTTCTGTATTTTTCATATTTTCCTTTGATTGTAATGGCTTCGGCTATTTGTGATTAATGGAAACTAAATTTATTCAGCAAAAAAGTAAAATAAATCTGATGGTTGATGATGATTAAACTAAATTAATTAACTAACATAAAACAAATAACTTGAATAAGAAGTTTGATAAGAGAAAGATCTAAGGCACATGAATTCACAAAATTAACCAATATATTATCCTAACGTATGTTATTCTAGAGTGAGTTTCATTAATCGATCGATTTCCAATTATATCTAATAACCTCTTTCAAGGCTTATCAAACCTATTCTCATGAATAAACCAACTATATGTCTATGTTGATTTTAACCCACAAAAATGCATTAAACATATGGAATCATAAAGATCGTACAAACCATACAAGTATATGTCTATCTTGCATGCAATTTATGTTCAGATTATTTAACCTAATTAACAAGGTCAGCTGTCGCAAATCTTCCAAGTTAATGTAAAGACAATTTGAGTGGTAGCTAATCACACAAAAGCATTAAGAACAATAATAAGAAATTAATTTCACAACACTCATCGAATAACAAAATCACAAGAATAATATATAAAATTAATCTAGCTACATCATGGCCTTAGAATAAATATTTAGCTCATACTAGAGAAAAATTCAATAACAAATTAAAACCTAGAATAATCTAATAATGACTGAATGAATTCCCTAAGACTATTAAAGAGTATTTATAGCAATAGAAATCTCCTAGCTTAAGGTAATTGACATATATCAAAACTCTCCACACTCCTTTAAAGTAGTTGACATAAAATACAACTCTTCAAGATTCTTTAAAGTAGCTGTCATATCTTCTCTTCTAGTTTGTAAAGACATCTTTCCAATTCCAACAGCTTCTTTCTTATTCTGCAAGTTCGATTCACTTTTACGCTTCAAAAATACTATTTTGCCCCTATGATTAAAAGCACAAAGAAGTGAGGATTATACCATTCTAAGCTCAAAACGCAACATAACAATATACAAAATTGCTATTAAAAGAGACGAAATAATAGACTATATTACGAGTTATCAATAGGACACTACATCCGATCATCAGTCGTATTGATTACTCGACCATTCATGCTAGAATCAATGGAGACATGAGGTCTAAGGATTCTAAAATAGTATTGAGGAAGTAATACTTATGACTAAGGACCATGAAGTATTACTTCTCTAAAGGATCACGTCCGATACGATATATCTCAATACATGGCATCTATGATATGATTTGTACTCATTACACATGATTAGTAAAACATAATCATCAATCAAACATCATACTAGTTTTATTTCATTGTAAAGTAGATAACATAAAACTAGGGACAAATAGAATAGTAATTACATAAGCAAATGAGTTTTACTATCAAATCACGCATTTGATGTTCATAAACAAAATTAACTATTCAGATGAAATGCTCAAAAAGATATAAAACGCACAACATATGCTAATGGTCCTACGACACTACTAACATAGGTTACAACGAAAGTATCAAGTCTATCTATCAAGAAAGCATAAACTCATCAAAGGGCAACTCTACTTATTTAAGATCATATTGATGCCTACAAGAAGGACTTGAAGACTTTGTCTATCATATTGGGGAGATTTGTTATTTCATTTATTGTAAACTCCCCTAGGAAGAATTGTTCACAAATTTTCATGCATACTTAAATGTTTTCATTAAAAAATACTTTTGAAAATATTAAAAATAGGCAAAAGGGTCTTACAAAATTACTTGAGTAAAATGTAGCAATTGATTTAGGACTTAGTGGGAAAAACCATTTTTTTCCTTCATCTCGGTCGACCGTAGTTTACTTCAGCTGACCGGTAGCAGGGCGGTCGATCAAGTTTCAACAAGGTTGACCGAAGTGTGTCACATCACGCAGTCACTTCAAATGGTTCAAAATACTCAACGTCTATTTTGATAAAGTCGACCTCAAAACATTTCGGTCGACCGGGATTTTTGTTAGGTCTACCGACATTGAGACAGAGCCTTTTTTAGAATATCCTTGAAGTATTTCGGTCGACCATGAGAGGTGTCCGGTCGACCGAAGTATCAATTTTCTGGCAGTTTCATATCTGTTAGAGCAGTCATTTCAAACCAATTTTACTCCCCTATTTAAACCCTTTGGCTGAGTTTTTGCTAACTACTTATTCTATCTTAAGAAAAAAAATTACTCTCAATCAAACCTTCATCTATTACTCATTGCTATCAATTTCATATGATAATCAATTTGAACAAAATCTATTGAGCATTAGAATTTTATTGTGCTTTAATATTGTTAACTTATCCATCACTTTTAAGGTGATACTTTTGTTATTTCCTCTTCCCCTCTGATTAGTTGAGATTAGTTCTTAGTGAGCCAGGAAGTATCTCTTTGTGAGATTAGTTGAACTCTTTGTGAGTTAAGTTCTTTGGGAGCTTAGTGAGTGTGGTTCAAGTAAAACTCTTTGTGAGCTATCCATGAAAGGGATTCATGGGCAGAAAATCGTTCTAAACACCCATGAGTCCTCCCCTGAAGGATCCTCTCATACCAAAACGAATCGAAAACAGCGAAAAATTACTTACATTTTTCGGCTAAAGACGTTGTCTTTTGGATATGTGATACTGCCACCAAAAGCCTTCCCTTGCGGAATTACTTTCTACCGGTATCCACGCGACGAAACGAGCAGCGAGTGCTAGCTCTTCGTTTCGGGAATATAGAAAGAAGAGAAGGGCGGAATTCAAGAAATCTGATTTTGGGAGAATTTTGGTTTATTGCGGCTCAAGCATTAGTTGTCTAGGGTTTCGGCCAAAAGAGGTTTATATAGGATGTGAGAGTTTGTTCCCAGAAGCAACTCCCACGTCCTCAACCTCTTCCGGTAATGGGAGTCTATAACTCCCACGTCCCCTAGACTTCTGCTGGTAGTGGGAGTCTTTATCGCATAATCACTCCCACGTAATCCCAACTATAGCCAAATACCGAAAATGTACATCTTCAATCTATATTTCAAATAATAACGTTTTATTATTCTCAGAAAATAAATGTCATATAAAATGAACCTAGACACATTCTAGATTCATTGAATCTGGACATGAAGCTCGTTAACTCGTCTATGCGTGTGACCCTGTAGGTTCATATCACAATGGCAATGAAAACACACTTAGTAGTAGTGTGAGTTCATAAATCACAAGCGGTCCCTAGCAGGACATTGTAACTACCCAAAGTGAATGAATTTACGGTGGAACCTAATATAAATTCACTATTTAATCCCTTTGTCTCGTGATATCCTAATTAAGCATAAGGCATGGTAGTCATCACCCTTATTAAGCTTAATTGTATTTATGCTCGATCTCCGAGTAGACTGTTCCAACAAATAGTATTTGATAACCACTTTATCAAATAAATTTGAGCACGGTCATGCATTTAAACAGTTTTCCCTATCGAGGGGCCCATGGATATCTCTCTCTAACAGAGAGGGGAAAATTCCTTACAATGTCTCTCACATTCAAGCCATGATAGAACACTACATCCGATCATCAGTCGTATTGATTACTCGATCAAAAGTAACGTCCGACTGAGTCAAAATGTGGCTACATTCATGCTAGAATCAATGGAGACATAAGGTCTAAGGATTCCAAAATAGTACTGAGGAAGTAATGCTTATGACTAAGAACCATGAAGTATTACTTCTCTAACGGATCACGTCCAATACAATGTATCCCCATATATTGTATCTATGATATGATTTGTATCCATTACACATGATCAGTAAAACATGATCATCAATCATACATCATACTAGTTTTATTTCATTGTAAAGAACATTACATAAAACTAGGGACAACTAGAATAGTAATTGCATAAGCTAATGAGTTTTACTATCAAATCACACATTTGATGTTCAAAAGAAAAATTAACTATTCAGAGACATGCTCAAGAGAAATGAAACGTACAACATATGCTAATGGTCCTAGGGTACTACTAACAATCCACTATTATAAAAGGTTGATCCAACAATTCATTTGTTGTAAAGAGAGCTTCATAGTGAAGTATTGAAATCCTTGGGTGCTTCTCAAGGTAGTGGACGTAGATTCAACAATGTTGACCGAAGTGTGTCACTTCAAATGGTTCAAAATACTCAACGTCTATTTTGATAAGGTCGACCTCAAAAGACTTCGGTCGACCTAGATGCGAACATCGGTCGACCGGGATTTTGTTAGGTCTACCGACATCGAGATAGAGCCGTTTTGAGAATATCCTTGAAGTATTTCGGTCGACCCGGAGAGGTGTCCGGTCGACCGAAGTATCAATTTTCTGGCAGTTTTAAATCAGTTAGAGGAGTCTTTTCAAAACAATTTTACTCCCCTATTTAAACCCCTTGGCTGAGTTTTTGCTAACTACTCATTCTATCTTAAGCAAAAAATTTACTCTCAATCAAACCTTCATCTACTACACATTGCTATCAATTTGAACAAAATCTATTAAGCCTTAGAATTTTATTGTGCTTTAATATTTTTAACTTATCCATCACTTTTAAGGTGATACTTTGGTTATTTCCTCTTCCCCTCTGATTAGTTGAGATTAGTTATTAGTGAGCCAGGAAGTATCTCTTTGTGAGATTAGTTGAACTCTTTGTGAGTTAAGTTCTTTGGGAGCTTGGTGTGTGTGGTTCAAGTAAAACTTTTTGTGAGTTATTCACTCTTATGAAAGATTGATCCCACCTTGCATTTGTTGTAAAGGGAGCTTCATAGTGAAGTATTGAAATCATTGGGTGCTTCTCAAGGTAGGGGACGTAGATTCGTTGTGAATCGAACCACTCTAAATCTTGTGTCTTGATTTCTTTAGTTTTATAAGCTTTAGTCTTTTAGTCTTTTGCATATTATTCTACTTATTTGTAAGAAAGTTTTTAAAAATTCAAAAACTCTATTCACCCCCCCCCCCCCAGTATTTTCAGGTACAAGTTGTACAATCCTGATACTCAAAAGGTAATTATAAGCAGAGAAGTCACTTTTGATGAGAAATATGTTTGGGATTGGTCTGGTAAGAAGTCGGTTGAGCCAGTTTTATCTTCATATATTCCAGTGCAATCATCTTTTTAGAGGTCACCAGCATTTGTGCATGGTAGATCTGTTCAGGATGATAAAGAGCAGATTGAGAAAACAGTTTTTGTGCAATCTAGTTCTGCATCGTTTTTAATCCGCCCTCGGAGGGATACTCAAATTTCTGCTTGTTTGAGGGATTGTGTTATTTGTTCTGATTTATCTGATAAAAATATTGTGAATTTTACTTTATTTGCAGATTGTGATCCTATTACTTTTGAGGATGCTTCTAAAGATGATCAATAGATTCAAACAATGGATTATGAGATTCAAGCCATTGAGAAAAATTACACTTGGGAGTTGACTTCACTTCCTCCTGTTAAGAAAGCTATTGGTGTTAAATATGTTTATAAGACTAAGTATAAATCCTCTCGTGTGGTTGATCATCTTAAAGCAAGATTGGTAGCTAAATGCTACAAACAACAAGCTGGTATTGATTATTTTGAGGTATTTGTACATGTTGCTAAAATTTATACAATCCGTATAATTATTTCTCTTGATGCTTAGAATTCTTGGTATATATATCAAATGGATGTTAAATCTGCTTTCTTGAATGGAGTGTTAGAGGAAGAAATATATGTTGAACAACCTGCAGGTTATGTCATAAAAAGTTTATAAATTTAAGAAAGCATTGTATGGTTTGAAGCAAGCACCGATATCTTGGTATATTCGTATTGATTCTTATTTTCTTAGTCATGGTTTTGATAGATGTCCTTATGAGAATACTCTATATGTGAAGTCCAATGTTGTTGGCTATATGCTTATTGTGTGTTTGTATGTTGATGATCTTATCTTCACTGGAAACGATCCCAAATTGATTTCTGAATTCAGGAAGGCTATGATTAATCATTTTGAAATGATAGGTTTGGGGTTGATGTCCTATTTTCTTGGCTTGGGGTTAACAGTTTGATGAAGGAATTTTTATTTCTCATAAAAATACGCAGGTGATATTTTGAAAAGTTTAAAATGGATTTTGCTAATCCTATGTTGATTATGTTAGAGGAATAACCGGGTCTAAAACAAGTTATGCAGCGGAAATAAAACGACCCGCCTCTAATAGGATCTTTCACGAGTAAGAACCTTAGACTACGGGATAGCATTATACCTTTCGAAGTGCGAGAATAAGTCCAAGCGGTTTGAGTTGTAGGTTTGTTGTCACGAGCGGGACGCCACCAACGCGAGCTCCGCCTCTCCCAATATCCACTCGATCTTTCGGGGATGGTCCTCTACCGCTTGGTGCTAGCCAACGCCTCGTAGAAGTCTTGAAGACACTCTTCAAGATGGAGTATATATATATGGTGGATATAGGACCTAAAAGAAGAACAAGAAACAGTTTTCTTACTTCTTTTCTATTAGCCAAAGCTAGAAAACAAGTATATAGAAAAGCTGTCTTTTCTTTCTATTCAAGCTCTCTTGAATGCTCTCTCTTTTTCTCTCTTCTCTAACCTTTCAAAAGCTGGAGAATAATGACTTAGAATACTAAGAAAAATCAGCATTTTTCTTAGTCATTCAAGGGAGAGTGGGGAGAGAGAAAGGGGGAAGTGGGAGATCATGGAGGAAACCACTCCTCCATATTTTCCACCACTTCAACCTCCTTCTAAGAGATAAGAGCTGAAAATATATCCAATTTTTCAGCCATAAGGTCGGTCCAAATGGGTTGGTCGGCCCAATCATATTGGTCGGCCCAACCCGATTAAGGGCCCAATCTAATCCCGGCCCGGCTCGGCCCAATCGAATTGGGCACCTTAGATTAAATGTACTCCAACAAGCCCAATCCAGTTGATCTATGAGTGCGACTCAGGAGGTATCTATGATGTTGGCCGTGACATCATATGTCACAGGTAATGAGAGGTATCTAGCAACGCATCATTACCCCCAATTCATAAATATCTGGTGACTATCATAATCACACCATTTGACATTTGTATTTAAATCCTTTTGTCCTTGATATCTAGATTGAATACAAGTCATGGAAAAAGTCACACTTATATTGTCCAATCTTTTAGTTTCTTGATTTGCGAGTAGACTAATCAAATGACATCAATATCATATACTGATTCATTTGTTCATGGCCATGAATTAGTCAGACTCTATCAAAGGGGCCCAAGATATCGCTCCTGCTATATAGGAGGGACAAATCCTTTCTGCATCCCATTCATCCTGAACAAGATTCGTGATATACCCAATAAATGCCTTTATTGCTCACCCTGTTACGGATAGCGTTTAACATTATCAAAGCATAACACTAGCCATGCAAGAACTCTTGTGAGACCTCAAGTCGAAGGATCTCATATACAACCCAGTCAAAAATTGAGAAACACCGTTGACTATTATATAACAACCCATGGTGTGTTTCTCATGTCGGGTCTGTCCAGTATAATGATTCTCTAATCATATATACCCATGTGACGATCCGATATCTTATATCAATCACTGCACATACTAGTCTTACGCATTATTATTGTCCTCGAAGATTCCATAATAATGTTCGACTAGGGACGTTTCAGAATCATAACAATTATGAATACTATTCTAAGGACATATTATTTCATTATGTTTTTAAGAACGCAGAAACATATTGAAATAATACTGGAATTTATGCCTTTTTACATTTTATTCATCAAAATGAAAATTACATAAATACGATACAATAATCTCCCACTTGCACTAACGACCCAAAATCATCTACTGATTGGTCTTTAAGGGCATACTAATGACTGTCTCTAAAGAAAAGATTAGCCCTCCAGATATCGGATACCTATGGAGCTAGTGTGACGATCATGCTGCTGCTGCGACAGTGGCTTCGTTAGTGGATCGGCGACATTGTCTGCTGAATCTACTCTACATATATGCACATCACCTCTTTGGACCTCTGGTGAGATCTGGTTCCCTAGATTGTGAAATAGCCCCATTGTTGTCACAATAGAGGTCTATCGGGTTCGCAATACTAGGAACCACATCGAGGTCGGAAATAAATTTCCTGATCCAAACTGCCTCCTTAGCTGCTTCACGAGCTGCTATGTACTCGGCCTCTGTCGTAGAATCTGCGATGGTCGATTGCTTTGAATCACGCCACTCACGAAAGACCTCCATTCAAGTTAAACAAATATCCCGATTGCGATCGGAAATCATCTCTATCAGTTTGGAAACTAGCATCGGTGTAACCACTTACAACGAGCTCATCCGCCCCTCCATAAATCAAGAATGTATACTTAGTCCTTCGTAAGTACTTGAGGATATTCTTGACTGAGATCCAGTGACGTTCACCGTAATTAGACCGGGTATCCCTGTCGTAAGGCTTAAGGTAAACGAGACATCCGGGCGAGTACATAACATGGCGTACATGATGGATCCTATGGCAGAAGCATAAGGAATCTCGTTCATGCGTTCTAATTCGGCAGGCGTTTTAGAACACTGTTTGTTCGATAGAACAGTACCATGTGCCATACGACAAAGGCCCTTCTTAGACTCTTGCATGCTAAACCGCTTTAGCACCTTGTCTATATATGTACTCGACTTAGGCCAATGAGTCTCCCGGATCTATCTCTATAGATCTTGACTCCCGTAATATAGCTGGCATCACCTAAGTCTTTCATAGAGAAACACGTACTCAACCAAGCCTTGACAGACTTTAAGGTTGGTATGTCGTTTCCAATGAGTAGTATGTCATCTACATACAAAACCAGGAATACGATTGAGCTCCTACTAACCTTCTTGTAAACACAAGGCTCATCCTCATTTCTAATGAAGCCAAACTCACGGACGGCATCATTAAATCGGATGTTCTAGCTTCGAGAAGCTTTCGCTTGAGTCCATAAATGGATCTCTGAAGCTTACATACTTTTCCAAAGCATTCTCTCGGAGTGACAAAACCTTCAGTCGTGTCATATACACATCCTCTTCAAGTTTTCCATTAAGGAAAGCGGGTTTGACATCCATTTGCCGATTTCATAGTCATAGTAAGTCTGCAATAGCAAACAAAATCCGAATGGACTTGAACATAACTACAAGGGAAAAGGTCTCGTCATAGTCAATACCATGAACTTGTTTGAAACCTTTCGCGACCGGTCGCCCCTCATGACGTTTGTACATTCCCTTCCATGCTCGGCTTTTAATCTTAAAAACCCATTTACACCCTATGGGAGTTACCCCTTCAGGTGGATCAACCAAGATCCGGACTTGGTTTGTGTACATGGAGTCCATTTCGGATCTCATGGCCTCAAGCCATTTCTCGAATCCGGGCTATTAATTGCTTGTTTGTAGGTTGAAGGTTCATCGTGATCCACAAACATAACATCACCATGTTACTGCTATGAAAAAACCCAATTTTTTTTCGGAGGTGGACGACGAACTCTACCGGACTCTACGCAATTCTTGTGTTTCTTAAACTGGGTTCCAGTCTGCATAACTGTTTGTGGCACTCGCTGCACAACAAATTGTGGAGTCTGTTCAATTTTCATTTTATCATTAGTGCTAGTTTGAGAGTCTGGAACTTCAGTAAGTTCTACGCTACTGCCACTCGTGTTTCTAGAAACAAATTCTTTTTCTAGAAAGACTCCCGTGCGAGCAATAAACACTTTGTTTTCGTTAGGGATATAAAAAGTAGTATCCTTTAGTTTCCATAAGATAACCTACAAATATGCACTTTTCAAATTTTGGAGCCAGCTTATCAGAAGCTGAGCGTTTTACAAAAGCTTCATAGCCCCAAATCTTGAGGAAAGACAAACTGGGACGCTTCCCAGTCCATAACTCGTATGGCGTCTTTGCAACTGATTTAGATGGAACACGGTTAAGTGTTAAAGCTGCTGTCTTTAGTGCGTGTCCCCAAAAAGAATTGGACAAGCTCGTGTGACTCATCATAGAACGAACCATATCTAATAAGGTTCTGTTCCTCTTTTCAGATACACCATTCCATTGTGGAGTAGCTGGAGGAGAAAGTTGTGAAACGATTCCACAATCCTTTAGATAGTCACAGAATTCTTGACTCAAATATTCTCCTCCTCGATCAGATCGAAGAACCTTAATACTCTTGCCAAGTTGGTTTTCTACTTCTAGTTTAAACTCTTTAAACTTAGCAAATGCTTCGGATTTGTGTTTCATCAAGAACACATATCCATACCTACTGAAGTCATTAGTAAAGGTAATGAAGTAGAGGTAACCACCCCTTGCATGTATATTAAAAGGGCCACATACATCACTATGTATTAGTCCTAATAAAGCATCGGCTCTCTCACCTAGCTTAGTGAAAGGTGATGCTGTCATCTTACCCAACAAACAAGATTCGCATCGATCATAAGACATGAAGTCAAATGATTCCAACAGCCCATTTTCATTTATGTGGCCTAAGCGACAATGCCAGAGGTATGTCGGATTAGAATCATTAGTCTTAATCCTTTTGTATTTATATTTAAATTGATATCAATCATATTAATATCAACAACATAAATACCTGAGCCCGAAGCAACATTTGCTTTCTCCTTTTCCAGCCTTTTTCCTGCAACATAGCTTTTGCAGTTCCTTTTCCAGTGACCCTTTTCACCACAGTGATGACAGATAGAGTCCTTGGCTACACCACCCTTAGATTTCAGTGCATTGTTGAAAGTGGCTTGCTTGCCCTTGGGCTTGCCTTTCGGTTTGCCTTTGCCCTTTTGCACCATCAGTATGGTGTTGGGCTTGGACTTGCTTATTTCCTTCTCGGCAGTCCTTAGCATGTTCAACAACTCAGGCAATGGCTTGTCAATTTCATTCATGTGATAATTCAGAATGAACCCGATCGAATGACTCGAGCAACGATTGCAAGATCAAATCGATCGACGACTCTTGCCCCAAAGGAAATCCCAGCTTTTTCAAGGTTACGAACATAACCTATCATCTTAAGAACGTAAGTTCCTAATGGCATTCCTTCAGACATTTTGCATTGAAAAAGAGATTTCGATACGTCGAATCTCTCTCAGCGTGCTTGTCCCCGATATAGTTGCTTCGAGTGAGCCGAGCATCTCATAAGCCCCCATGTCCTCATGTTGCTTTGCAAGCTCGGAGTTCATGGTGACAAGCATGAGGCTAGACACATCTAAAGCATCATTACAATGCTTCTGATAAGCACTTCTTTCAGTGGCCGAAGCGCGAGCCTCTGGTGTATCAGGAATAGGCTGTTCTAAAACATACAGCTTTCTTTCATGCTTGAGAACGATTCTCAAGTTCATGAACCAGTCGAGGAAGTTAACTCCCTCTAATTTGTCTTTCTCAAGGACAGAACGCAGTGATAGTGTTTGGTTTGAATTTGCCATTTTTCTACAACAAAATACATATGCAAAGTAAGTACCGATAAAAATCATTATTAGGTCTTTTATCTTTTTAATGATTTCTCCCACTATTTTCTTCGAGTGAATAACCCTCATTATCAACTCGTAAAGTTCGTTAACTTTCTAGCGGGCCAAGATCCATATTTCACCTCGTTCTGAGTCAGCTTTGGCTGATCGCCCGAAACTTAGTTATTTAGGTAGGCACCGTTTGCCAATTACATCAAATTATGTAATTCTTGGTTAGTTGAGTGAATAACATTTATTCAAGCGTATCATTATACACTTTTCTCAACTCTTTTGCCTCTAGATCCTCAATCCATTTATTGAGATAATCCAGTTAACTAGGACCCTAAGTTTTTGCCGGCGGATATCACAAATTATCCTTCGCGCCTCACCCGGATAGACACGTATGTACAGCTTTGGCATGTCCCATACTAATGTCGATCTAGGCCTTGACGAGGGCCAAACTTAGGAAGGCACTAATTAATATTTAATTGAGGGGTTTTGTTTTTAACAATCTCACCAGAAAAGCATATTATAAAACAGTTTATGCTTATATACATATGCATCCAATACATAAAAGTGAAAATGCAATAGTAATCGCCATATCCTATTCGGTTTTTCCAAGCCAATGGAAAAACTGTGAAGTCAATCTAAGGGTGTGAAAAGAAAACATTATATTTTACACCGTCTTGACCTTCAGGTGGTTGTCTCCAAATCATCATCATAGTTGTACCTTCTCCTAATCTAGAATTACATAATTCTAAGGAAACCTCGAGTTACATTCGAGGGGATTTGATGAGAAGAGAATTACAACTTTTGATAAAAAGAGATAGGCACGATTGCGTGATCGTATTTATAAAATAAACCCAACAGGGGTAAAGGCGATTACTATGCATCATGCTCAACTAACATAACAATTTATGAAAAATGAGCAACCAGACAAAAATGAACATTTCATATTCCCGTTTTGATTCGAGTGGACCCGACCACCCCGCTCGGTCGATCGGGTAACTCGATCAGGGTGAACCGACCTATCTCCCAATCGTCCCGAAACGGAGATACTCGAGAGTACTCGGTTGACCAAAACAGGCATTGCGGTCGACCAAAGATCTCGACTCTCATACATACAAAATGATTCAAAAACATGTCATACATGATATACAACATTTCTAGCAATCCTAAGGCATGCAAAATATAGATTCATAATCCATATTAAAATACTATAGCACATTAAGTCTATAGGGTACTCGTGAGTGGCTCTGATACCACTGTTAGAGGAATAACCGGGTCTAAAACAAGTTATGCAGCGAAAATAAAATGACCCCAGCCTCTAATAGGATCTTTCACGAGTAAGAACCTTAGACTACGGGATAGCATTATAACTTTCGAAGTGCGGAATAAAGTCCAAACGGTTTTCGATTGTAGGTTTGTTGTCACGAACGGAACGCCACCAACGCAATCTCCGCCTCTCCAATATCCACTCGATCTTCCAGGGGATGGTCCTCTACCGCTTGGTGCTAGCCAACGCCTCGTAGAAGTCTTGAAGAAACTCTTCAAGATGGAGTATATATATATATATATATATATATATATATATATATATATATATATATATATATATATATATATATATATATATATGGTGGATATAGGACCTAAAAGAAGAACAAGAAACAGTTTTCTTACTTCTTTTCTATTAGCCAAAGCTAGAAAACAAGTATATAGAAAAGTCTGTCTTTTCTTTCTATTCAAGCTCTCTTGAATGCTCTCTCTTTTTCTCTCTTCTCTAACCTTTCAAAAGATGGAGAATAATGACTTAGAATACTAAGAAAAATCAGCATTTTTCTTAGTCATTCAAGGGAGAGTGGGGAGAGAGAAAGGGGGAAATGGGAGATCATGGAGGAAACCACTCCTCCATATTCCCCACCACTTCAACCTCCTTCTAAGAGATAAGAGCTGAAAGTATATCCAATTTTTCAGCCATAAGGTCGGTCCAAATGGGTTGGTCGGCCCAATCATATTGGTCGGCCCAACCCGATTAAGGGCCCAATCCAATCCCGGCCCGACCCGTTCTAATCGAATTGGCGCACCTTAGATTAAATGTACTCCAACAGATTCATGTTGAAGAAAATTAAAGTTATCAATAGATAGCACTGGAGAATTAGTAGATGTTACTAATTTCAGAATATTGGTTGGAAGTTTGAGATACTTAACTTCTATGAGTCCTGATATCACTTATGGTGTTGGTTTGATTAGCAGATTTATAGAGTACCCTCGACAATCTTATTTGCAAGCTGTAAAAAGGATTATGAGATATGTTAAATGTACGCAACCTGATGGTATTCTTTATTCACATATTGATGATTATGGTCTTTTGGTATATACTGATAGTGATGGGCTAGTGACATTGTAAAGTACAACAATACTTCTGGCTATGCATTTTATTTGGGTTCTGGTGCATTTTCTTGGTCTTCTAAGAAACATCAGGTTGTAGCACTTTATACAACAGAGGCTGAGTACATGACAGTTACAAATTGTGCTACTCAAGCAATTTGGTTGAGACGAAATCTTGATTTTCTGCAGAATCAGCATGTTGAGCCTACTACAATTTTTTGTGATAACAAATTTTCCATTGACTTGACTAAAAATCATGTGTTACATGGTCGCAGTAAGCATATAAACATCAAGTATCATTTTATCCGTGATTGGGTTCAGGAAAAAGAGATTGTTGTTGATTATTGTTCTTCTGAAAAACAACTCGCAGACATTTTCACAAAACCATTTAAGTCTGAGTTGTTCCTAAAGTTGAAGAATATTCTTGACATGATCAAGTTTGAAGAACGTGGTTTAAGGGATGGCAAGTTATATTAATTATTTAATATTTATATTTTAGTTAATACAGTTGTGGTCCTTTGTGTGTCTCTTATTTATTGACTAGTTATTTTTTATTTGTGGGCTCAAGCCCAACTCTTTATTTGTTAGGTCATCAGTAGATCTTTTTCAATTTAAGTTACGAGTGCACGGCAGGAGAATTATATTAACGTAAGCTTTGTGGTTGCCCAGCTTCTTGTCGCCTCCTCCTTTTCGTTGCTTTTTGTTTCTCCGTTTTTTATCCTATATAAAATCTTTCCCTTATAAATTTCTTATATTATTGTTAGAATCATTTTAAAAGTCTTCAAGCGTTATTTGTGTAGGATAATGAAATGCAAAACAACCGTAGCAAGAATTTATGAACTTTAAAATGCTACTTCTCCGTTTTTTTATAAGTATCGTTTTACAAATTAGCACAGAAATTCAAGTTACTCAAGATGATGTACTTTTCACATGCAACTACTAAATTTACTCTTCATTTTTCTCACATCACCCAAAACAAACTTTTTCTTTCCCTTCTCATGATTTGATTTCCCTTTTCTCTATCCCTATCACATACACACAAAGCTGGAACAAGACCAAGTAACATAAATTTTGTTCTTTTTACGAACGATAATGAAGAGGTAATAACTCCTTTCTTTATTATCTATATATGTAGAAATTTATCTCCAGGGCTTCTTAATGTCATCTTCTAGAAATTTAGCTGTTGGAATTTGTTTGTACTCCACAAGTCCTCACGGCGCCTCATCGCCTTGAGGATGATGTCTTGGGCTGAAAAAATTAGACGTTCAAACTTCTGGTGTTTAGAAGTTAATTTTGGAGACATGTGTGTGTGTGTGTATGTGTGTGTGTGTGTGTGTGTGTGTGAGAGAGAGAGAGAGAGAGAGAGAGAGAGAGAGAGAGAGAGAGAGAGAGAGAGAGAGATGGTTGAGCTACAAGGTGGCGGAGTTGTGGTACGGTTGGAAAGGGGAGTCTTTTTTAGACAGTAAGCTTTTTGGAATGGGAATTGTTTTATCAATCACCCGGTTTTGGGGTTTTTATTTGGATCCCTTTACGGCTTTACTACGGAAAAATAAAGAAAACAATTTAAAAGAATATTTGTAGTTAATCCATAGCAAACTTATCCACATAATAGCTATGAAATATCACCCAAAAAAATTAATAACAAATTTCCATTTTCAACGAAAATTGCATAGAAAATGTAAAGAAAATTTGACCACCAATAAAATTCACGTGGCCACTTCATTTTCCGTAGCGAATTGATGATAAATTTAATCCTAAAAAATATCTATCAACTTTGCTACAGAATAGCTCTTGATAAATATTCGAAACTATATTTCTTTAACCTAAACTATTTAGCTTAATCTCAGTATATCGAAACCTTATCATAAAAAAAAAAAAAATATATTATGATAAATTTGCTGAGAACAAAGGAGGTGGGGAAGACAAAATAAGAAGAATCTAGAGTTGGGAGTCCCAGTATTTATTGTTTGTTTCATTTTGAATCAAGATTAGAAAATAAAATATTTAGGATTTTTTTTTCAAAAAAGAAAAAAAACTTGGGATTTTTTTGTCGTGATTAAATATGTCACTCATCACTAAAAGAATATGATGTACACATCTTAAGACCAAATATAGAAACCAAGTGTGTTCTCATTGTTTCTTTTGAATTCTAGTGGAGATTAGAATATAAGTATACCTCACTTTATTAAACTTTCCGACTTAGACCATTAGACTTTAAAAATATAGTATTAATCTAACAAAAATATCACCAAAGTCTGTCAAAAGAAAAGAAAAAAAAGAAAATGAGCAAAGAATATACTCGACAAATAAAATTAAGGACAATGCTAGGGAGCTAAAATTTAGCTAATTAATTGATTAAATTGGTGGCAAAATGGTAAATAATTGGGTGAATCCCTTATATCAACAGGGGATGAATAGTATTTAATTTGGGTTTATCCAATTTTACTTAGCCGTTAATCATTTTCCTAAAATTAATCTATTTTCAAAAGTGTTGTGCTAAATAATGTATTTACGAGCAACACAAAAGTCAAAAAGATACCAAGCATGTCAAGTATATCACTAATGTAGCAGCTCCAGCCAGTTTTATTTGTTGACAAAGCAAGTTTTTGCTTTGTCAAGTATATCACTAATGTGGCAGTTCCAGTCAGTTTTATTTGTTGACAAAGCAAGTTTTTGCCAAGTATATCACTAAGGCTCAGAACAAGTATTCATTTTAATTCAATCTTAATCGTTAAATTTTTAATTCTAACAGAATTACCTCATTCCACACTGGCGTCATTACTAAGTTAATAAAGGTACCCCAAAAGAAAATAAATAAAGGGTAATAATTATGGAAAATGTTTTTTTTTATCGAGATTGAGTGTTCACATCCAACAACAATGACTAATCTTCTGATATTGTGCATTAGGTTTAGATAGTTGCCTCTTTCATTGAAAAGGAAAAATAAGAATTATTTCACTTTTTTTTAGGTGGGATAAAATGTTGTTGTTTTCCTTCTCGAAGTAAATGTAGCCACCTACATTTTATTTATAATGAGTGGAGGAGAGGAGAAGAGAAGAGAAGTAAATTGCAAATACTTCCTAATCCTTTCAATTTTGGAAAAACTTAACTTACTAATTATGTGGAGGGAGAGAGGTATTATTCCATATTTATTACTCATCATCAACACTTTTCAATTAAACAAGATTGTTTTTCAAATACTTCCTTATTTACTTTCATTCCACCCTCCACTTTTCTCTCATTACCAAAACAAAGATTTATATGAGGTATGTCTCGACTTTTGATGGAGAATATGAAACTTAAATTGATTCCTTTTAGAAAAAGATTAAGTTTTTTTTTCAAACTAAGATTTATATGAGGTATGTGTTGACTTTTAATATAGAATATGAAACTTAAATTGATTCCTTTTAGAAAAAATTTAGGTTTTTCAAGAAAATAAGCATTTCAAGTGCACATGAACTATAACATAACTCTTGGCATGTTAATGACGGTTGTTAAATAAGTTATTGTGGCTATTGTTGGATTTTATGAGTCACACTTCAAGTTTTGAAAACGCGAAATGTGGCATATATCATAGCACTATTACCATACAGACATGTAAGAGCACCTATAGAATCTTATTGTCACACCCCGTAACCGGAATGATGACATGGCAGTGCCCCATTGGAAAATGAAGCACCAAAGCCGTAGTCAGAGATTTACTAAATAAAGGAGTTCATTATTCAAAGCCCATAAATAGTAATAAGAGAACTAGCGGAAGCGTTATTCTAAAAATGAAATTATTTCTAAGTTATTACATCTGAAAGGAAACTACAAGTTTCAAAATAAATAGCTATAAAGCAATAACAGTTGTGAACTATCCAGTTAGGATCACTCTTCATAATCCCCATCCCAAACTCCATCGTCATGGGTATAATCAACATCTACAGAACCTGAAACAACAAACCGGATATCGGACTGAGCTCCGGTGCTCAGCAGGGACCTAAAACAGTAATAAAGATAATAAAGACAGAACAGAAACAGAGACAGAAGAAACAGAAACAGATAATGCAGATGCAGATGCCCGTTTCCCAGAATACCCCTATGGAAGTATATGCAAATGACTCAATCTAAGTCTCGCAAGACTCAGAACTCAGTGCAGACAGTGCAGATACAGATGCAATGCACGGATCGGATCGGAGGGTTCGAACGAGCAAAGCGAGTGGGATTTACCGCATACTGCGGTTTTCAGAAAAAATGAGTTTTAAACTTGTGCAAAAGTGCACCAAAACGTTACCCAACATCCCAACTCATATGGAACCAAACAGACTCCAAGCAAACATCATCTAATGACCAAACAAAAACAAACACATATAATGTATCAATTAAGTAAATAACCACCTTCTCCGCACCTAAACGATTCCATAACCGAGTATACGACAAGCACCACGCATTGCCCATCTGGTACACCCAGTCACATACTCGTCTTAGATACTTAGAACGTAGCTACCTACTATGACATCACTCCCACCACATGAGCTCACATATCTAATCTCTACTATTCAGCAATAACGGCAGTGGTCCCAGTTATCAACCAAACTATGACGGTTTCAGTAAACTCGTGGGTTCGGATTCTCCCCCAAACTACAGGACACTGATTTTAAGGTTCAATCCTTACATTGTCTCATCATCCCCCAATCGGGGGACTCCACAAAACCACCACCGTACCTAATGATTAGCCCCATTAAGTGTGGGCCACGAGACGTAAACGCAGCGAGAAGACCTCTTGGGGGTCACGAAGCAGTTATCGCAAACGTAAGGCGGGACCGGACCCTGCGACTAGCGATCATAAATACGAGCTCAATAGGGGGCGACGACTCGGTCGACCAAACCAATTTGGACAAAAACAATGACGCCAATTAAACGACTCCAAACACGACCAAAATGCAATTAACAAGGAGACAATTACAGAACAGTATAGATACGATTTATGCGAGTATAACATTTAATGAAAGCAATAGGAAAGCAATTTATGCAGCATTCTCAATTTACCCAATTCAAGTAGGCATCAATTAAATTAACAATTAACATCCAATACTCAATCTATAGCAGTTCTTGAAATTGAATATCCCAAATACAGTAAAAACATGTCAGGACACTATATCAGTATTAATCATAATCACAGTACAGAAATCAACATAGGAAAGCGGGTCCCTACCTGTTGCGGTTGCGATAAACACTGAAATTTCGTAAACAGTGCTGGCAGCCTCACTCGCGGTGCGATAACTTTCTGCTGGAAACTCCGAATTGCGTTCCGTCTGCGCTCACTCGAAGCCCTTTCAATTATCTTCGAATTGATATGCTGTGGGTCAAAAACGGAGGTCGATAGCCCTCTCAAACATCCTGTCGAAGTTCTGGACAGACTATATTTAATCGTACAAAATCTGGTTCTTCCCTCCATTTCTGAGATACGTTACGGAAGATCTAACGGTTAAAATCTCAATCCCTCCGGTCAAATTGTAGCCCTATCAGTCTAGTTTATAAATAAAAAAAATTACTCCGTTTGGAGTTCGTATGTTACCTGTACAACGATTCTACTGGAACTGCACAGAAAATAAATTCTGAAAATCAACCCTCGTTCTTGATGCGATATCTTCCAACTCCGAAATCGAAAAGTGAATCCGATTTCACGCCCTTGTAGCCTGCTTCGTCGTGATAAATTTACATATAAGGTTTGTCGAAATCCGATAAGGATTGCCCACTCAAAAATCCTCTCAAAGTTGCTAGAAACTCACAAAATCCTCTCTATTCTCTCTCTGCTTCTCACACGGCTCCTGAGGAGCATTTCTTCTTTTCATTTCCTTGCTGGCACGGTTCCCGAGGAATGAAAAGTCCTCAGTAAAAAAAAACTCCCCTCACCCACGTTATGCCTTTATCTCTTCCTTCAGTTTCTGATGATCCCCATTCCTATAACTCCCACGCCTTTCCGTTTTCTTTTTAATTTAATTTATTTCAATTCTTAATCCCAATAAATTCCTAAATCATATAATCCATTTTATTAAATTCCTATCATTATTATTATGGTGACTTACAATTAAATAACTCAACTACGATACACGTGCAAAATACCCCACTCAAAGGTACACAAAATAAAACACGTATTATGTTTTAAAATTAAATAGACATGTAGTCAAATAGTCGCACAAAATGAATTTCGTCTACAAAGTCACTTGCGAAAAATTAATTACACGTCAGAAATTACGTAAGCAAAAGTTACGGTTATCACACTTATACACCTAGTTGAGTCATGTTTTATGTGTTCTGGATGTTGAAAACGCTTAGCGAAGACGTTAAGACCTAAAAAGAAGAGGGGACAAATGCGAGTGTGATATTGTTTTTGGGTACCGGTGTCCAGACATATAGGCCGACTAATTCAGCTAAAATTTTAATGTCACTTTAGTATATCTAGTAGGAATTTTTGTAAACTTGGGACATATTGTTGTTATTATTATTATTATTATTTTGTACTAAACATGATTTAAATTCTCAACCCTCAATTAGACCTACAAGTCTCACTTAGAACAGCAGACATAGAGATGTGCCAAATGTTGCAAAGCGATACGGTGAAGCAAAAAAATAATAATAACACCCCAATTTTACCTTAAAAAGAAGAATAAGAAAAGCCGTTTTAGATATTTATTTTTTAGGAGAAATCCATTTAAGATATTACAAAATCTAATTTTCAAAACCGTAAAATCTCAACCTATTATTACACCACCCTCTGATACAAAATCTAACACGTTGCAAAGGATAGCCACGCGCTCACGTGCATTTACTGTTCAGGCACACCAACATCCAACTACTCCTAGTGGCAAGTTCGTAATACAACTCAAATCAAGACCCAATTGCAATTTCATCGCATCATTAAATCACACTTGCTTTTTTTCTAAGTATCATTCAATCACAATTTTTGTGCCCCTTTAAATTTCTCGTATGGACGATGTGGTCTTAATTTGTCCATATCAAGTAAAAAATAGACTCTCTCTTAATGTGGATAAATTTGAAACACATTCTCTAATGGACCATGGTTGGTCCATACCAGAAGTATAGATAGATATAAAGATATACTAACTTGGGAAAAGAATATGTTAATCTTCTTATTAACAGTAGAAAATGATTCTAATTGGAATAATGAAAGAAAATTTGAATTTATAATAGCTACTTTTGATGGAGCAATAAGAAATTTGTCGGAAGGAGTAGGTATTGATTCTAGCAATAATAAAAAGAAATATAGAAACTGAATTAATACAAAGTGATAGTCAAGGATTAAGCATAATGGTAGATTATTTAGGAAGTGAATTTGTTGGTACAAAATGGATAAGAAATAAAGAAATTGAAATACAAAAAGAAATACAAGAAGCAAGAATAAAATTAATTAATATACAAATATGTGATATATGTTATCTAAAACATTATATGAATGAATTTACTGACTATTATTATAAACAATATTATAGTACAGTAAGTCAACAACCATATTTAGATATGTTTTATGGTAAATTATCTTACCCATGGAATATACAAGTTAGAAGACAATGGGAAATATATAAAAATAGTGAAGAAGCTAAAAACAATGTAGATACTTTAGGATTAAGAATAAAAATTATGTTAAATTATTTTAGTGAATTATGTCTAAATAATAGCTTAATGAAAAATCTAAGAGAGTAAGAGATATATGTTGTGAGCAATTCGATCCACCAAGAAAGTGGGGATGTCATAATCAAAAGAGAAGAAAATATAAAATTAAAAAGAGATTTAAGAAATATTTTAATAATACAAAACCAAAATACAGAAAGAAAATTTTTTATAAGAGAGATAAGGCAAATAATAAATCAAAGAAATTTGATAATAAAAAAGACTGTAAATGTTGGAGTTGTGGAGAAATAGGACATAAAAGCCTTGAGTGTCCAAGGAAAAAAGTTAGGATACTTGAAGAAGATTTTGAAGAAATTAAAGATAGCTTGATAATACAAAATTATTCTGATTTCTCTGAAAATGAGTCAATATATTTCTCAGATTCGGAAGATGAGTGAAATAGAAAAAATAGAATCCAAATAATTAGAAGATATAGAACAATACGAGGGAGAAAAAGGATTTGCATTAAAAGCAACCTTTGATCATCAGAAATATAATAAAATAATTAATAGACAATTAAATATAAAACTACCAAATGATAATTTAATTGATAAAGTCTCTAGGATGTTTAAAAGAGATAAAAAAAAATAGTTATTCATGAATATCACAATATAGAAAAAGCAATAGATGTAGAGCATCTAGATGGTAGTATAAAATTAAGTTTATTAAGCAATAAAGAAATTGAGAAATCAATAAGTAAACTAAAAGATAAAAATAAGGCTAGTAAGATACAATATATTATGATAAATGCAATACAAATTAATATCAAAGCATTATTTAAAGAAGGAACAGATAGTCCAATAATAATTAGTTTACATGATCAAAGATTTAAGGATGCACAAGTAGGACATTTAGGAAGTATAAGAGGTAATTTATTTTTATAAAAGTTTAATATTTACTTGTTATCCTAGATTTTGTATACATAGAAATGATAAAAATACAGATGATGTTTTAAGTCTACATTTTAAATTACTAAAAGATATAACAATGAAAAATAAGAATAAAGCATTAACTTTTCATTATAGAGCATTATATGCCTTAACAAATAGTAATCATTGTGATATTTATTCTAATAAACCTCAATTAGAAATAGAGGAAGATTTTAAAGATTTAGTTGAAACTATACCTTCTATATTAATTACACCAATAGAAGATATTCCTATAAACATAGACATAATAGATAAACCTACATTAGAAAATATAGCAAGTACTTCTAGAAGAAGTTTTAGAATAATGGGTAATAAAATTACTAACAATAAAGAAATTGTTATTAGTAATAAAAATAATAATAGTAAGACATTAGTTATTGAAGGAGAATATTTAAATGGGATAGAATTTATTAATGGAAAAAATATTAATTGATACATGAGCAAGTAATAATCACTTGTCCAAAAATAAAGATAATGGACTTCAAAATTTTAAAAGTAATAATCCATACTAACTTTGAAGGTAAAAAAGTATATTGTGAATTAGAAACAAAACTAAAAGTAACAATAAATAATTATAATTTTTTAATTAATTGTTTTGTTGACCCAAATATGGGTGGTGATAAAGAATATGATATTATATTGGGAAATAGTTTTTTAAATTTCTTTAGATAATTATAACATAACTAAAGAAGGTATATTTATTAATCATGGAGATAAAAGTTTCTTTGTTAATAAAATACAATAATAAATTATGAAATTTGATATTCCACTACATGTATTTATAAGTTTAACTATAGCATATAATGATATTACAAGATGTGTTTTAGTAGATAATGGACCAGTGATAACTTTAATAAAAGAAAAACTTTTAAATAATATAGAACCACTTAATATTAAAATAAAAGGGATGTCAGGAAAATTGGAGGAAATAACAAAAGGAGCTAATAATTTGAAAATTATTTTAGGTAATAAAATAATAAATATACGTAGAGTATATTGTTATGAAAATATAGAATATGATATGTTATTAAGAAATGATTTTATACAACAGTTTCAGAACTATCAACAAACTATATATAATATTATACTTAAAACTCCTTGTGGACATTTAATAAAAATACCTAGAGAATTTTGCCCATATAAAGTTCAACCTACTAATCGCGGTGGTAAAGTAGTTTGGGAAAAAATAAAAATAAATAAGATAAGTGGTAAAAATAAGGAAATAAAAGTAATAAATATAGACAAAATAAAAGAATTACTTAGACAATCTTATAATGATAACCCATTAGCATTTTGGGATAAATATCAAGAAAAGGCAATATTAAAAATAAAAGAAAATACTATAATAAGAGTTAGACCTATGGAACATAGTCTATAAGATAAAGAGGAGTTTCATAAACAAATAAATGAGTTATTAGAATTAAAACTTATTAGACCATCAACTAGTCCTCATAGTAGTCCTGCTTTTTTAGTTATGAATGAAGCAGAAAGAAAGAGAGGAAAAGATAGAATGGTAATAAATTATAAAATATTAAATAAGAATATGGAATTTGATGGATATTTTTTACCTAAGAAAGAAGTATTACTAAATCTTGTTAAAAATAAAAAATTATATTCAAAATTTGATTGTAAATCAGGTTTTTGGCAAATAAAAAATGCATGAAGATAGTATAAAATATACACCTTTTAGTACACCAGTAGGGCATTATGAATGGTTGGTTATGCCATTTGGATTAAAAAATGCACCTCAAATATTTCAGAGAGAGATGGATAAGATATTTGGAAAATATGATTATTTGGTGGTATATGTAGATGATATATTAATTGCTTCCAATACTTTAGAAGAACATAGAGATCATCTTTTAGAATTTACTAATATTTGCAAGGCAAACAAAATAGTTTTATCAGAAAAGAAGGCTATAATAGAGAAATATAAAATAGAATTAAGTATAAATCCTTCAGAATAATTAAGACATCCTAAAAAAAAATTCATTTCATTTTTATTTCTTAATTTATTGGGAAACTCATTTATTTTTCTACTTATATGTGGTTGTAATTCTATTCCATGACTACTTAATATAAATCCAAGAAATTCTATTTTACCTTTCTTTATTTCTTATCCATTATGTTCCAACAAATTCACTTCCTAAATAATCTACCATTATGCTTAATCCTTGACTATCACTTTGTATTAATTCAGTTTCTATATTTCTTTTTATTATTGCTTTAGAATCAATACCTACTCCTTCCCACCAATTTCTTATTGCTCCATCAAAAGTAGCTATTATTCTTAAATTTTTTATTTCATCAAGAATTTTGTCCATTAAATTTACTTATAATATTCTTTTAGTTTTAATATTTGATGTCCAAAATTTCTAATACAATCATTTTCTATTTCTTTCCCTATTTTATTGAAATTATCCGACTTATTATTACTTTGTATTTCGTAATTCATGTTACAATATTCTTTATATTTATTAATTCTTTTTATTTTATTATATCTATTTATGTCTTTAGAATTTTCCATAGTATTTATTCCAATTGATTCGCTGGCTCTGATACCATTATCTTTTGCTCACGGTTATAGTGATGAACACGTTTTTTCGTTGTGCTGCATGATTTTGACAAATGTTAAATTCAATACAAAAAATATTCTATCTTTATGAATATCTTTCGTAATATTAGTAACAAGTGTTTTATTCTGATTAATACTTATCTTTAGACATGTAACACTTGTCTTACATAATAGATGTCTGAAATATCACAAGTGTTCCGGAAAAAAATCTTAGATCATTAATTTTTTTTTATTTAATTACTCATAACGTGTAAAATGGTTTAGTATGTACTCCTTACATTCCTTAATATAAAACTTCTATTACATGTTACGAAAATTAAGGAAGTAAAAACAAAATACTTTGTTAGTTAAAATACAAAAACAAATCTCTTAAAAATGACTTGTATACCACTAATTTTATTTAAGAAAGTAATTTTGATATTTTAATTAAAAAAGTATTTTAATTTTTTCTTATTTAAATTCTGTAACATTTAATTAAAGTCTTATATTATTAACAAATGGAGGTAGTATTAAATATTACTCCCTCCATATCTAAATAATTTTAACATTTGAGTTTTTCACAAGATTAAGAATTTGATGAAGTCAACAAAAATTGAAACAAAATGACTATTGTACCATTTATTTATCATATTAAAGAGTAATTATCAATTTTCACAACTCTTTAATTTAATTATCCACTTTTCCTCTTAGTCATCATACTCTATTGGAAATATACAAATTTTCTTGGTTACTAAGATTCATTTAATATTACAATTAAGAAAAAGTCGACAAAAAAATTCATGGTCTTCATTTCTGTTTTGAAATTTAGATAAATTAAACAAGGGAATTGTAGTTGTAAAAAGACAATTTTGAAAAAAAACATTTATTATCTATTGATATTTTAAATATTATAAGTATTTTGAACTAAAATAAAAAAGTCCAAATATTAAAACTATTTCGATACGGAGAGTAAAAATTTGGCCGGACTCCTTTACTCTTTCCTAACGGTGAACGGTCCATGATGATACCTACACGTGTCAATATCCTGTTCGTCTGTTACCCCTATAAAATAAAACCCTTCCTGCCTATCCCAAATTCCTTCCTACCATTACAGCTAGGTTCTCTTTTCTGATCTCTCTCTCACACACAAACAAACACAAACCTGGTCTTTCTCTCTCTAAAAATTTCATCAGATCTATATATAGCAGAAAGACACTGAAATCTGTGTACATGACAAAGTTCCCATGGAGATATATGCCATTTTTGCCTTTTGCGGCGGTTTCTAATTCGCTTGATGCAGGTCGGGAACTATGTTGACCATGGCGTCTGAATCTGTCGCGTTTTGCACGTATTTCTAAGTCAATGAATACGTACAAAACGCGTACTTTGTGATGTTCAGTGGTTAATTGAGCTCCCGCCTTGCACCAACTGAATCGGAGACCGCGGTGATTATATTAGGAGACTGCTAAATCAAGCTGTTCCGGATTGGATCTCCAAATTATAGGTTTTAGTTAAAATTTGCTGAATTTAATTTGATTTAGCTTTTGAAATGAATTGCTTCTCTATGGATCTGGGTGCTTATGAGTGTTAGATTTGTGCAGGTTTTTTTTTTTATTATAAAAAAGATGGATCTTTGTTTTTTTAATCTTAGTTTAGTTTTCTTCTGATTCCTTTGACTGGATTTTTGAATGTTATGTGGATCTTCTTTTGATCAGACTGGAATTTGTTGTGAACTGATCGATGTAGTTGGAATTAATTGCTAATTTTCTTGATTTGAATAAAAAAGCAGGTCTTGGACTAGACTTTTAATGTGTTCCAGATACGTCTTTAATTATAGTAATACTTTATTGTCCGTCCGCAAGTGCAGCCCAATTTGGTTATGGGGTGGCAGATTGTGACCCAAAACCCAAGGTATGTTCAGTACCGATTCTTATAGTACAGTTCGGGGGTCGATAAGGTAATTCCCGTGGATGTCTATTTGTTGGGCGGTCAGACTTTTTCTAATCAATTTACTTTTGGTCTGTTTTATTAGGATAGGAAAGGGAGGGCCAAAATAACCTCATAGCATCTTCGGGCCTTTTGAAGATTGGATTTATGATTTCTCTTGTATAGCCCCACTCCAATAGGTTTCGAAGATAAATATTCCTTATTGGCATATAATCAAATTTTGGCAGCCGCAATTAGAAGTTTCAACCTTCTAGTGTGAGGTGGCTAAGAAAAGTCTCCCACTAGTCGGACCGTTGGGTGATTTAACTCCTTCATAATCTCTGTCGGACCGAGGATGGGTCCGTTGGGGCCATGGATTTTGCCTTTATTGTGAACAAGTAGTAACACTTTATTGAGGGAATAGCTGTAACTAGAATGTCCTTTTATTGTTATTCCTGTATTTCCTTCCACGGTCTTTTCTAGATTAGCAATAGATAGCTTTAAGACAACTCCATTTACTTCTAGGTAAACCGTACCCACATTATAATACTAGGAGAAGTTTTGATGAAATAAGCCTTATGCCAAACATTACAAGCTCTCACTTGGCAAGAAAATGAAGCAATCCCATAACTTTGAATTTTTTAATCCTTTATTGAGGGAATAGCTGTAACTAGAATGTCCTTTTATTGTTATACAACAACTTCCTTCTTTTTCCCTTTAGTCCATTTTAGTTGTCGAGTTTTTTTATTCATTTACATGTTGACTGATTAGCCAAGAGTCGCGCTATGCACGGAGAGTATTACCAATGAATTGAAGAACAAGAAAATTATTTAATCGAACTCATTGCCTAAAGTTTTTTTATTTTTTTATCAGGGATTCGATTGCAACATTGAATATATTCCTAGCTCATCTGTAAATAGTTGAAAATTGCTGGGGTTGTTTGTTGCCCCAGACAATGTTGCAAAAGTCGCCAGTCGCTAGTCGGTCGACATACAGGGGACTAGCGACTAGTCGGCCTAGTCGGGGAGTAGTCGGCGACCCTAAATATTAAATATATTTTATTTTAATCATTTTCGAAAATGTTTTCTTTTATATTTTTGGTCTAATTAAATATTAAAAATATAAAGTAGGTCATTTAGGACTTGTTTGTAATATAAAATATAAAGTTTGAGGTCTAAAATATAATTTTTAAAAGTAATTTCGGACTTTAAATACAATTTATTTCTAAATTTAGGTCATTTAGGACTTATTTGTAATATAATTATTTTTATGGGATCTTATGTGCTAATGCTTTAATTGCACTTTAGTGCTGGGTATATAATGGGTGTGCTTGGAAAAGGTTTGGTTTAGGTTTGGTCTTACTTTTGAAGGGAAATTCTCAAAATTTGGCCTCTAAAATTGGCGGGAGAAATTCAAATTCAAATTTTTTTTCTTCAAATAATCGTTCAATTCCAAATTTTGAATTTCAAAATTGTTGGGAGATGTTTAAATTCCAAATTTTTTAGGCCAAAATTTGGAATTGGACGATTATTTGAAAAAAATTTGAATTTGAATTTCTCCCGCCTATTTTAGATGCCAAATTTTGAGCATTTCCCGCCAAAAGTGAGACCAAAACAAACTCAAACCCAAACCAAACCTTGTCCAAGCACACCCAATGTCTCCTAAGAGACAACCCTAACCCTAAATTTCATTTTTCTTCTCTCACTTTCTTCCTTCAGCCGAAATCGGCGCCCGCGCCCCTCCCCCTTCTTCTCCTTCTCCGGCGAGTAGCCACCACTGCCGCCCTTTTTTTTTTTTCTTTTTTTCTTCTCTTCTCTCTGTTTCCGCTCTCTCCTTCCTCTTCTCCCGCCGTTGAAGCTCGGAGCAGTGAATTTCTTGCTCTGCCATTGAAGTTCGGAGATGTGTTCGTCACCGCCACCGATTCTTCTCCGAGACTCCGAGAACGGTACATTTTTCTCTCTTTCTTTGTCTTCTCGTCGGAATTTTGACTGACTAGTCGGAATTTTGACCAACTTTTTTCAAAGACCCGATTTTTTGTCCCATTTTTTGGATTTCTAGGCGGCCACCGGCCGACTACCGAGTAGTCACCGGCTAATCGGCCGACTAGGCCGAGTTTTGCAACACTGGCCCAAGAAACCAAATAAGAACGAAAGAGATGAATGATAAATGTTTTAGAAACCATAATTTTTATCCCAATTCCTATAATTTGAAGTTACTAGAAGAAAGCTTGTGAAACTAAAAAAATATTAGCAAACAAAACTTAAAAGCGTTACGTAAGCAGCGAATCACGTATTATCGAAATATTATGCAGGCACTAAAAATGTCATGTGAATAAAGAAATATATTTGAGTTTTTTCCTGTTACGAGAAATGCCTTAAAATCTGTATTTCCCATGTAGGACATAGCAACTGAGCGCCGCCCCCCCCCCCACCCCCCCCGCGCGCGCGCGCACACACATTCATTCCTTTCATTTCTCATTCTTACTAAATGAGCTTTGCAATCATTCACGGATCTAAGCAGGGGGTTGGCGGAGAAAAATGTCGGATTTTCTATATAAAAAAAAGAATCGTTTTTTAGAATTCCTTAAGAAATTTACAACTCGCCCCCTCCCGAATCCTACAATGTATAGATTCTGGATCTGTCCCTGTTTGCAATGAATCTAATTGGAACAGAATTGTGTATTAATTTAGTTTACTGATGATATTGAAATTGGTAAAGTCTTAATTCAATAGGTTGCTTCTGAAGCTGCCTGAAGATATTGTTTCCATCTTTGAGGATATTATTTGGTATAATTCTTTGTGGGCAAATTGCTTTAGAAATTCCATTTCCAGACCTTGATGTTATGTTTATAACAGTAAGATGGTATCTCCAATGTTATATGCTCAATTTTCTATCTTTGAACCTGTGGATGCCACTACGGAGTCTGCTGTTGTTTCGAAACTGTATTTGAAACTTTGTCTTCCGTAGTTGCCCATTTCTGTTATGATTACGCCTGATACTGCTAAGCCAATTGAGTTCGAAAATGTGTCTACTCCAACCCGTTTCTTTCATGGTCGTGGGCTGGGGTACTTCTATATTAGGATTAACTATTGCTGAAGTAGACCTCCTGATCGAATGCATGGTTTAGAGTTTGGTCAGGGTGAAGTGTGAAAGGAAAATTGAAGTTCAGTTGATTCTATGAACATAGTAGAATCATTGAGCTGCAAGTCTTTCAGTCCAGTGTACTGCTTGTGTACTCTGATTTTGTCTATGCTTCATTGTTGGCATCCAATTTGAAGACTTGGGACTGAAATCACTTTCCATATTCTCGTTTCATTCTCCTATCGTTGAATGTTTTATTTATATCGAAACTTTGTATGGATCTGCCATGTCAGTCAGGTTCGGAAAAATGATGGGATTTTTTATGATATATTATCCATCATAGACAGATTGATACTCGAACTTTACTATTATGTTATCTACGTGTGTACTTGGTTTTCATTTCGTATTATTACATGTTCAAACGTTTTATGGGTTAAATCCTGCAGAATTTGTTCTAAGATGGTGTCGCAATTTCTTACTGATGGGTTATTCTGGCCGTTTATGCTCAGGATATGGCGAGCTTGAAACTTAACAATGAGTTCAATATGCTTCTTTTGATATTCAGTTATGACTCATATTAGATTAGGCTTTGGTAGGTAAATATCTGATTCTATATTGACGTCTTTCGGTCTTCTGCAATTTTTGGGCTTCTAGCAGTGAATCAATCAGATTGGATTTTGTTTAGCTTTCGGAATGAAGAACTGGATTGCAGTCATACCTGATTCCTATGTATTAGACCTCCATGGCTCTGGTCTTGGATTAAAGCCTAAAGGACTATCCTAAGATCATTCAAAATGGGATTAGCTGCTGCTCGTCTTTGTTCTTTTGTTCTTCATGTTGGAATTTTTTTGTCTGGCTAGCAACAATTTCATTCCGACTCTATAAGCTGCTTTTGTTCGCTTCTTGAGACTAGTGTACTGGGCGATAGGGATGGCAATTTGATCCGTTGATCCACCCTGGTCCAATGCCTTTTAGGGGCAGATCGGCTCCGCCCTGTGGAGAGAATGGGGCAAATCAGATCCGCCCCGCAAACGGGTCAAGTCGGGGATAGATTTCGCGTGAGACCCGCCCCGCCCGCTCTGCCCCATCCATATTATATTATTATATATAATCAAGTTTAATTTTCTCTTTAATATACTAATTGTACTTGTTTAATGATTGATTTGGGATAAAATGTACTAATTGTACTTGTTGGAGGCTCTATCTCTATCCTATATAAATGACTTTTTAAAATAAAAAGTAGGATGGGGCGGGGAGCGAGGTGAGATTTCTTGATCCGCGGCGGGTCACTGGGCAAGACGGGACGATGGATCACCAGCGTGGGGACGAGATTGGGCATTGAGATACCCGTCCCAATCTGCCCCATTGTCACTGGGTGATTAGATTAGGTTTTACTACTATATCGGAGGCTTTTACGCAAAAATTAGTGTACTGGGCAATTAGGTTAGACTTTACTACTATATTTAGAGGCTTTTACCTGCATGTTGGATAATCGGACCTCAATTACTTTATTTTTTATTATTATGACTGGTGTTCTAGTTTTGTCCGACTAATCAAGGAGTGACGTTATTCCTCCTCTGGTTCGCCACTTAGAGGATAAGGTCATAACCCTTACCATTTGTTCTTGATGTTTTGGAAACGGTTCTCTTCCTCGTGTATCTTTGCGACATGCAGTTCAATACTAAAAATATTTTTGTGTCAGACGATGCCTTCTTCAAAAAGTACATTTGTCGATGAGAAAATGTTTTTGTGTTGGCTACGTGACAGCGATTGAAGGGTCGAATGGAAAGGTGTCGTAAAAACTTTGCGACGGAACGCAATTAAAAAATTTCAAATCTTTGCGACATGTAGTTCAATACTAAAAAGAGCATTTTTTTGTGTCAGACGATACCTTCCTCAAAAAGTACATTTGTCGACGAGAAAACGTTTTTGCGTTGGCAACTCGACAGCAATTGAAGGGTCGAATGGAAAGGTGTCGTAAAAACTTTACGACAGAACGCAATTAAAAAAGTTCAGCGGGAATTTTTTCTAATTGCGGCGCTTTTTTTCGACATGAAAACTTAGCAAAAATAACTACTTTTTGTATCGCTTATAATTTTTTACGCCACAACCGACACAAAAACAATTTATGTGGCACCTTATATACTGTTGAAAATAGTTTATCATCGTCGCAACTATTTATATTTTTGCAAAAGCACAATCTTTCAAAAATAGTTTTTGACTATCACAAATGATACAATAAATTTATATTTATTATTTTGTTTGCAATGGGACAGTGTGTCACAAATAATATTTATCTCGACGCAATAATAAAACTCAAATAATGTTTTACACTGGCGAGATAAAATATTCTCGTCGCAGAAAAATGAATTAAGTTTATTTTTCTTTTCCAATGAAATCGTTGAAAATAATATTTATCGACGCAATAAATAATATTAATATTAAATTGTATCTGTTGCCAAAGACAAGCCTGACGCAGTAATATTTGTTGACTACCCTAATTTTGTAGTTATTTTATAAATTAGCAATTAATACAATCATCCAAAAAAATATGCAATAATGAATAAAATATTAAACTAATATCTCTAAAACATATTATACTAAAACAATCAAATACAGCTATTCAAAATGCCTAATATCCATTTATACATATAAAGCCATAATCATTAGATGGAGAAATTATTAGGTAGGTAACTTGTTAAATTCCATTACTAAATCCAATCCATATGGTTTTCTAAAAGAACAAAACAATATGTGTATCTAAAATAACATAATGCTTATAATTTCCACTCAATCAAGAATTCATGTGAGGCCACCTTCTACTACTTATGACCAGATAAATGATCTACCTGCAGATAAGGTTAAATATTACAAATGATTTCAGAATTAAAGGTTCAGCATTGTCACATGGGAAAAAGATACAAGGTTCTCGTAAATATTGTTGTAACATTATGAGTGAAAGTGGCCAACCTTAACGGTTACATTAAGAAACATAAAAGAACCACCTCTCTACCCTCTCAAGTAATTGCATCCCTACAAAAATCCATACAAGAAATCGAAGCATAACAGTTAACAATGACTAGTCATAAAATGGAGAAATGACAGCATACGAACTTCCGTATTTAAGCTGCTTTGACTATTAGTTAAGAGCAGCGCAATAGTCACGGATTATTTTGGTAGAAAAAGAAGAAATGATCTGCTCCTGCTTCCCTTTTACAGAGCTAACAAAGGCTTAATGCAAATAAGATTTCGTCTTTTTTTTAGGACAGTTAATTCACTTTGTGAATCTTATTCCGGTTTTAATTCAAAATGGTTTAAAACTAGACACCATATGTGTGCATTAATCGGTTTTAATTGAAAATCGCATTGTTCTAAATTTAATTTTAATTTAATTGAAAATCACATTTTTTTATATCTGCAAATTATTTTTACTTTCTCATTTCTATTTGGTTTCGTTGCGTATCCACTGGATGTGGTTGGGGATGGGTGGCAAGAGCGTTTCCGTTAAAAAAAAAATCGAGGTGGCTGACGCAAAAAAGACAATTCCTCTTTTTGTTCCTTTTGACTCGAAACGCCAATTTGATGTTTTCTTTTTTTTTCTTTTTTTTTCTTTTTTTAAGAAAAAAATGTGTATTACCTAATCCCCACAAGAGAAAAAATAATTTTAAGAATGACTTAATAGTTATTTTGGTTACTAAATTATTTACATGTTACATTTTTTGTTTTTAAATTATTTTTTTAACTAAATATATCACTCTAATATTTATAATTGGCTAAAAATAATGTCACCACTTTTTGCAGCGGTTTCATCAAGTTAGACATGTGTTGAGCATGTGATTTAAAATAGAGGTTAGAAAAGTAAAATTACTTTAAAATCACTTAAGCGATGTTACATATCGGATTTTGACACATAATTAAATTATGGGTAAGAGAAAGTTATGTAAGTTTAGAGTGATTTTACTTTTCTACCCCTTAATTTTAAGTAACATTCTCGACACATGTCTAAGTTTGTCGGAAACCACTGCAAAGAATGGTAACGGTTTATTTTTAACCAAACGCAATTATTAGGGTTATATATTTATCCAAAAATCGCAAAACGTAAATAGTTTAGTGACCAAAATAGTTATCAACTTTTAAGAATTTAAATTTTTTTTTCTCTTTTCTCTTTTCCCTTTTCCCTTTTCAAATTTTCTTTTATTATATGAAACTTAACTCATTGTTGAGCAATTTACAAGAGGGGAACTTGTTAATTCTATTTTGTAATTGTATTTCACTTTAGGGAGGATGTTTTTAATTTAATTCAATTTGGACTTGAGTCTTTTTCTTGGACCCATCGAGTTCTTCTAGATAATTGGTTTATTTCTTTAATTATTAGGGAGGGAAAAAGGGACCAGCACAACTAAAGATAAGAAGGAGATTGGCCTGTTGCTCAAGTGACAGAAACAAGCATCGACTTTGATGAGGGAGAGCAGTTCCGTCTCGAATAATATTGAGCCCCTATTTTAATTACTAAAATCATGCCCCTCAATAAAATTTTATATGTAATAGTTGCATTAGGAAGAAAAAATCAAGATTCTTTAAAAAATTTAAAATATCTATTTGTCTCATTTTTCCCACGCACAAGTATTCTTTAAATAACATTAACTCTATATATAATTCATTCTCATAAAGAATTTTTTTTAATATGTTAAGTGACTTTTTAAAAAAATTTGGGGCCCCATAAAATAAAAAGTCCGATTTTTTATGGCACCTTAGTCCTATACATAGCCGGGCCTCTGCAAGAGAGTAAGTCCCCTACCACCTCCACAAACTCCCCCGCACCACTCAACAACAATAACATGTCATTGAGTCCCCGTTAATTCGGTATGAATTTTCCCCGTTTGTTCAGTGTCTCATATTCTGTTCCCAATAAGAAATTGATATGAGTTAATTTTTTAATTACAAAAATTTTAAAACTTTAAAATAGTGGGATCCATAAAAAAAAATGACAATTATGTATTCGTGCAAGAGGAGACGAGACACAAAAAGGGGGACAAAGGATTTTTTACCTTGATAATTGGGGTATGAGCGGAGAAATGAGAAATGATGGTTGGTCCTAAAATACTACGATAACATATAGATTGGAGACTAACATAATGTTTGACAATGAATATATACAAAGTGGTTGATACCACAAAAGCAGTAGTACTCGCACCCACAAAAAAATATTTTTTTCTTTGTGGGTCATTTTTTTCATGCAATTTATGCAATTTTTCCCATTTCTACGCAACATAACATTTTTTAGGTCCACATATGGAAAATAATTATAATAACCTAACAGGTGAAATACGAATAATTTTTAGTTGATACTAATGTGGAAGAGTAGTGGCCTTAGGTGCAATTTTAGGTGCAATTTTAAAAAACATTAAGGATATGTGTGATTGGGGACAATTTTTGTACATTTCACCTATATCTTGTGATAATTTATATATCATCTTGTCATGAGGTACCTCCACTAATTAAGAAGGTACATTTATGTCACTCCCCAGTCCTAGTAGTTTTCATGACCTTAGAGCACATTTTTTATTTAAAGCTACTATTTTCGGGTGTGTATGATTTCAGCATAACAGGATTAGGATACCAAATGATTTCTTACACTACTATTGTAATTTGGTGTTTTTTATATGGGAAATGATTGTTGGTCAAGCCCAATTAGATAAAAATCAGTTAAATTGGTCAACGGACGAAATTGCTCTTGAAATTTATTTTTTTTAAAAATTAGGAAAAAAAATAGCTCCTTGGAGACATAAAGTCTTTGCTGGCTTTTTGAGCCTTGTCAGACTCGTAGCTGGCAGGAGAAAGAGATAAAAAAACTAACATTAATTACGTAGAATACAAAATATATATATATATATATATATATATATATATATATATATATATATATATATATATATATATATATATATATATCAAAAAAAGGACAAAAGTTGACATTGTAGGGAAAAAATTTTATTGGCCATTGGATATATTTTGATCAATGATTCAGATAAACCTCTAGGGTAAATTCAGATCATTGACATGGCTCGTGAAAATGTGTCAAATTGCAACCCTAAGTCCATGAAAATATGGTAATTGAAACCCTATAGTACCTAAAAGTAATTACAATAAGGTCCAAATATTAGAAATAACTTTATTTAAAACCAATTTAGTAACCTTTGAATTCAATGTTTGACCCAAATATCATGAAATTATATTTTAAAATATTACAATCGGACTAAATGTATGAATACAAGAATTTTGACTTATATAAACATTGCAAACTTTATGTTGGACTTTCATATAACTAATATTATTTATACTTATATTGATATAACGGACCATGATAGTGTACTAGTATAGTTTGATTAAAATACTAAGTTCGCTTTATTCGAAACTTAGTTAGACTTTCATATAACTAATACTATTTCTACTTATATTCATATATAACGAACCATGATAGTGTACTAGTATAATTTGATTAGAATAATAATGTCGCTTTATTTAAAACTTATAGATATTGCAAACGTTATGTTAAAGTAGTAGATAACTAATACTATTTCTACTTATATTGATATATAACGAATCATGAGAGTGTACCAATATAGTTTGATTATAATACTAAGTTCACTTTATTTAAAACTTATAGACATTGCAAACGTTATATTAAAGCAATAGATAACTAATACTATTACAGCACATTTGGTACGTTGGAATGGAATGGAATCCCTTTCCAGGCGGAATCGCTTTCCACCCAGAATGACTTCGGAATCCTCTTTCCATTCCAGTGTTTGGAAGGCAAAGGAAGAATGGAATGTCGATTCCTTTTCTGTGTTTGGTAAGACTATATTTTAATGTCAGAATGGAATGGAATTAAACATAACATAACCTAAATGCCCTTTTAGCATATGCTAGTGATAAAACCTAATTAAGCATTCATTACAAAATCTTACTTGAATAACATTGACATTATACATATATATACATATATACATATATATATATATATATATATATATATATATTGTTGAAACATAATTTTTATTAAAATGTCAACATAGTAATAAAAATATCTTTACTTTTAAAATTCAAAATAGATTAAAACTACTACCAAGAAAAAGAAATATTTATAAAATTACCACCTATGAAATTATACTAAGTGAAATAGAATATTTATGACTAAATATGAATACGTTGCTATTTAAAATGAATGTAATAATTAATTAAAAGAGGGGTATAAATGCCAGTTATTATTTAGTGATGATTCCAACTTCTCCTGGAAAAACCATTCCATAGGTTTTGGTGTGGAATGACCTTTCCCACTTCAAATTGCTCAACCAAACATCGGAATGGAAAGAGAAATAGGAAAGGCCTTTCCATTCCTGCGTACCAAACACGCACTTTCTACTTATATTGATATATATCGAACCATGAGAGTGTACTAGTATAGTTTGATTATAATACTAAGTTCGCTTTATTTAAAACTTATAGTCATACAATATTACAAGTTGTCTCAGTCACTATAAAATATTCTTCCAAATATGACTTGTATACCACTGATTCTATTTAAGAGAGTAATATTGGTGTTTTGATTATAAATACATCTTAATTTTTGTTTCCTTCATTTTCACATGTAATGAAAGTCTTATATTTATGAATGAAAGTAGTACTTTTTATTACTCAATTGGAACCAAAAACTATGTTTGTTTTTATATTTGTTTTTTTTTGTGTTTGAGTCCGAAAACTATGTGCGCGTTTCTGTTTGATGTATGGCCTGAATGAAATGTATAAGAGCTTCAGCGTTGGATGTGGAGAACTTTTGGCATTTCTTTCCCCTTTACTTGCAGTTTTGAAGTTTGAATAAGCAATGCACTAAGAGGTTTTTGTGTTTAGAAAAAAAAACCACTTTCAAGATTAATCGCAAAAATCCTAGATTTACTCATTCCTCCAGTCATTCATGTCCTGCCATCCTTTCTCTTTAACTCATATTAAGGAACCAATTTAATTCATTCTTTAGCTTCAAGACTAACCAATCACCAAACTCCTTTCTTTCTTCAACCACACTCACCTTTCTCTTCATTCTTGAAATTCAACTCAATTTTTTTTTTTTTTTTGGGGGTTTCTTTAACTCCAGAGTTGTCGGTGGGTTTCTTTTTTTCTTTCTTTAACTCTATACTCACCTTTCTTTAACTTTTTTTTGGGTTTCTATCTCATGTTGCCGGCGACCACTCACCGGTGAATCAACTCTTAACCGGTGATGATGAAGTGATAACTAAAGGAACCCTAAATGAATTAATTGTAATAGCTACAAGTAATCTAATTACTATAACAATGAGTCATACAAAATAGTTCTCCGTATAAAGAATTATAATGGAACTTACATGTTTATTTTAACAATTTATAGTACTATCAAGAATGTGAATGAATTTCTCAGTTAGATTTTGGAGTCAGTGTGGTGAAGGATGGTAGTCGGAGTAGATTTTGAAGTTTCAATGTTGGTGGTGGAGAAATTGGTGGAGGGTGGTTGATAGGCAAATTGGTAGAGATGATTGTTGGGGGTGGGGAAGAAGGAATTGAAAGAGGACAATTTAGACATTTTGTATATATGTTCAATTTGGGGTTTTAGCTAATTAATTGGCTAGGATTTAGCCATGTAGCATCACCCTTTTTCTATATTGACAATTGCTATATATGTAAAACCTTTATAAATTAAGGGTGAAAATCATCTGTCTCCATCCCTGTCCCCCAACCAATTAGAATTTACTATATAAATATTTTTTCCAATTATATATACACATGGTGAATTGTGATTGGCTGGGGACAGAGATGGGAGCAGGAACGGGGACAGAGGATTTTTTGCCATAAAATTAATAGTGTTGGGATCAGAAAATTTTATTAATTTAGAGAGACATTAATTAATCAAAAAAAAAAAAATTTATTAATTTAAAGAGTGATTTTTTAATACTATTTTTAAAGCTTATTTGGATATCTAGATGTTCGATTTGGGTAATTAAAAATATTGCGAAAATCTCTTGAATGTTCTACAACTTTCTTATAGAGTCCAAATCAATAAACGACAGGCAACTTGTTTCGCTGCAAAATTCAATGTAGGGATGACACAACCTCTAGTAACTCAAATGAAGCAATTTCTAAAAGAAGGAATTCTTGAGCTTGAGAATATAATTAATAATCTCGGTTATTGCAATAAGAATAATATCAATCAACTGTTATCCAAGTGAAAATAATAAATGTTCAAAGATTCAAAACATGAGAAATTATGGCTAATGTCAATGAAAATTACACATAGAATGAAACTAGAGATGATTAAGTACCATTAGAAGCAATCACGTGAAGGGAAGGAGTCATAATAACTCTTCACAATTTTTTTTTATTGTAGTTTAAGAATACAACACCAGAGCTTTTGAATGCAATGAGGAAAGTTATTGATGAAATCCACCAACGTTTCAATTTTAATAAAAATAAACAATAAAGTAATATTTTATTACATTATCCTATTTATGTCTATAATTTTGGAGAATTATTAATTTATGATATTTACGGGACTATAGAATTTATACAAGGATCGTTTTTTAAAAAATAAATAAATTATCTTATTAAATTATCAAAATAGCTATTTTCTTACCCTAGCCTGATTCGAGACCGGGAAAATTATTATTTTAATTAGATTATTAATTTATCGAGTATTAGTTTATAGATGTTTTTTCGGTGATTTTTCTTTTCTTTTTTTTTAATTTTATTTTTTGAAGGCGAGTATATAAAATGTCCCGTGAATTATTACTTTCTATGAGTTTAATCCTTGTTTTGGACCATAATGTGTATCTACTGAAATGTATTGGGAGCAGAAATGTATTGGCATTCTGAATCCCTCGAGCTGTAACACTTCATTTTGCATAGAATTTGGGATAATCTTTATACAGCAGCAAAAGCTAATTATGCTTGTGCAACTTTCAGAGGTTATGCCATATAATTGCCTAGAGAGCTGCATTCTCAATAGTAATTCATATGACAACGAGAGTCGGACAAGCAGTGCAATTGATTCTTGCGATGATCATGTTTTGAGCTGATGTTCCATTAACAATCCTTCTGGGCAGCAAAGAAGGATGATCAGGAAACCAGCTTAAACTAGGACATTTTCATTCAATTTCTGAAACTCGAAATGATTTTAACTTGGCTGCAGCATCTGTTTTTGGTGAGCTTTGGAAGTTGGAGCCATTGCCAGAGGAAAGGAAGAAAAAATGGCACATAGAAATGATTGAGCTGGTTCCCGCCAAACAAGAGGTGGTCTCTCAGACACGGAAATAACAAAGTAATCACTTTTTGCCCCCATATAACTCCCCTCTGTCTAGATCAGTTTTCTGTACATAAACGAATTAGGAGAATGGACATTTAATTCCAGTTAGAAAAGAGTAATCTTTTATGATTATTATTATTTTCATATGGTATAAGTTTTTTATTCGATCATTAAACATTACAGTCGGGAAAAGAATGCCTTGGAATGAACCAAAGTAAGGGACATTATCGAACTCGCTAGACTTACAATCCGAACAGAATGCCCTTGAAACCATAAACTTGCTTGGAAAGATAAAATAGCAGAAGAAATCATCTCTGTGTAATGCAAAAATCTAAGAAATATAATGGGTAGAACTTTATAAAGATCGATTCTAAGATATATTGTTTTCTCAGAAGCTTTTTTATTAGCATGATTCTACTAATTTTTCCAAAAATCCATTCCTATTTTTCAAATGTTCTCCATGATAACTGAACCACTTTCACCAAAATGTCGGTAAGATTTTATTCCCTATCTTGCCTTGAAACATTTTATCCATCCACTAAAAAAGTTTAATTCTTGATTGTTAGGTTATGGAGCCTAAGTCTACAAGGATTAGGAAATAAGAAAGGAATAGGACTCTTCCATATATGAGTTATCCTAATGTTAAGTGGAATTGGATATTGAATCCAATTAGGAGTCGGGGTTTTCTTTTCCTATAAATAGCTCATTTATGTAACCTTAATATTGTATCTCATCACATAGTAATATCCTGGCTTGGTAGTGCCCCCAGACGTAGTCAATTTTTTACGAACTGGGTAAACAATTTCTTGTGTCTTTCTTTATTGTTTTTCGATATAGTTTTCTCTCCCAAATATTGTTGTTTATTTCCCAACAATTGGTATCAGAGCCTGGTTCAGGGGCAACATAAATAAACATGATGGGTGAAGGGAAATTGTCGATCGAAAAATTTGACGGAGCAGATTTTGGGTTCTGGAAGATGCAGATTGAGGATTACCTATATGGTAAAGATCTGTATCAACCTCTTGGTGAGAAACCGGAGGACATGAAAGACGACGAGTGGAAGTTGTTGGACAGGAAGGCGATGAGCGTCGTGCGCTTTGTCTCTATCCGAAACGTGGCGCTCAATACGGCCAAAGCAAAAACTACCAAGGAGATGTTGGAGACATTATCGGAGATGTACGAGAAGCCATCGCAGACGAAACAAGGTTTTTCCGATGCGACGTCCCTGCTTTAACCCTAAAGATGGCGTAGCATCGCGGTTTCCAATCACCTCAATGAGTTCAATGTGATAATAGCTCAAATGAGCTCGCTGAGATTGATTTCGATGATGAGGTACGAGCCTTAATTTTGCTGCCTTCTACCGCAGAGTCAGCGAACGAGCTATCACTGTTAGCGCTTCACAGAGAAGGTGAAGCTTAGGTTTGACGAAGTCAGAGACCTGATTATTAGTGAAGAAATTCGCAGGAAAGAATCGGGTATAGCTTCGGGATCAGCCCTAAGTACAGAAAATAGGGGCAGATCAGAATCAAGGTCGAAATTCTACCGAGGTAGATCGAAGTCGAGAGGCAGGAAGCCTAAGAGAGACAAGAGCACAATTAAATGTTTTAATTGTAGGGCACATGGGCACCACAAGAGAGAGTGCACAACACCGTCAAAGGAAGATAACAAATCAACAATTATGGGAGTGGAAGAAATCTCAGATGCATTAATTTTGAGTGTGAGCAGTCCATTGGAATCGTGGGTTTTGGATTCTGGAGCATCGTTTCATTCATGCAATAGTATTGATGTAATGGAACGTTACACTTCTGGAGATTTTGGTAAGGTTTATCTTGCTGATGATGAGCCTTTGGAAATCGTGGGGAAGGGAGACGTTCGGATCAAAACACCGCATGAAATCAGTATAGCAACCGAGTAATGTCGGATATGTTCATAGGTTAAAGAGGAATTTGCTTTCGTTGGACAATCGATGATGATGGTTATTATTTTACATTCGGCGGTGGTTCTTGGAAGATAACCAAAGGAGCTATGGTAGTAGCTCGAGGAAAGAAAGAAGGTACATTGTATTTGACGAATAACACTCATGAAAGTATTGATCTTGCAGGTGCAATTAGTGATACAGATTTGTGGCATAGTCGTCTTGGCCATATGAGTGAGAAGGGGATGAAAGTGCTGTGATCGAAGGATAAACTGCCAGACCTCAAGACCGTTGATGCCGGTTTATGTGAGGATTATGTTTTCGGGAAACAGAAAAGGGTGAGTTTCTTGAAGTGTGGCAGAACTTTGAAAAACCACAAGTTAGAGTTGGGACATAGTGACTTATGGGGACCAGCACCGGTGACATCTATTGGTGGTGCGTCATATTACATGACCTTCATTGATGACTCCACAAGAAAGTGTTTGAGATCAGACAATGGTGGAGAGTATAAGCTCTATGAGTTCAACCATTTTTGTGCTGCGAATGGTATTCACATGGAAAAGACTTTGAGAGGAACTCCTCAGCAGAATGATGTTGCTGATAGAAGGAAGTTGGATGCTAAATCTGTCAAGTGTACATTTATCGGATATGGTGGTGAAGAATTTGGTTATAGATTTTGGGATGAGCAAAATCGAAAAGTAATTCGTAGTCGAGATGTCATATTCAATGAGCAGTGTATTGTACAAAGAGAGGTTAGGGGGCACCGTAAGCACAAAGTTGAGAGGCTCAAGTTGTCGAGTTAGATATTTCGAACTCAGTGGGAGCAAGATTATTCGAATGATCAAGTGGTTGTTGAGGCGTAACTACAAACACCACCTCCAACAACCCAAAGCAAGTGAGATCCACCCGAAATTGGGGACCATCGGACAGGTTTTCGCTTTCAAGGTATAATAACTATCTTTTGTTGACTGATAGTGGTGAACCTGAGTATTATGCAGAGGCTATACGAAGTGATCAAGGAGGCAAGTGGAAGCTTGTAATGTACGATGCGATGAATTCACTATTGTCCAATGATACTTGGGAACTAGTTAAGCTCCCAAAGGGAAAGAAGGCACTGCATTGTAAATGGGTCTTCAGAATTAAAAAGAGGAAGATCTTGCGGCTTATGAAGATTCGAGGAAGTGAAAATCCTGCTGATATGTTGACTAAGGTTGTGACCTTAGAGAAGTTGAAGCTATGCATGGCTTCAACTGGCCTTAGAGCTTGAGATGGAGGTTGGCGCTACTACACAGCTATGGATTACTGAAGAAAGGGGTGGTTACATTAGAGTTAGTCTCCAGGTGGGAAATTGTTAGGTTATGGAGCCTAAGTCTACAAGGATTAGGAAATAAGAAAGGAATAGGACTCTTCCATATATGAGTTATCCTAATGTTAAGTGGAATTGGATATTTAATCCAATTAGGAGTCGGGGTTTTTCTTTTCCTATAAATAGCTTTCATCTATGTAACCTTAATATCAGATCTCATCACATAGTAATATCCTCGCCTTGTAGTGCCCCCAGCACGTAGTCAATTTTTTGACTTAACCTGTAAACAATTTCTTGTATCTTTCTTTATTGTTTTTCGATATAGTTTTCTCTCCCAAATATTGTTGTTTATTTCCCAACATTGATTAGATTCACCATACATGTTTTTTGCATTACCTTTTCCTTGGATAATTTATCCGGACATGTTCACTTTATCTTGCCTTTAAATAATCCACTCATACATATTTTTTTTTACTAAATCAGAGTATTTTAACAATTTGTTCTTTTTAACATCTCTATTTTTAATCTCATTTGACAAATAATCTATGCTTTTTGAGAGTGTTGGATATTGTTGATTGACTAATAGTCAAATCAAACTTGCGTTGCTAATAGTTGAATTCTCTTTCTTGTGCTCCCATATTGCACTCCTCATTTTATCAGTTAAAGTTATTTTTTTACTCCTTTTAACTGATGAGAAGATATTGGAGGAGAAACAAAATATTGTATGTGCTTGGAGTATGGCTTCCAAATATCTAGCTTTTATAGATAAATAATAAACATTTTCATTTGCTATGTGTATGAACTTAGTTTTTAGTAACATTAAGTTTCACTAAAACATATTCAAATAATACTTTAATTAGTGTCTTTGATTTTTAATAATATGACAATGTATATATTTTATATAAAAAATCTCTCTGTAAAATAATAAATGTTTATTTATTAATAAATAAATCATTTAAATAACCTCATTAAATGAATATTTCTTTAAGAGTATTATTTTAACGAAATTTAACTGTGTGAATTTGTTCGTTATCAAACTATTCTTCTTAATTCTTATACGAGTCAAATAGTCACTATTTCTTTTGAGGGGTGGATGTGGGCTGCATCTTTTCTTTTCGTGGGCCCAACTTTTTCGTGGTCCTTCTACTTCTTTTTTTTCCCCCTTATAATGATTCAAATTCATGAAATTGGGCTACTTTTTTCATTCAAAATCGAACAATCTCTGTGTCCCTCACTAATCTACCGCCTCAGCTCTGCAACTCGCCGGTCACCACCTTCTCCAGCGGCGCATAATCAAACAGTAAGGATATAAATGTAATTGTTTGATATTGATGGAATAATTGTTCATCTAGGTAGAGACAATTAATCCCATTTTTAGGAAACTGCTTGTTTATTTTACAGTCTTATTATGGAATTTTAAGGTATTTTTTAGTTTTTTTTATTATTGCAAGTTGGGGGTGGTTGCAGTTGTTGATTGGAAAGATATGGACTGGAATTTTGTTGATAAAATATGGGATAAATGGGCATCCAGTAATGTTGGTTCTGAAGAAGGTAAGGGAATCTCCTCCCTGTTTCTGCCATTATTTTTCCAAGTGAAAGCATAATTACAGAGTTTAATTAATTATATAAATTATTCAGGTACACCTTTGAAGTCAGCTTTGCTAATTAATTATGATCCGGCTGGACCTTCACGCCTATTGTCTACAATGTAAGATTGGAGTTTATGGATTGTTTGATTTTTTCCGGACATATTTGTTATGATATTATTTTAGAGATTATGGATGCTTATCTTGAGGTTTTTTCTGTTAATTTGATGTTTTATAGGACTTAAGTAGTTTCTATTTTCTTTGTCCGGGTTATATATAACGGATTTATAATAAAAAAAAATTGTTGGAGGGGCAACAACTACAAAAAATAAATAAATATGACTAGGGAAACTAGAAAATCAATACACATAAAAATGATTTAAAAAATGTTTGGATGATTGCCCCGGAATCGTCTCTGATACACGGGACTCTGTATGTGGGCTCTATATCTACGACATAGGATGTGTAATTAATTGGTATGCATAGCCTATAGGTATATAGTTATTAGGATAAGTCAAAGGGATTGCCCGTTGGTAGAAACTTCTGCTGCTGAAGCTAAAGGCAGTTCTCTGAGAAAAAGTTCAGGCCAGGCACTGATTCTAATACATTCAATTTCAGTTAACGTGAAAGATATTGATACATATAACCATGTAGCTCAAACAATAATTCTTGGCTGATTCAGTAGGACAAAGAAACACTTAATCGGAAAACCCTCAAGAAAGAGCTGAGAGCTGCGGGTTTGGTTAGAAAGAGCAGAGAATTTGTTTTTGTTATTTCTTTTTAATATGCCTTCATGCAGCTCCTCTTTGCTCTTAAGAACCACATTTTAGCTTTATGAATGGGATATAGTAATACAAATTTCAAGCTTCATCGTGTCACTTATAGTGCAGAGCAAGAAGGGATAAAAGCAGAGCCTTCGGAGTTGAGTCCATTTATCAGTTTTGTTAAAAGAAACAAGCTCCATAGTGAGACCTTCTTCATTGCACGGAACGAATGTGAGTTATGCTCCTGTTATTTCCAGATATATGCATTACGTGCCATTTTCTTGTTTCCTGTTTACTTTTGGGTTCATTATATTTGGCAACCAAGTTGCATCAGAATTTACGTATTCTGCATGATCACGGTTGGTTCATTCTCATCCTCTCTCCAACTTGTTTCGGTTCAAGGGCAATATACTCCTTCCATCCCAATTTAATTGTCCTATTTGATCAATGCGCGGGTATTAAGATTTTGATGAATTATATAGTAAAATAAGTCTGAAAGTAAAAAATGCCCCTAATTAATGCCTATGTTACTCGGACTCTCCGTTTAGTTGTGTCGTGCCTTAACGGTGTCGACAGGGTACGACGTTGGTATGGGTATGGAATACGTACCTGCCATGGTCAACTGCGAATGGGTACTTTAACCAACTCTTGAAAGCTCAACGCCGCCATCGTTGGGACACACATTGTTGTTGTCGCTGGAAATCGAAGGTACGTCAATTGGAGATTGGAGTTTGGTCGGATGAAGGGGCTTGAACAAAATTCAAGCAATAAGTGAAGGGAAGATGGAATAGAGAGGGGAATAGGAGTCAAATAAGACATGAAAATGGCTGGTGATTTGAATTTGTACTAGCTGCAAATTTGTTAGAAGGAAGAGAAGAAATTAGTGTTTGTGACAGTGTTGCAGAAGTCACTAGTCGCTAGTCGGGCGACAGACCGGGGACTAGCTACTAGTCGGCGTAGTCGGAAACTAGTCGGCGACCCTAAATTACAATATATTTTTTAAACTCCATATAGCATTATAACATTCAGTGTTGAAAAACTCGGCCTAGTCGGCCGATTAGCCGGCGACTAGTCGGTAGTCGGCTGGTGGCCGCCTAGAAATCCAAAAAATCGGGTCTTTGAAAAAAATTGGTCAAAAGTCCGGCTAGTCGGTCAAAATTCCGACGAGAAGACAAAGAGAGAGAAAAACGTACCGTTCTCGGAGTCTCGGAGAAGAATCGGTGGCGGTGGCGGTGGCGGTGACGGTGACGGTGACGGGAAGGAACGGTGGTGGTTGTCGGAGTCTCGGAGAAGAAGAAGAATAAGAGAAGGGTTGGGTCAGTGAAGACTCGCCTGAAGAAGGGGAAGGAGAGAGCGGAAACAGAGAGAAGAGAAGAAGAAAAGGAAAAAAAAAGGGCGGCAGTGGTGGCTACTCGCCGGAGAAGGAGAAGAAGGGGGAGGGGCGCCGAATTCGGCTGAGGAAGAAGAAAGTGAGAGAAGAAAGATGAAATTTAGGGTTAGGGTTGTCTCTTAGGAGACATTATATACCCAGCACTAATGGTGCAATTAAAGTATTAGCACATAAGATCCCATAAAAATAATTATGTTACAAACAAGTCCTAAATGACCTAAATTTAGAAATAAATTGTATTTAAAGTCCGAAATTACTTTTAAAAATTGTATTTTAGACCTCAAACTTTATATTTTATATTACAAACAAGTCCTAAATGACCTACTTTATATTTTTAATATTTAATTAGACCAAAAATATAAAAGAAAACATTTTCGAAAATGATTAAAATAAAATATATTTAATATTTAAGGTCGCCGACTACTCCCTGACTAGTCGCTAGTCCCCTGTCTGCCGACCGACTAGCGACTAGCGACTTTTGCAACATTGATAACATTTCAGTTTAATCTCCATATTAGAAGTCTCTTAATTGCAACCCCCGTAAGTCTCTCCAATTAGAACACGAAACAACTTTGATACACACACACACACACACACACACACACACACATATATATATATATATATATATATATATATATATATATATATATATATATATATATAAGCTTAGTAGTACACAAACAATATAGTAATATACAATGAAACCCTAAATACTCAGATTAACCATAGAAGAAATGCAAAAATTAGGGCAAAATATGCAAAAATTAAATAATACCAAAATGTTTTTTTTTTGTTGTTGAGAAAACAGTCGTTTCCCAACTTATTTCAATTAGCCTCGAAAATCCCTATGTAGTTTTTTCGGCATAAAGAATCCCTTATAATTTTACGTTTAGCCCAGATAGTCCAAACCGCCAATTTTGCAGTGTTTTCCGGCAAAACCGTGCCTGTGACAGGCAGCACCCTTTTAATAAAGGGTATTTGTGTCATTCCAGGTATGTTCCCTAATATAATAGTAATAAACTTCCCCCCCACACACACACACATACATACACTCCTCTTGCTCTCTCTCCTCCTCTTCTTCTCGTTCTCCTCTGTGAATTCTCGAATCGGAAAATGGGTCACAGGCGAAGCCCGTTTCGAGCCACCGCTTTCTTCCTCGCCGTCGCAGCCCTGATCTCTTGTGCTCACTCTCTCTCATCAATCATCATCTATCCGGTGTCCACTATAGACTTCTGATGAAAAGGGTTTTGATTGTTTATTTTGGGATGAAAATTCCAGATGAATGTCGTATGAGTTTGTTCTGTTCTATGCCTGAACTTTGAGGATATTAGGCATTGAATGAGTAAAGTGAACTTTGATTTAGCTCAAGGCAATGATGAAATTATGCAAATTGAGATTTTTATGGGTGAGGAATGGCATAAATATTGGTAATTGATTGGAAAATTAGCTCCAGGGGAGGACGAAATTATTCTGGTATTTTTCTAATAATCTGTTTCATTAGGGACTACAAATTTTGCACACTTCTTTGTGTGTTCTAATTTCAGTTTCATTGTTTATTGTTTGAAGATATTTTGTTGATTGGAGATTTTATCTTTTCTTCGAGATTCACAAGTAAATCATGTTGTTGACTAAAATATTTCTTTCTAGATTGCAATTGTATATTGTTTAGATCTTCTGATCGAATTGGAAACTTTCAATTAGCTTAATTTGTGAACAATTTGTAAGCTAAGGAGAAACCTTATTGGGTCGCCGCCGAAGCCCGATTCGATTCAATTGGATGAAACTCCACCGACAGCGGCGGCGGCTCTCCTTGGCACCTGAATTAAAAGCTTCCGACTGCTGTGAAGGCTTGTTTACGCAACTTCATCATTGTTTAAATATTATCCTTGGAATTAGGGGAAGAAATTCCATCCGAAAATGGTATTCCCGTGATGTAGGCATTAGTAAGTGTTATCTTGCATGTACAAATTGATAAACCAGTCATTTCAGTTGATTGTTGATGTATTCAGGACTATCTAGTGATTAGTTGGAATGTTTTGGTGATAGATATCGTCACATCAATACATGAGAGTTGGTTCACCGCAAGGTGCATGAACACATCAAAACCTGCTGGAGAAGGTGCTATCGTAATGCAGACACCGGCTTTCCTGTTAGTTGGACTGTAAGCAGAGATCGTTATAATTTTGATTTGAAGAAATTTCTGAATATCTTTTTTCAGTTTCTGGAAATAACATCACCTGTAGCATAAATTCTAAAGTCCGTTTTTTAGTTAACTTTGAAGAAATTTCTGAATATCTTTTTTCAGTTTCTGGAAATAACATCACCTGTAGCATAAATTCTAAAGTCCGTTTTTAGTTAACTCGGTCGATGAATGCTTCTTTTGAGCTACATTTTTTAGATATGAAGGATCTATTGGAGCAGCATCTCGTGCAATGGCAGCTGTTGATCAGCTTGCATTGCAAGTAGGTCGAAAGAATCTGTGATATCTTCGTATGATGGTACACCCTGTAAAGCTATTACAAATTAATTAATGATTTATTTGTATATTTACGTTCAGCATTCCTTCATTTGTCTTTGTTGTCAATTCTGCTGTAGGTATTTTTCATCCCAAAGTTGCGAAGATAAAGATCTTCTATATTGCAGCAAATTTAGTGATGCCAAATCGCGATAGAGACATATCTCGGGGCCCTGGGCTTAACCAGATTGTAGATTGAATTTGTCACTCATAAGCTGGAAGAGAACTGGGTCTCATGGATACATTTGGATGTTCATTTTATTGTCTTATGTAATTATCTGTTGATCATGAGATGGAAAGGAGCTTTATATACGAATCAAAACAATATGATTCTCTTTTTAACTTGGAAAACTATGTTCAGTTTGTAAATGTTTCTATCAAAGCTTGACATTTGAATAAGCAATTTGAGTCTCGACTGTCAAATGGGACAATAGGTTTGAGTTTGATATTCCTGCTCCGATATAATAATAATAATAATAATAACAAAAAGTCATAATAATAATAATAACAAAAAGTCATGACTTGTGTACAAAAAAACATAGTTGTGAAGAAGTCAGTTTGGCTAACTTGAGTATCATTTTTTTTGTATTTCCTCTTCCGAAATTGAATATTCATTTTATATTTTAGTTTATTTTTTTTAAAAGAAAATGTATATATTTTTTAAACGGAATAAATAACTGAAATGTTGAATTTCCTCAATCGAAACTAGGGGTTTGTTTATGGAGCAATTGACCAGTTTAGGTAAAGGAAACACCGCAAGCGGGTCAGATTTTAGTTTAAGGTGTTTCCTGGGTTCCTCGATCTTGCTACGAGATACCAGCCATTCTATTTGGCGTTTCTAATATTTTTTTTTAAAGGAAGGTGACGCATGTATTAACTCGTCTCTAACGAACGTGAGGTACATATATACTAACTCTAAAACCCACCAAGAATTAAAGCAGTGTAAGCCATAATCAAGACCACGATCACCGTCGAGTTTTAAAATTGTAAAACAAGTTAAAGTCTAGAGGTAGTGCTCTTACTTAAAGAGTGAGAGATGTTGCAAGTACGGTAGGAAATCAAGAGAAGAAGGCCTTGATCAAGCTTTAGTAGAGAGAAAACAAAACAGGGCATCATGTGTGTGTGTGTTTAGGCATGAAGAACAGAAGGAGAAAAGAAAAAGAGGATATTGAACCTTTTTTTTTTTACGCCCGAAGGCGATTGCCCCCGAAGGGGAAGAGCGGAGAGTACCCTAGATAGGGAGATTGTAGCATGCCCCATGCCTGGGGAGGGAATTTAGCCTCACAAGGAGGAGAATTTATTTGCCACACAAGGGGAGATACGGGAATCGACTCCGTCCCGTGGCCGGGTAGCTTTACCACTTGGACTACCCGATTCCTGTGTTGATATTGAACCCTAAGGGGTCTATTTATAGAAAATTTTATATCCTATTTGGTCCATAAATCCCTAGGATTTCTTAATAAATTTAAGTGAACTCATCATGTCATAAAATTTGTAAATAAGTCCTCGTATAGAAATTATAATTAAGTCCAATTATTTTTAGACCAAATTGATTAGTTATTAAATATTAGTTTTTTCCAACCTAAATATAACATCTACCAAAGCTACTTATTTATTTTAGCAAAAATTAAGTAGCTGTATAAACACTCTCTCTGAGCTCCAACTATGTCGACCTCCGCCTCCGCTTCCGCTGAGGATCCGACCAGTTCAGAATTTCTCCCTAGAATTCTAGGGTTTTCTAAGCCGCTTATGCGTGCGTTGTCTAAACGGACGATGAATACTACCATCGACTGTACTTTCTATCCCCTGATATCGCCAATTTTTAATGGCTTTGGTGCATCAGAATTGGGGGAGCAAGATTCTGCAAAAACTTCAATTGATGTTGTAAACAATGGTGTCTGGCCGACAATGGTGTTCGGCAGACAAACTACTATTGATTGTGGATTGGAGACGAGAGAAACGATGGTGAGGAGGGTTCCAATTCGGATCAAGCCTTCTAAAGGCGATCCGATTGCAGGACCATCTCTGGTGTGGCCGGAGTTGAAAGGGAGAATTGCCAAAGGGGGGAGAGGAAGGTTTCCGGAAAGGATGATTATGGTTGGTTGTCGTGTTCCTCCGACATGGGGGCGAGGTGCTGTGATTGGTGGGACTGAGGGCGCGGTACGGAGGATGTTCGGATTGGGGGTGAGGTACCGTGGCTGTTCAGACTCTAGGCGAGAACTCCGGCCGAAAGTATTTCCGTTGACAAAGAAGGTGATGGACATCAGATTGGTGTCCTTCTGGGAGTGTCTTATTGAACAGGGCTGATATGGTGTGGACGGGTTTACAACAAAAGGGAATGGACCATCTAACTTTGGGCTAGGTTTTGAAATGGTAATGGTGGACCATGGTTGTACTTGGGCCGGTTTATTGGGCCAGATTTTTCATATTAAAAGCCTTACCTCTTATGGGCCATTTACTGGGCTGGTTGAGGAATATTTGGTTGGACAACTTGGACTGGATGGGATTTTTTTGGATGGGCTGATTATGGCCATTCCAGCACCCATAATAATGGATCTGGTTGGATATGTCCAAGTTGGCCTTATTGTTATACATCGAGAATTTGCCGATCAAAATGAAAATGAGGATTTTCCATCGTCACCAACTTGGAAGTACAGATGTCCACAGATTGATGATGTCTTTACTGATTTTGTCGTTGATGATATGTATTCTACGGTGGCTCCTGACGTTAATCAGGGTAAGGTGGAGATCGCAAGTCGGCCCCACCAAAATCCATGAGTCAGTAGTTCATGAATTGTCCCGGCCTTAGCAAATCCTAAACAATTCAATGTCTAGTGCGCCCCAAAATGGTGCAGAACTCTACTAATGTTTTCTTTTTCATAATAAATTTTTTTGTCGGCTTCATGATTAATATCATGATAGTGTTAGGTTTTTTTCCAAGCTAAAAAACGGAACTGATTGGAAATCAAAATTGACCAAAATAAGACCTTAGGACGAACCGTTCGCCACACGAAGGATGACGCCTGTTAGCCACCAATCATCATAGCACTATTAGCCACCAATCAGCAGCCACAAATCATCATACTGTAGTCGCAAATCATCACGTCATCACCTTGTTCCAATTGGGATTGTGGTCAATCCGGTGCGGTACTGAGAAGGGATTCGATTTGTTGAGACAAATTTCGACATCAAGTTGTAATCTAAACTCGTTCCTTTTTATTATTTTCTTGATTCATAATTTTTCTCATGTCTAAATTAATTGCTATGGTTGGTTGCTACATGATGATTGGCTAAATTTTCTAGTTGATTAGGCTTGTGAAAACTTTGTTGGAATAATGATTTAGTTTATTATTTTTCCCTTAATATTGTGTTCAATATTCCCTTAATCACTATTTTATTAATTTTTATTATGGTGTGTTTAATCCTTGTATGGATTTGATCACTCTACACATGATCTCATAATTTAATTGCGAAGGACCGGAAGGTGAAGTAATTAATTAGGAACTAAGTAATGATAACTCGTAGTAAAACTGACTTGGAATAGATTCGGTTTTTATTGAGCGGTTTTCAAAAGTATATACCTACGGGTATTGAAATTGGGGAATTCCATAAATCGTTAATGCTGTCTCATTAATCAACTTCGCATAGACATATGGTTTTTGTTAATTGAGATTAGGGGTTTATTGCAAGGAATTGAATAAAACCTAGATTAGAGAATTTTACCGTTAATGAATTAGTATAAATTTAAGGGAATTTGACACATTAAAAAGGGAATATTTTAAACTAATAATTGGGAAAACAAGTTTGATCAATGTCCTAATCAACCTTTCTCTCATTATTCGATATCTTCATTCTGATTTGTTTAATGTGGTTGTTAATTAATTTTGAGCATCAGTTAGTAAAACTCTAAAAATTATTTGTGGCTTTAAATTAGGATAATAAACACTTTTGGTACTTAATTTTAATCTCTGTGGGAACGGCACTTGTCTTATTTATATATTCAACTTGACACTAGTTCACTTACTAGGATTTTGTGCATCACTAGTGTACTCATGCACACACTTAAGTGTTTTATAAAGATATAAAACACATTTTAATGTACTTCGGCATTGACCAACTTGTTTTTAAAAGCCCTTTCAAATAAATGAACAATGTAAAAGCATGAGGTTTTGAAAACATGCAATGTTGAGCTTTAAACATTCTATTTATCCTAGTATTCTTAAATGAAAGATTAGTCACAAAGATTACCTATATGCTTACACTAATCTTCCTAAGGCCTTCAAAATAAATCTTCTAGGAGCTTGGACTTGAAGCCTTTGATCAACATCTTCTTTGAGTGGTGAAGTCCTTCTTGCATTCTTGATAAAGTGTAGTGGACTTCACACTTCTTCTTTCAATGAGTCTACCACTTGATTCTTTACTTGTAGGATTGAGTAGCTCTTGTCTTGTTGATCTTCCTTCTTCATTGACTTTGCAAGTACTTTCAGAGCATGTGGATTGTCTTCTTTCTTGTACTATGGAGTCTTGCAAAGTGTCGCTTTCTTGTGTGTAATATTCATACCTTGGTTTGCATAAGAAGCTAACTTACCATTTTCATCAATGTTGGTGTGAGTGCTAAGGATCCTATCATTAAGAACATGCTCACACTAACATTAGAACTATCAATGGTTTGTTATCATCAAAACAAGATTGATCACTTTGCCCTTCGGGATAACATAATACACTTGAAATGCGCAGGGAAAACACTTTACAGAACTTATAAATGACTAAGCTAAAAAAGGGAACTGATTGAAATCAAAACTGGCCAAAACAAGACCTTAGGACGAACCGTTCGCCACACGAAGGATCACGCCTGTTAGCCACCAATCATCATAACACTATTAGCCACCCATCAGCAGCCACAAATCATCATACTGTAGCCGCAAATCATCACGTCATCACCTTGTACCAATTGGGACTGTGGTCACTCCGGTGCGGTACTGAGAAGGGATTCGACTTGTGGAGACAAATTTCGACATCAAGCTGTAATCTAAACTCGTTCATTTTTATTATTTTCTTGATTCATAATTTTTCTCATGTCTAAATTAATTGCTATGGTTGGTTGCTACATGATGATTGGCTAAATTTTCTAGTTGATTAGGCTAGTGAAAACTTTGTTGGAACAACGATTTAGTTTATTATTTTTCCCTTAATATTGTGTTCAATATTCCCTTAATCCCTATTTTATTAATTATTATTATGGTGTGTTTAATGCTTGTATGGATTTGATCACTCTACACATGATCTCATAATTTAATTGCGAAGGACCGGAAGTGAAGTAATTAATTAGGAACTAAGTCATGATAACTCGTAGTAAACCTGACTAGGAATAGATGCAGTTTCTATTGAGCGGTTTTCAAAAGTAGATAACTACGGGGATTGAAATTGGGGAATTCCATAAATCGTTAATGTTGTCTCATTGATCAAATTCACATAGACATATGGTTTTTGTTAATTGAGATTAGGGGGTTTAATGCAAGGAATTGAATAAAACCTAGATTAGGGAATTTTACCGTTAATGAATTAGTATAAATTTAAGGGAATTTGACACAATAAAAAGGGAATCTTTTAAACTAATCATTGGAAAAACAAGTTTGATCAATGTCCTAATCAACCTTTCTCTCATTATTCGATATCTTCTTTCTTATTTGTTTAATTTAGTCGTTATTTAATTTTGAGCATTAGTTAGTAAAACTCTAAAAAATATTTGTATGTTTAAATTAAGATAATAAACACTTTTGGTACTTAAATTTAATCTCAGTGGGAACGTCACTTGTCTTACTTATATACTTAACTTGACACTAGTTCACTTTCTAGGATTTTGTGCATCACTAGTGTTCTCATGCACACACTTAAGTGTTTTATAAAGATATAAAACACAATTTAAAGTACTTCGGCATTGACCAACTTGTTTTCAAAAGCCCTTTCAAATAAATGAACAATGTAAAAGCATGAGGTTTTGAAAACATGCAATGTTGAGCTTTAAACATTCTATTTATCCTAGTATTCTTAAATGAAAGATTAGTCACAAAGATTACCTATATGCTTACACTAATCTTCCTAAGGTCTTCAAGATAAATCTTCTTGGAGCTTGGACTTGAAGCCTTTGATCAACATCTTCTTTGAGTGGTGAACTCCTTCTTGCATTCTTGATAAAGTGTAGTGGACTTCACACTTCTTCTTGTCAAGGAGCCAACCACTTGATTCTTTACTTGTAGGATTGAGTAGCTCTTGTCCTGTTGATCTTCCTTCTTCATTGACTTTGCAAGTACTTTCAGAGCATGTGGATTGTCTTCTTGCTTGTGTTATGGAGTCTTGCAAAGTGTCGCTTTCTTGTGTGTAACATTCATACCTTGGTTTGCATAAGAAGCTAACTTACCATTTTCATCAATGTTGATGTGAGTGCTAAGGATCCTATCATTAAGAACATGCTCACACTAACATTAAAACTATCAATGGTTTGTTATCATCAAAACAAGATTGATCACTTTGCCCTTCGGGCTAACATAATACACTTGAAATGCGCAAGAAAAACTCATTACAGAACTTATAAAACACTTAGCTAAACAACGGAACAGATTGGAAATCAAAACTGACCAAAACAAGACCTTAGGACGAACCGTTCGCCACACAAAGGATCACGCCTGTTAGCCACCAATCATCATAACACTGTTAGCCACCCATCAGCATACACAAATCATCATACTGTAGCCGCAAATCGTCACGTCATCACCTTGTTCCAATTGGGACTGTGGTCAATCTGGTGCGGTACTGAGAAGGGATTCGATTTGTGGAGACAAATTTCGACATCAAGTTGTAATCTAAACTCGTTCCTTTTTATTATTTTCTTGATTCATAATTTTTCTCATGTCTAAATTAATTGCTATGGTTGGTTGCTACATGATGATTGGCTAAATTTTCTAGTTGATTAGGCTAGTGAAAACTTTGTTGGAACAACGATTTAGTTTATTATTTTTCCCTTAATATTGTGTTCAATATTCCCTTAATCCCTATTTTATTAATTATTATTATGGTGTGTTTAATGCTTGTATGGATTTGATCACTCTACACATGATCTCATAATTTAATTGCGAAGGACCGGAAGGTGAAGTAATTAATTAAGAACTAAGTAATGATTACTCGTAGTAAACTGACTAGGAATAGATTCGGTTTCTATTGAGCGGTTTTCAAAAGTAGATAACTAAGGGGATTGAAATTGGGGAATTCCATAAATCGTTAATGCTGTCTCATTAATCAATTTCACATAGACATATGGTTTTTGTTAATTGAGATTGGGGGGTTTATTGCAATGAATTGAATAAAACCTAGATTATGGTATTTTACCGTTAATGAATTAGTATAAATTTAAGGGAATTTGACACATTAAAAAGTTAATCTTTTAAACTAATCATTGGGAAACCAAGTTTGATCAATGTCCTAATCATCATTTCTCTCATTATTCGATATCTTCTTTCTTATTTGTTTAATTTAGTCGTTATTTAATTTTGAGCAATAGTTAGTAAAACTCTAAAAAATATTTGTAGGTTTAAATTAAGATAATAAACACTTTTGGTACTTAATTTTAATCTCAGTGGGAACGGCACTTGTCTTACATATATACTCAACTTGACACTAGTTCATTTACTAGGATTTTGTGCATCACTAGTGTTCTCATGCACACACTTAAGTGTTTTATAAAGATATAAAACTCATTTTAAATTACTTCCATTGACCAACTTGTTTTCAAAAATGTAAAACACAAGAGGGGGGTGAATTGGGTTTTAACTAATCTTGGCAACTTTTTAGATTCTTAGCAATGCTATTGTAAGTTTGAGCAAGATGATTGAAAGCAAAGTAAAACCCAATAACAAGACAAAGGATTTAGAGTGGTTCGATTCACTTAGAATCTACATCCACTCCCTTGAGCCGCACCCAAGGATTTCAAACAACTTCACTAAGAAGAATGTTTACAAATGTGGCTAACTCATTTTAAATTACTCATTTTAAATTACTTCCATTGACCAACTTGTTTTCAAAAATGTAAAACACAAGAGGGGGGGGGTGAATTGGGTTTTAACTAATCTTGGCAACTTTTTAGATTCTTAGCAATGCTATTGTAAGTTTGAGCAAGATGATTGAAAGCAAAGTAAAACCCAATAACAAGACAAAGGATTTAGAGTGGTTCGATTCACTTAGAATCTACATCCACTACCTTGAGCCGCACCCAAGGATTTCAAACAACTTCACTAAGAAGAATGTTTACAAATGTGGCTAACTCACTAAGAGTTTTACAACACAACCACACTACAAAGAAACTCACTAAGAGCTTGCCCACACTAAGTAGGACTTTTACAACAATTACCCAATCACAAAGAAAGGGAGAAATGAATGTTTAATACAAAGAATATTCACTCTTCTAAGTGATACCTTTGAAGCACAAACAATTTAGCTCTTGAACATATGAAGTCCACTCTTTGTCTTGCTTTTGAAATAATACTCTTGAATGCTTTAGATCATAAGGATGAAGAGTATTTTGCTTTGAAAGTGTTTAGACTTGATAAGATATCAATGTTTTATGTTTGTCAAAGTCTTAGAATGTTTCTCTAGCTTTGGAGTATATATACATTCCAAATATGGCTGAAAAACGACTTTTTAACGGTCAGAAAACGGCTAGTTCAAAGCAGAGTTCGGTTGACCGAAGACAAACTTCGGATCCACTATGGGAACTTCGGTCGACCGACCTAGCCCAATGGTCGACCGAACCTGGTCTTTTTTGCTCTCAGTTTCTGCTCGGTTGATCCGAGCTTGAGCTCGGTTGACCGAACTTTCAAGCTAATTTTTCACACGTTTTGAAATCTTTTGAAGTCTTTTAAAGTCTAAAAAGGTTTTCCTTAAAAGGTAACAAGTAAGAACACTTGGAAAACTTTTCTAAAAGACTTAACTATGAAATCAAAGGCTTTTTGGATAAGAACACATGTAAAGATCATTTTGAAACTTAAGCCTTTTGAAAACGTGTTTGTGTGCAAGCAAGACTAGAGTGTAGAGCTTATGTTCATACGAGCTTTGGTTAGAGCTTTCTAAGATAAGGACTTATAAGACAAAGCTAATCTAACCAAACCTAAGTCTTCAATCTTCAATCTTGATAGATGAGCCTTGAATGATATGACTTTGAATCTCGATCATGGCTTGATTGAAGTACTTAGAGCTTCCAATATTAGTTCCGATATTCTATCACAAAGATATAAACATTAGACACAAACATCAAGTGTTTGTCCATTATCAAAAACCGAGTTCGATCGCCCTTAGGGCTAACAATCTCCCCCTTTTTGATTATGACAAACTTTGATGTAATTAGATAGGATATGGACAATTTAAAGTATAAGGAAGCATGGCAAAATGATATAAGAACAATTAAGTGTAAAGCTAAGTGCTTATAAGATAAACCAAGATAGAACAAGAAACATAAGCACTAGCAAGTTAAGTTCTTATGCCATATACATTAGGGACTCTTTGAAGAGCCCTATTTCCCAACCAACCTCCTTGCCTCCTTCCTTCCATATTTATAGCATTCTTGTGTGTAATATACATACCTTAGTTTACACAAGAAGCTACCTTACCATTTTCATCAATGTTGATGTGAGTGCTAAGGATCCTATTTCAAAGAACATGCTCACACAAACATTAGAACTAACAATGGTTTGTTATCATCAAAACAACATAGAATATTTTGCCCTTCGGGCTAACAATCTCCCCCTTTTTGATGATGACAAAACATTGATGCAAATGGGAATAATATGCAAAAATAAGATACCAAATGTATGCATGAGATAAGGATATTAAGGATCCAAGCAAGTAGATGTTTTCTCAAAAAAAATCTACTCCCCCTATATTAAAGAATCCCTTATCTCTCCCATTTTGCAAGTTCTAAGCTTTCTCCTTTTGTAAATAACTTCTCTTGGCACATTTGCAACACTAAAAATTCTCCCTCTTTTTGTCAAAATCAAAAAGGGATATCAGAGCGCCAATGAGAAAAGCATTTTAACGAAAAGTAAAGATTAATTTTGGAGAAGCTTGATGAAATTTTAATAATCCTCCCCATATAAAGACATACTTAAAAAACCATGGAAACAACTTGATGGCCTTGTAGATTGATAAAATAAGAACCAAAAGATCAATTCTAAAGACCAAAAATAATTATGAAGAAGGATTACTCATTGAATAAGCTTGGTTGATTTCTAAATAACAAGGAGTCCATAATAACACATAAATCCAAAAGATGGTCATGTATGGCTCAAAAAGAATATCAACCTAAGCTAAAAACAAAGGAGATAGAGAATAAACCTTAAAGTACAATCTCCCCGTTTATCAAACATACGATGTTAGCTATTTGAGATAAAACCAAGTATGATACCAATTGACCCATTGTAAAACATGATACCAATAGTAAATATAGCCAATTGTAAAACACGTTTGAAAATATAGCTAACAAAGTACTAGTGGAAGTGATACCATGAATTCATAAGATAAGCACATGTATCACAACCAAAAGAAGTAGAGGAAGTGTAAGAAAACACTTTGAGTACATTCCTCTAACAAGTTAATGGTTAGCTAAAAGAGTGTAGCAACTCTTAAAGTGATACTAACCAAAAACTATAATGAGATCACAATGGATAAGAAAAAGAAGAATATGATCTCAAAGTTATTGAGGTAGAGTATATGTGATACCAATTGAAGACAAAAACATTTATAACACATATAACTTCCAAAATAACTTACACAAGTTGGCTATAAGAGTTAAAAGATGAAAAGCAAGCCAACAAGTGATGTGATGATGTAAAATAAGAACCATTTAGCATACATCACATATAGAGTTTACATCCTAAGTCAAGCATCTAGACGATCAACCACATAAGATTAATGCTATAGACTTGAATATAAACACACCAACACCCATATATGCACTAAAGATCAAGTAAAATCTAAACATAGCATATACAAACTCCCCCAAAGCAAAAGACACTAAATGATAGAGGGGAGGGAGTTAAAAAAAAAAGGAGATTGAGTTTAGTAATATCTCATTGAATTTGATGAATGCTTTTAGCACTTTGAGTTCCTTCAATGAGTTCTTTGAGCTTCTCAATCTTCTTTATCATATTCATCTTTAGCTTTTGACTCTTTTCTTGGAGTCGTAGCTCACTTGTGCAATTTCTTGTAGTTCATATCTTCTTCTTGAAGCTTAGAACTCTTTGTTACCTACAAGGAATTCTTGAGAACAAATATGGTACCTTTTAAAAGGTCCTTCATGATTAGCTCAATTTCTCAAGAAACACAAATATGCATATGAATCATGCACATCAAAACCAAAACAACTAGATGGATTCTTAAATGAATATAACATCACAAAACAAGAATCAATCAAGTTGCATATGCTACATCTCATAGAAACCTTAGCTAAATAAACATGAACAATAAAGGACATGTTAAAGGTTATCTATATAAATAAACAATGAAGAATGTGAGATGCAACATATATAAGAGCAAGCATATATATATATATATATATATCAAAAACACTTGAACACATTAATTAAAATGTTAAGAGAAGGTGATTTTGATACCTTTGCATTCTTACCAAGTGATGAAGATATTTAATTTACACTAAGGCTCTTGTCATCACTTGATGCTTTACTCTTTGTATCTAAGCAACTTGGTTCTCCAATTGATTAACATTTGAGCTTTGAGAATCCAAGTGTCAAGGAGTGCTTTTGAATTTCTTCTTTTGGCACATCTCCTTTTACTTCTCCCCAATGCCACTTCTCTTTGAATCAAGTCCATTGAAGCTTTGTGGCATACATCTAACTTATAAGAACCTATAAGATCAAGGGAGGAGTAGCTTTTGGTACCCACTTTTGTTTGGGTCCATGGGGGTTAGTTGAAATACGTTTAACTTTCCAAATAGTTTTTACCCCTTTTTCAATCTTCTTCTTAACATGGCATCTAGCATTAGTATGTCCATGTTTTCCACAATATGTGCAACAAATGTGTGGCTTAGAAGAATTGTGAACATGCTCATGAAATCTAATTTGCCTATGTGAGGTACTAGCATGCACAATGTGATTCTTAGGCAACTTAGAAGAGCTAGCATGATCAATGTGATTAGCATTATAACCAAGACCATGTTTATCATGTGAAGCACGTTGCAAACCAAGAATTTGATCAAGATTTTTCTTACCCTTAGTAAAGTTTTCAACAAGAAGGGTAAGATCTTTAACTTTGTTCTCCAAAAGATCAAATTCAACAAGTTTGAGTTCAAGAGATGTCAATTGATCATATGCTTCTAAATACTTTAATGAAGAAGAGTTGCATGTAGCAATAAGTTTTTCATTTTCGATTTTTATGCAATCAACCTCATCACAAAGCTTTTTGTTATCAACAAGCAAAGATTCAATTTTAAGCTTCATAGCTTTGTTTTGCTTTGCACAATTTTTCAATTGATCATACATATCAATTAAAAGCTCATTAGGATCATCCTCCTCATTATCATCATCATCATCATAAGAATTTGAAATAGAAGGAGAAGGATGTACCTCATTACCAAAGGCCATAAGACATGTGTGATCATTTTCTTCTTGATCATCATCACTTTCTTCTTCATCCCAATGGCTTAACAAGCACTTTGCATTTTTGAGATTGAAGAACAAATTCTCTCCTTCTTCATTATTGATGATGGACTCAAGATCACTACCCTTTGTAGAACAATTTTTCTTTATCTTCATTTCAAAGGCAAGTAGTGAGCCAAGAAGTTCCTCCGTTGAATAGGTCTTTAAATTCTTGGACTCTTCAATGGCAAGGGCTTTATTTTCCCAACTTTTGGGAAGAGAATTGAGAATCTTCCTATTCATTTCACCCATGGTGTACTCCTTGCCATAAGACTTCAAGCCATTAATCACATTTGTGAATCTTGTGCTCATCTCATTTATTGACTCATTTGGCTTCATGGAGAAGAGCTCATATTCTCTAACAAGCAAATTTAGCCTCGACTCCTTGATTTGATTTGTGCCTTCATGAGTAACCTCAAGCATTTTCCACATTGAGTGTGCGGATTTTCTTCCAAGCACACGGTTGTACTCATCTTGACTTAAGGCACAACTAAGGATGTTCATTGCCTTGTAATTTTGAGTCATCTTCTTGGACTCAACCTCATTTAACTCCTTGTCCGGTTTTGGCACTTGAACACCTTCCACCATTTTCATAGGCACATATGGACCATTTTCAAATATATGCCATAAAGAATAATCTATTGAGCACACATATATCTTGAAACGTTCTTTCCAAGCTTCATAATTATTACCATCAAAAAGTGGTGGCCTATTGGTGGAAGACCCCTCTAGATACGCCAATGCGGAATTACCGGCCATAATCTTTTCTTCAAGCGTTTAAGCTAACTATGAAGACTAGGCTCTGATACCAATTGTAAAACACAGAGGGGGGTGAATTGGGTTTTAACTAATCTTGGCAACTTTTTAGATTCTTAGCAATGCTATTGTAAGTTTGAGCAAGATGATTGAAAGCAAAGTAAAACCCAATAACAAGACAAAGGATTTAGAGTGGTTCGATTCACTTAGAATCTACATCCACTACCTTGAGCCGCACCCAAGGATTTCAAACAACTTCACTAAGAAGAATGTTTACAAATGTGGCTAACTCACTAAGAGTTTTACAACACAACCACACTACAAAGAAACTCACTAAGAGCTTGCCCACACTAAGTAGGACTTTTACAACAATTACCCAATCACAAAGAAAGGGAGAAATGAATGTTTAATACAAAGAATATTCACTCTTCTAAGTGATACCTTTGAAGCACAAACAATTTAGCTCTTGAACATATGAAGTCCACTCTTTGTCTTGCTTTTGAAATAATACTCTTGAATGCTTTAGATCATAAGGATGAAGAGTATTTTGCTTTGAAAGTGTTTAGACTTGATAAGATATCAATGTTTTATGTTTGTCAAAGTCTTAGAATGTTTCTCTAGCTTTGGAGTATATATACATTCCAAATATGGCTGAAAAACGACTTTTTAACGGTCAGAAAACGGCTAGTTCAAAGCAGAGTTCGGTTGACCGAAGACGAACTTCGGATCCACTATGGGAACTTCGGTCGACCGACCTAGCCCAATGGTCGACCGAACCTGGTCTTTTTTGCTCTCAGTTTCTGCTCGGTTGATCCGAGCTTGAGCTCGGTTGACCGAACTTTCAAGCTAATTTTTCACACGTTTTGAAATCTTTTGAAGTCTTTTAAAGTCTAAAAAGGTTTTCCTTAAAAGGTAACAAGTAAGAACACTTGGAAAACTTTTCTAAAAGACTTAACTATGAAATCAAAGGCTTTTTGGATAAGAACACATGTAAAGATCATTTTGAAACTTAAGCCTTTTGAAAACGTGTTTGTGTGCAAGCAAGACTAGAGTGTAGAGCTTATGTTCATACGAGCTTTGGTTAGAGCTTTCTAAGATAAGGACTTATAAGACAAAGCTAATCTAACCAAACCTAAGTCTTCAATCTTCAATCTTGATAGATGAACCTTGAATGATATGACTTTGAATCTCGATCATGGCTTGATTGAAGTACTTAGAGCTTCCAATATTAGTTCCGATATTCTATCACAAAGATATAAACATTAGACACAAACATCAAGTGTTTGTCCATTATCAAAAACCGAGTTCGATCGCCCTTAGGGCTAACAAAAAACCCTTTCAAATAAATGAACAATGTAAAAGCATGAGGTTTTGAAAACATGCAATGTTGAGCTTTAAACATTCTATTTATCCTAGTATTCTTAAATGAAAGATTAGTCGCAAAGATTACCCATAAGCTTAGACTAATCTTCCTAAGGTCTTCAAGATAAATCTTCTTGGAGCTTGTACTTGAAGCCTTAGATCAACATCTTCTTTGAGTGGTGAAGTCCTTCTTTGCGTTCTTGATAAAGTGTAGTGGACTTCACACTTCTTCTTGTCAATGAGTCTACCACTTGATTCTTTACTTGTAGGATTGAGTAGCTCTTGTCTTGTTGATCTTCCTTCTTCATTGACTTTGCAAGTAATTTCAGAGCATGTGGATTGTCTTCTTTCTTGTGCTATGGAGTCTTGCAAAGTGTCGCTTTCTTGAGTGTAATATTCATACCTTGGTTTGCATAAGAAACTAACTTACCATTTTCATCAATGTTGGTGTGAGTGCAAAGGATACTATCATTAAGAACTTGCTCACACTAACATTAGAACTATCAATGGTTTGTTATCATCAAAACAAGATTGATCAATTTGTCCTTCGGGCTAACATAATACACTTGAAATGCGCAGGAAAAACACTTTACAGAACTTATAAAAGACTTAGCTAAAAAACGGAACAGATTGGAAATCAAAACTGACCAAAACAAGACCTTAGGACGAACCGTTCGCCACACGAAGGATCACGCCTGTTAGCCACCAATCATCATAACACTGTTAGCCACCAATCAGCAGCCACAAATCATCGTTCTGTAGCCGCAAATCATCACATCATCACCTTGTTCCAATTGGGACTGTGGTCAATCTGGTGCGGTATTGAGAAGGGATTCGATTTGTGGAGACAAATATCGACATCAAGTTGTAATCTAAACTCGTTCCTTTTTATTATTTTATTGATTCATAATTTTTCTCATGTCTAAATTAATTGCTATGGTTGTTTGCTACATGATGATTGGTTAAATTTTCTAGTTGATTAGGCTTGTGAAAACTTTGTTCCAACAATGATTTAGTTTATTATTTTTCCCTTAATATTGTGTTCGATATTCCCTTAATCCCTATTTTTTAATTATTCTTATGGTGTGTTGAATGCTTGTATGGATTTGATCACTCTACACATGATCTCATAGTTTAATTGCGAAGGACTGGAAGGTGAAGTAATTAATTAGGAACTAAGTACTGATTACTCGTAGTAAACTGACTAGGAATAGATTCGGTTGCTATTGAGCGGTTTTCAAAAGTAGATAACTAAGGGGATTGAAATTGGGGAATTCCATAAATCGTTAATGATGTCTCATTAATCAATTTCACATAGACATATGGTTTTTGTTAATTGAGATTAGAGGGTTTATTGCAAGGAATTGAATAAAATCTAGATTAGGGAATTTTACCGTTAATGAATTAGTATAAATTTAAGGGAATTTGACACATTAAAAAAGGAATCTTTTAAACTAATCATTGGAAAAACAAGTTTGATCAGTGTCCTAATCAACCTTTCTCTCATTATTCGATATCTTCTTTCTTATTTGTTTAATTTAGTTGTTATTTAATTTTGAGAATTAGTTAGTAAAACTCTAAAAAATATTTGTAGGTTTAAATTAGGATTTTTGATTTTTTTTTTTTTTTTTTTTTTTTAAGAAAAGCCAGCAGTTGTGTTGGGGCGGGCCCCCGTTTATTAATAAAGCCAAAAAGGATGAAAAATACAAGGACGGGGACGTAATACCAAACCTCCTTATAAGAGATGGAAACAAATCCATTGCATACATGTGACTAAATGCAAGACTTACTCATTTATAATATGAGCAAGGATGTATACATTAAGTTCTATTAATCTATATGCAAAGCAGGAAAATATGCAAATACTACCTAATACGCAAATATGGCGTGTTACATTGATCCAATTTAACAAGACCAAGAATCTGCGAAGGTAATGATTGTACATTGTAATAGGTGATAGAGCAGCGATCAGAAATGGCATGTGATAAGGGATTGGACAGCTTTACAACAGTTTAGTATAAATGTCATATCTATAATCCAGGAATCCAATGGAGCTGATTCCAATTTCATACTAAAGATAAGAGGCAGATCTACAACTTTCATGAAGATCACGAGATCAGATTCTCGCCTTCTTAATATCCGAAATTGTCGCACAAGTTGGCCCAACAAGTCTGTCCCGAATTGGGACGAAATTAAAGGGCATTTTAGTCTTTGTACAATTAAAGTCTATGCTAGACTTTAATTGTTTTTCAGCATATTATTTACATTATTTTTCGTGTATAACAAGTAGTATTGCTATAATAAAGGACATGTTGTCCATGTGTTAGTTAGTTTGTTAATAAAGAGTCCTAATGCAACTAGGACTCTTCATAGATTTGGTAGTTGGATTAGATTCTAGCCGCCACTTTTATTGTTAAGTAGTTACTTGATAGCAAGTAGTTATTCAAGAGTCCTAATTCTTTAAGGACTCTTATTTGTTTTCAAGAGTCTTAATCCTTTAAGGACTCTTATTTCTTTTATTGGTTGTAACCGAAATCTCAACCTATTAAAGGGAGATTTCGGCCACTTTAATATTTACGTTAGATATATTGATATTTTGGTAAGGTTATTCCTTAGCTTCTCGTGTTTGAACTTCTATGTAGAACTTCATTCATTCTTTGAGTTACTGTATCAACTAGCTTGTTTCTCTAGTTGTGGTGTTTCAGCCTCCATTGTCAATTAACCTCCCTTAGTGTTGCGTTGATTGAATTCCCATAGAAACTAGTTCGAGAATTGAAGAAAGATCGGGCTCAAACTTAAGTCGAACCTTGCGGTTCTTCATCAGGTGGTATCAGAGCAAAAGGTTCTTCTCCAATTCCCGGTGTACCCTACGCACAATTTTTTTTTCTTGTTTGCTAGATTGACTAAATAACAAAAAAAAACCCACGGCATCAAAGGTAATATTGGGCAGCCGATTTTCATAAAGAAAAATCCTCTTGGTGTAAAGAAATTGGCAGCCAAGTTAGTATAGATTGAATAGCGAACTATAAAGCCAATAGCAAACTTCTTGATCAAGCGAAAGCAAAACAGCTTCGTCCAAGAATTGGCAAACGTTCCTCCTTGTTATTTTGAGCCGAAACAATACCATAAATCAAGTATCTTGAAAGCAAACCCGCTTCACTACTTGAATACTTCGGACAAAATCAAGGGAAAATTCAAGCAAACAAGATCAAGAACATAAAGAAGATCAAGAACATCAAGAAGATCAAGATCATCAAGAACCGGTTTCTTTTCTCGATTAGGAATTCGTTTCTTCATCTTTTTCTTTCTAAAGTTTTTTGTTTAGGTCAAGAAAAAGGTAAGCTCCAAAGTAAAAGAAATAATCATTCCATTATTGTCATCTTACCACAACGATCAAGATTCGGGACGAATCTTTTTTGAAGAAAGAGAGAATGATAAGGGATTGGACAGCTTTACAACAGTTTGGTATAAATGTCATATCTATCAATCCAGGAATCTAATGGAGCTGATTCCAATTTCATACTAAAGATAAGAGGCAGATCTACAACTTTCATGAAGATCACGAGATCAGATTCTGCCTTCTTAATATCCGAAATTGTCGCACAAGTTGGCCCAACAAGCTGTCCAGAATTGGGACGAAATTAAAGGGCATTTTAGTCTTTGTACAATTAAAGTCTATGCTAGACTTTAATTGTTTTCAGCATATTATTTACATTATTTTCGTGTATAACAAGTAGTATTGCTATAATAAAGGACATGTTGTCCATGTGTTAGTTAGTTTGTTAATAAAGAGTCCTAATGCAACTAGGACTCTTCATAGATTTGGTAGTTGGATTAGATTCTAGCCGCCACTTTTATTGTTAAGTAGTTACTTGATAGCAAGTAGTTATTCAAGAGTCCTAATTCTTTAAGGACTCTTATTTGTTTTCAAGAGTCTTAATCCTTTAAGGACTCTTATTTCTTTTATTGGTTGTAACCGAAATCTCAACCTACTTAAGGGAGATTTCGGCCACTTTAATATTTAGATTAGTTGTTTTAATACAAGATATTTTTGGAACATGATGTGAGGTTTTTACCTTGTCATTCCCCTTGAGTTACTGTATCAATAAGTTTAGTTTACGCTTATTGTGGTGTTTCAGCCTCCATTGATGATCAACCTTCTTGGAGTCGCGTTGATTGTATTCCCCCGTTAAACTAGTTCGAGAATTGAAGAAAGATCGGGCTCAAACTTAAGTCGAACCTTGCGGTTCTTCATCAGCATGATTAGCCAATGCATCCGCTACAGAATTGACTTCCCTGAAAACGTGGATCAACCTGCAAGAACCAAGGAGAGAGACTGCTCTACGAAAAGAAGTATCCAAAGACCAATTAGAAATTGTACCTGAAGAAACCGCCTTTACCAAGATGTCCGAGTCCGATTGAATCAAGATGTCATCCGTGCCACCTTGAGGAACCATGTGTAAACTTTGGACCAGTGCCTGTAATTCAGCCCTCATACTTGTACCATTATCCCCAATAAAAATAGAGAAAGCTGAAATGAAGTCCCCATTACTATGCCGGAAAACACCCCCAATGCCCGTTGGGCCGGGATTGCCTTTCGAAGCACCGTCAATATTAAGCACCACCCCATGTGTAGAAGCATTGCCCCAACGAACTACAATAGCCTGACGTGGGATGCGGACCCGTGGGATACCAATCGTAAGACCCCGAGCCTGCAGCAGAGTTGTAGAATATTCCCAAAATTGAACAATAATAATCGACTGTGTGGTAACCTTTGCTTCATAAACAAAACGACATCTCGCCTTCCAAAGGATCCAGCAAGCCGAACAAGCAAGAATAATCAATGTGGGATGAGATACAGAGCCACTAGCTGACCACCAGAAAGACAACATACCATGAAAACCATGAATCGCATAATCCGGAAGAAGTAGACCCGCCGAAGAAGCTGCTTCCCTCCATACAACCCGTGCAAGATTACATTGCATAAAAACATGATCATAGGTTTCAATATCTCTCGAACATACACAACGAGAAGCTAATGATACCCCAAACCTTATTCTATCCTCATCCAGTGCAAGAAAGTGATTAAGCAATTTCCACATAAACAAAGACAAAGAAAGTGGTAGTACCTTATTCCAAATGCAAATGCGTGATGTTAGCCCTAAGGGCGATCAAACTCGGTTTTTGATAATGGACAAACACTTGATGTTGTGTCTAATGTTTATATCTTTGTGATAGAATATCAGAACTAATATTGGTAGCTCTAAGTACTTCAATCAAGCCATGATCAAGATTCAAAGTCGTATTATTCAAGGCTCATCTTTCAAGATTGAAGATTGAAGACTTAGGTTTGGTTAGATTAGCTTTGTCGTTATAAGTCTTTATCTTATATAGCTCTAACCAAAGCTCTCATGAACATAAGCTCTACACTCTAGTCTTGCATGCATCACACAAACACGTTTTCAAAAGGCTTAGTTTCAAAATGATCCTTACAAGTGTTCGTATTTCAAAAGCCTTTGTTTTCTAAGTCTAAGTCCTTTAAAATGGTTTTCCAAGTGTTCTTACTTGTTACCTTATAAGAAAACATTTTAGACTTCAAAAGACTTCAAAAGATTTCAAAACGTGTGAAAAATATGCTCAGGAAGGTCGGTCAACCGAGCCAAGGTCGGATCAACCGATCAGAAACTGAGAGGTTTGAAGTTGAGGGTCGGTCGACCTAGGGGCAACTTCGGTCGACCGAAGTGATGGTCAACCGAGGTAAGACATGGTCATCCGAAGTGCCATGTTCGGTCAACCGAACTCTGCTTCTACTAGCCGTTATTTGACCGTTGGAGACTCGATTTTCAGCCTATTTTGAAATGTTTATATACTCCAAAGCTAGAGAATCATTCCAAGACTTGGACATACAATATACATTGATATCTTATCAAGTCTAAACACCTTCAAAGCAAAAACATTTGATCTCCATGATCTAATTCATTCAAAGGTGTTCTTTCAAAAAGCAAGACAAAGAGTGGAATTCATATGTTCAAAAGAGCTTAAACATTCTTGTACTTCAAAGGTATATTTCTCACTTATAAGAGTGATCAACCTTGTTCTTTAAACATTCAATTCCCTTTCTAAGTGATTGGGTAATTCTTGTAAAAGTCCTACTTTGTGTGGGCAATTTGTAAAGTCCTACTTAGTGTGGGCAAGTTCTTAGTGAGCTTTTGTATTGTGGTTGTGTTGTAAAACTCTTAGTGAGTTAGCCACATTTGTAAAAAGTCTTCTTAGTGAAGTTGTTGAAATCCTTGGGTGCGGCTCAAGGTAGTGGATGTAGATTCTAAGTGAATCGAACCACTCTAAATCCTTTGTCTTGTTGTTGGGTTTAGTTTTGCATTTGCTCATCTTGCATAAACTTCTACTAGCATTGCTAAGATTCGAAAAAGTTCCCAAGTTCGACTAAAACCCAATTCACCCCCCTCTCTTGTGTTTTACACGTGACAATTGTGTTACTTCCAGACCGCGCATGGAATCCATAGCCGAGGCTAGGGAAAACTTCCCTCGTGGATGATCAATCCAAATAAGCCTATCGCGCTCTTCAGACAAAAAAATGTCTGGCAAGAAATCCAAAACCCCCCTCGGAACCAAATTTGTTAATTCCCGCCGATTCCATGTTTGACCGTGAATGAAGTCCCTGGATTTTGCCTCCGCGAATCGAGTGGTAAAGGGGATAATCGTACATAAGCACCTTGGAGAGTAACATTTTCATAGTAAAAACTAGAGCCACCCTCACGTAAAAGAACACCAATATGCTTCTCTACCTCATCCTTAACAAGGATTATACGGCGCCATGTTGGAGAGCAGCCCACACCAATTCTACTTTGTGTCACATGCGGAAGCTCTGTACAATACTTTGCTTTTAAGAAATTAGCCCACAAAGAGTCAGAATTCCTGAATTGCCACCAAAGTTTCCAAGAAAAAGCATCATAAAACTGTACAACCGAATGTATACCCACTCCATTACAAGACGTTGGTCTTGACATATTCTTCCAAGACATCCAATGTTTACGCTCCTTTCCATCGGTTTGACCCCAGACAAAACGGGAGAACATGTGTTCCAATTTTAACAAGACTAACTTCGGTACTTTACATGATGCCAGGATATGAAGAGTCATAGAATTGAGTACTGAACGAACAAGTAATAACCGACTACTCATACTTAATAGTTTTCGCTGCCAACCTTCCACACGAGCATCCACTTTTTCTAGTAAACCATCAAAATATCGGACTTTGGATCGACCCGGAAAAATAGGACAACCAAGATAAATCATTGGAAAATCCCCTTCCACAAAACCAGTGGCCTCCTGTATCATATTTTTTTTTTTTTTAATAAATCCACCAGCGTGGTGGGGCGGACCCCCGTTTTATTAATAAAAGCCAATCGGCCGAATAGATGAGAGGGGGACATAAACCTTACCTCCCAAGTACAATAAGATATGCAAAGTGTGCAACCTTGATCATTTATCTTATGATCAAGGGTGAAACAGTATATGCCTATGCTAGTATGCAAAGCAGTAAAATGCTACCTTAGACATTTATATTATGTCCAGGATGTTACATGTGATCCAAACTACTATGCAAAGCAAAAATTTACAATTGGAATGAGCATCAAAAGCTTACACTAATCGGATATAAGGTGTCTGCATTTGATCGAGTCGAATAAGGCCCTGGATCTCCAAAGGCAGTGAGTGTAATGCCGAAAAAACAAGCGAGTTGCAAGTGGAAGTTGCTAAATTTGCCAACGCATCCGCAACCTTATTAACCTCTCGATATACATGAATCATCCTGCAATGGCCAAGAAGAAAAACTGCTCTACGAAAAATTGTATCCAAAGACCAAGAAGAGATCATACCTGAGGATACCGCTTGAACCAACACTTGGGAGTCAGATTGGACCAAAAATTCTGATATGCTAAGACTATGAGCCAGCTGAAGACCGGTTAGAAAAGCCTGTAGCTCTGCCTCCATACTGGTGAAGGAATCCCCCAAGAAGGTAGAAAAACCAGCTATAAATTCCCCCGTGTGATTGCGAAAAATCCCACCTATGCCAGCGGGACCGGGGTTACCCTTCGAAGCACCATCAATATTAAGAATGATCCCCACGTAGTCTGAGCCACCCCATTTTACCACTTTAATTTTCCGTGGGATGAAAACCGGTGCAACCAGACTAAGGTCTCTAGCCTTTAATAATGTGGATGTATAGTCCCTGAATTGTGCAATGATACTAGTCTGCGAAGTTGTTTTTGCTTCAAAAACAAACCGACACCTAGCTTTCCATAAAATCCAGCAAGCAGAGCAAACGAGGATAATAATCACCGGACGAGAGCAAAAATTAGGTGCAAACCACCAAACAGACAACAAATGGCTTAGCCCTGCCACATTCAAAGAAGATAAGGGCAGGCCCACCGAGCCAGCTACCTCACGCCAAACCACCCGAGCAAGAGTGCATAATACAAAAACATGGTCATATGTCTTAGGGCCATGGAAACAAGAACATCGAGAAGCCAAAGATACCCCTAATCGTATTCTATCCTCATCCATAGCAAGAAATTTATTCATCATTTTCCACATAAATAAAGAGATAGACAACGGTAATACCTTGTGCCAAATGCATATCCGAGAGAATTGGGTGATGGCGGATCCACCGATGAGAGGCACTGTCGAAGCAATGGAAAAAGTTCCCCGAGAATTAGGCATCCAAATGTATTTGTCGGGGATCCGTTGATAAACAAACATCCCAGTAATGAAGCTTGAAAAAGTAGCCGGAACCAATCCCCCACATTGCACGCCTATTCCGACTGTGTCGGTGATAAAGTCACGAACTTGAGCCGTCCCCAAACTGGGACCGAGGGCTTCCCAGCCGTGTCTAAGGATCCATGCAGAGTGAAATTTTCATAGAAAAAATTGGAAGCACCATTACGCAACAATAGACCAATATGCTTTTCTGCTTCATCTTTCACCATAACCATCCGACGCCATGTAGGAGAGCAGCCCGCAATCACAGCCCCTTGTTTCACATGTTGTAAGCTAGCACAATATCTCCCTTTTAAGTATTCTGCCCACAATGATAAACCGGTGCGAAAACTCCACCACAGTTTCCAAGAAAAAGCCAAGTAAAATTGTTGTAAAGAGCAAATACCCAAACCATTAGCTTCCACACTCCGAGACATATTTTCCCAAGACATCCAGTGCTTCCGTTCTTTCCCATCCGTTTGTCCCCAGACAAATCTAGAAAACATCCGTTCCAATGCTTGTAACACCAATAAAGGTACATTACATGTTGCCAAAATATGAAGAGTCATAGAATTCAAGACTGATCGAACCAAGAGAAGTCTTCCACCCATGCTCAAAAGACGCCGCTGCCACCCCTCCAATCGTGTTGCAACTTTATCAATCAATGTATCAAAGTATCGAACCTTTGACCGCCCAGGGAAAAGGGGGCAACCAAGGTATGCCAATGGAAATTTAGCTTCTACAAAACCAGTTACATCCTGTATCATCGTTCGATATCTATCATTAATTTTAGTAGAGGCATAATATGAACTCTTCCCAAAATTGATCCGCTGCCCGGAAGCCGTAGCATATTTGTCTAGAAACTCCATAAGTACCTTTAAATTGTTGCTTTGACCATTGGTAAAAATATTGATATCATCTGCGAACGCGAGGTGTGAGACCGTAAAAGGCTGTTTAGGGACATGGTATGGACAAAGTTTACCCGATAATGCTAGAGAGTTCAGGCCCCGGGAAAGTCCTTCAGCCGCAAGAATGAACAGGAGTGGGGAAAGTGGATCACCTTGCTTGACCCCTCTTCGAGCATGACTATAACCATAATTAACACCATTAACCATGACCGAGAACCAATTTGAGCTGAGTATGTTTTGAATAAGGTGTAGAAAATGCGACCCAAAACCGAAACTCTTTAACACTTGAAGTAGGTAGGAATGAGAGACCCGGTCAAATGCCTTCATCATATCAAGTTTAAGTATTATATTACCACCACGTACCTTATGATTAATAAAGCGTACCAATTCCATCGCGAGTAACACATTTTCTGAGATAACTCTTCCCTGTATGAAACCAGACTGATTCAAAGATATAAGAGATGGCAGAGCTTCCCCCATTCGCGTGGCTAATACCTTGGAAATCACAATATTCGTAAAATTACACAATGAGATTGGGCGAAAACCAGATAAATGAGATGGATTCGGTGATTTGGGAAGAAGGATAATAATTGTACTTGCCATGGCTTTGGGCATTGGCAAACCAGCCCAAAAATCACAAACCGCCTGCACCACATCGCTCCCCACTATATCCCAACAATCCTGAAAGAAACCACCAGAATACCCATCCGGGCCTGCTGCACTATGTTTATCCAAGGAAAAAACTGCAGTTTGAACCTCCAATTCAGACGGGAGAGTCGAAAGTTTGCGAGTAGTGGAATCACTCACCAAATTTGGAATAACACTCAGTATGTCATCCACCGGATACTGTTGAACATCTTCCGAGTAAAGGGAAGCGAAATATCTATGAGCCTCTTCACCAATGTCTGTGGCATCAGTTAAACAAATGCCAGCATCATTATACAACATCGAGATATGTAATCTTTTCCTCTTACTGTTACACAGAGCATGGAAATATTTTGTATTGCTTTCACCTTCCTGCAGCCACTTGATTCTAGATTTCTGCCTCCAGAATGTTTCTTCAGCTGTCAAGTAAAACTGATAATTCCGTTTAGCCTCCGACCATGCTTCCTGTAAATCATCCGTTGGAGAAATGTCATAAGCCGTCTCAGCCTCAGCTACCTTAATCTCTGCAGTTTTAAGCCTTGTGGTTACATTCCCAAAGCACTCTTTGTTCCATTTCCGCAAGGCTGCCTTCAACCGTTTCAGTTTGCCAGTCAAAACTACCATACCATTCCCATCCATGCTAGTTTCCCAATTGGACAAGACGACATCATGAAAATGATCGTGCTTGGACCACATATTTTGATACCTGAAGAAGAAGAAACACCAGTTCTGGCCTCCTTATTAAGAGTTAGTAACAAAGGGCAATGATCTGAAACTGTTCTATGCAAGTGTTCCAGCCTAGTAATATTGAAGAAATTTTGCCATTGTGTATTGACCAACACTCTATCAAGTCTGCGCAGGAGAGGAGGAGAAGAACTTCTACACCACGTGTATGGGCTGCCTACAAATGGAACCTCAGACAAACTACAATCACTCACCACATCCACAAATTCTGATATTGGCAATGAAGCAGGGATAGAGCCTAAACTCTCAGAACTTCGTAATACCGCATTAAAATCACCCCCCACTATCCATGGGACATCATGCAGAGATATAAAATGTCGAAAGTCATCCCATAAAACCCGTCTTTGAGTGTAGGCACACTTAGCGTAAACAAAAGAAAAATACACAGGGGTGCCAGCATAATTGTTAACCAAGATCAGATAGCAGCTTGATCCCAGTATCACCCACCACAGAAATATCCAAACAACCATTCCAAAAAAGCCAAATTTTGCTATTGATATTAGCAATCCCATGATCAAAACCCAATCGTTGGGTATAAACCGGCAAGGTACTAGCATCTAATATTGGTTCCAAAATTGCACATAAGGCCAGATTATTATCACATTTTAACTGTCGCAGTCTAGCAATGGATTCAAAATTTCCTATTCCCCGAATATTCCATATCAAATAGTGTGTGTTATTCATAGAAAAATTGTAGATGATAAGTATTGGATATCCTTAGATAGTATTACCTTTAGCCTTCTCCACTAAACGAGAAGACTTGCGAGAGGCAGCCGGTGGTTGTTTTTTTGCTTTCCCTGCACGAACAGTACCTTGCAAAGTAGGAGGAGTTTGTCTCAAACCTACGGCTGGCTGCCCCAAAGGAGGTGGAACATCCACAACTGGCTGTGCAATCTGTCTTGGGGGACTTTCCAGGGAAGTCACCGCACCCTCTTGGTCGTCCATTGATCCGGGTAGACTTGAAGAGCCACCCACTTCAACACCGGGCCGAAGTTCAGGCTCATCCGGGTACTCCGGGTCTTGGTCATCCGTATCGGTTCCCCCTTCTACTTCAGGTATCCGAATAGGGCCTTCGATACCCAGGACTTGCTCATCATCAAGTCCCGAGTTTCCCACCACTCCAATCATCGTGGTTACTGGTCCCGGAGGCTCAAGCAGGTCTGAAGAGACCAAAGCCGAGGCAGCATCTAGCTCCGAATTGTCATTTGCCGGAGCAGTTCTTGTTACTGAGGCGGATGCTCTCGGGGCCATAGCAGCTTCCTGCTCAGAAATGACCCGAACCTGTGCCGAAAATGATGCAGAAACCGGGTCAGATGTTGCAATTTCCGGGTCAGTAGTTCCCAAAACCGGGTCAGCTGCAGTCCCAACCGGGTCAGTAGTTTCAGGTTCAGATGCTCTGTTTTCTGTGATAACCGGGTCAGTAGTTTGGCAGTCTGCAGTTCGCGGGTCTTCGAGGCGGGTCAGTGCAGGATCCGATGGACCCGCCATCCTCTTTGATCGAAACTGCTGCAAGTCAGCCAAAAACGCCGCTGTGTCCATGAAATTCTGAGCCTTTCCGGCAGAAGAATGATGAAATTGGTGTGTTAAAATTATGGATTTTGCGCAGCCCACCTTAATGTCATCGTTGCCTCTTGGTGTTAAAGCAAACGGTTCAATATCTGTATTCATCTTACCCCGCAGTGGATTTAGAGTCGGAATTGCCGGGATCACCGTGAGGGCTGTTCTTCCCTCCACTGCCATTAAAGACTCTGAGGATGAAGTTTCCTCCACCGTTATTGGGACCTCCGCTGCAGAATTCTTCCCAGTACAGCCGGATGGACCCGGGTCACGGCGACCAACCCGTACCCACTGGTTTTCGGGTGGGGAGGAGACCACAATGCCAGACTTCAGTGTTCTCGGCATCATCAGCAGAGGCTTTTTACCATTGTTCTTTGTTTGTTTAACGGGTAAAACAGCGATATTCCTTGGCTGGTTGACGGGTAAAACCACCGGAATCACTGGTGTCGGCGACTGCTTGCCACATTGGTTAATTTCGTGACCAATTCTTTTACAACCCACACAATAAGAAGGCAAATTATCATACAATATTGGCTGCCAAAAGCTCTTCCCTGTGTGGCCATGAGTAATCCGAATTCTGTTTGGCAATTCCCCCAAAAGGTCAACTTCCACACACACCTTTGCAATAGCCGGACGGGAAGCCGCCGCAGTCGGGGCATCCAATGCCAATGGGTGGCCTACCGCTCTTGCGAGGGAGAATAGTTTCGATTTGTTATACAAGTGTATTGGTAATCCTTCGAAACCAATCCAAACAGGGACGATCGAAGGTTCCTCTTCCACATTGAAATCGTACGTCCATTTAAAAACACGCATCGTAATGCCGATGAATGTCCAAATCCCCTGTCTCCAAAGTCGACAGTAATCTTCCTCCAAATCGAATCTTATCAAAACATGGCGGGGATCCATTCTACCAATCCAAAAATTCCCATGAAAGCCAACTTTATGAAAGGATCGTCGTAAAGAATCGAGATTTGGGGCGTATTTATGGAACTTGCCCACCAAAGCAAACCGCCATGGACGAATGAGGAGTTCATTTTCATCTGCCGGGACAATCAGATGTGGTTCTCCTTTAAAAACCTCCAACTTCGTTATTGGCAGATTAATCACCGGTGTCTGAGGACTAGACAACAATTCAGCAAAGCTTTTATCTTTCCAAACATTTGAGACCGTAGAGACCGAGGTAGGCGGAGCCACGGCGGCCGAAGGGCCGGTGGCCATGGAGCCGCGCCTTCAATAGAACTGACGGGATACTCCTAGTTTTTAGGAGGAATAAAATCGCCAGAGAACCATACGTTTTTATTTGGTTGTTGGTTAATTGTGCAAATTACTCTTCCTCCTCCTGTATCATATGACGTTGGTTATCGGCAATCTTGGTGGATGTATAATAAGAGCACTTCCCCACATTAGTTGCTGACCGGATGCTTGCTCATAATTCCTTATAAAACCAATAAGAACATTCAAACTGCGTTTTTGCCCATTAGTAAAAATAATAATATCATCCGCAAAAGCAAGATGAGAAACAATTATAGACTGCTTCGGCATGTAATAAGGCAAGAGACTACCCGATGTGGACAATGCATTGATTCCCCGAGAAAATGCTTCTGCCGCAATTATGAAAAGCAAAGGGGAAAGTGGATCCCCCTGCTTCACCCCCCCGGCTAACATGACTATATCCATAAGACACACCATTCAATAGTACAGAAAACCAATTTGAGCTAAGAACATTACTAATAAGATTAAGGAAATGAGGGCCAAATCCAAACCTCTGCAATACCTGAAGAAAGAAAGAGTGAGAAACCCGGTCAAAAGCCTTCATCATGTCAAGCTTAATAACCAGATTCCCACCCCTTACCTTATGATTAATTGAATGGACAAGTTCCATAGCCAATAAAACATTATCAGAGATCGATCTACCTTGAACAAAACCCGTTTGATTTGGCGATATAATTGATGGCAAGAGCGAACCGTAACCTTAGTGATTACCTTATTTGCAAAATTACACAAAGATATGGGCCGAAAACCGGATAGATGAATGGGATTCTGTGTCTTAGGCAAGAGCACCAGAAGGGTACTCGCCAAAGACTTTGGCATTGGCAATCCGGACCAAAAATCACACACAGCCTGCAAAAGATCATCACCAACAATATCCCAACAATCTTGGAAAAAACCCCCAGAAAACCCATCCGGACCAGCAGCACTGTTTCGAGCTAAAGAAAAAACTGCAGTACGTACCTCCAACCGAGAAGGAAGGGCCGAAAGTACCCTGTTAGCCGAATCATCCACAAGCCGTGGGATGGGGTCCAGGATGCGGTCTCCTCCATGTAAAGAAACCTCCTCCGAATACAGTGTAGAGTAAAACCGATGACACTCCGCACAAAGAGCTTCTTGATCAGTAATCCATTCCCCTTGATCATTCTGCAAAGTAGAGATAAAAAGGCGCTTCCTATTGTTATTACAAATTGCATGAAAATATTTAGTATTACCTTCCCCTTCTTTTATCCATTTGAGTCTGGACTTTTGTCACCAATATGTTTCCTCAGCTCCCAAATAAAATAAGTATTTTTGTTTCGCTTCCATCCACACATCCCGAAGTTGAGAACAAGGGGAAGCATCAAAATTTGCCTCAGCCGAAACTACCAACGCCTCGGCTTCTTTGAGCCGAGACACAATATTGCCAAAGTGCTCCGTATTCCAATTCCGTAACGCAATCTTCAACCTCTTCAATTTTCCTGATAACACCATCATCCCGTTCCCATTCAGCGGAGGTCCCCAACTGGCTGCCACCACTTCCTGAAAATGGGAATGTTTGGACCACATGTTCTGATACCTGAAAGAAGACGAGCGAACCCTACTTTCCCGAACAAGATTAACATATAGAGGACAGTGATCCGAAAGTATCTTATGTAAGTGTTCTAGCTTAGTAAGAGCAAAAAAATCTAGCCATTTAGTGTTCACCAAAAGACGATCCAGACGGCGCAAAAGAGGGGGCGAGCCTCTGCACCAAGTATATGGGCTGCCTACAAAAGGAACATCCGAAAGACCGCAATCCCCCACCACTTCCACAAATTCAGCCATTGGTAGAGATGCCGGTATAGAGCCCAGACTCTCTGAAACACTTAGAACCACATTAAAATCACCTCCTACGAGCCAGGGGACATCATGTTGTGAGCTAAAAGTTCTCATCTCATCCCATAATGCCCTTCGCTGCGTATAGGCGCATTTAGCATAAACAAAAGATATATACACCGAAGTACCAGCATAGTTATTAACCAAGACAGTCAACATTTGTTCAGAATTCCCCACAATTGAAATATCAAGACAACCATTCCAGAAAATCCAAATCTTACTGTTATCATTACTAATACCCTCATCAAAGCCAAGACGACGTGTATACAAAGAAATATCAGAACTATTTAGCATTGGCTCCATTATAGCAAGTAAAGAGAGATCATTATCAAACTTAAGTTGGCGTAGGCGTGCCACTGAGTCATTATTACCAATTCCCCGAATATTCCAAAGCAATAAATTAAACTTATTCATAAGGAAATAAGATATCAAATATAGGGACTCATCAAAGAGTAGTACCTTTGGCCTTCTCCTCGAGGCGAGAAGACTTACGAGATGCCGCAAAATGTTGTTTTTTTTTGTTTTTCCAGGGCGGGTGGTTGTAGCAATGGGAGCATTAGTGGAACCACTCGCCAGCTGCTCCTCCATGGATAATGTCAAAACATTCAACATGTGAGATTCATCCAACTGCCCTTCTACAGACGAATCAATCCCCCCTTCAACTACAGGAATTGAAACGTTGTTGTCAAGGCAAGTCGGGGCTTGATCATCCAGCTCCCCTTCAGATGCCGCAAAGACTTCCTCTACCACACCAGCAGTGTTCACGACCTCATCAGGATTAGCTAGGCCTTGTTCTACCGGGTCCACTTGTCTACCTTCTGTAGACATAGGGAGCGGGCCTTGATCAACCGAAACCGGCCCTTCTACTGTCATCGGAATCAGGCCATCGGATACCAAATCATCACCGATTGCAACCGACGAATGCTGTGCAGATGATGCAGCAAGAATATGCAGTTGTTCGCTAAATTTTTCCGGTGCAATGGATGGCCTTCCCCCGGCTGATTGATATGGTCTTGGGACCACCATGGAGATTTTATCACAGCCGACATGAATATCATCCACCCCTTTCGGAATGACTGGTACCATTGGAGAATGCATGACCTCATTATCTGCCCATTTTAAATTACGATAATAAACAATTTTGGTACTTAATTTTAATCTTTGTGGGAACGGCACTTGTCTTACTTATGTACTCAACTTGACACAAGTTCACTTGCTAAGGATATTGTGCATCACTAGTGATCTCATGCACACACTTAAGTTTTTTATAAAGATATAAAACACATTTTAAAGTACTTCGGCATTGACCAACTTGTTTTCAAAAACCCTTTCAAATAAATGAACAATGTAAAAGCATGAGGATTCGACAACATGCAATGTTGAGCTTTAAACATTCTATTTATCCTAGTATTCTTAAATGAAAGATTAGTCACAAAGAATACCCATAAGCTTAGACTAATCTTCCTAAGGTCTTCAAGATAAATCTTCTAGGAGCTTGGACTTGAAGCCTTTGATCAACATCTTCTTTGAGTGGTGAAGTCCTTCTTGCATTCTTGATAAAGTGTAGTGGACTTCACACTTCTTATTGTCAATGAGTCTACCACTTGATTCTTTACTTGTAGGATTGAGTAGCTCTTGTCTTCTTGCTTGTGCTATGGAGTCTTGCAAAGTGTCGCTTTCTTGTGGGTAATATTCATACCTTGGTTTACATAAAAAACTAGCTTACCATTTTCATCAATGTTGGTGTGAGTGCTAAGGATCCTATCATTAAGAACATGCTCACACTAATATTAGAACTATCAATGGTTTGTTATCATCAAAACAAGTTTGATCAATGTCATAATCAACCTTTCTCTCATTTGTTTAATTTAGTTGTTATTTAATTTTGAGCATTAGTTAGTACAACTCTAAAAAATATTTGTAGGTTTAAATTAGGATAATAAACACTTTTGGTACTTAATTTTAATCTCAGTGGGAATGGCACTTTTCTTACTTATATACTCAACTTGACACTAGTTCACTTCCTAGGATTTTGTGCATCACTAGTGCTCTTATGCACACACTCAAGTGTTCTATAAAGATATAAAACACAATTTTAAGTACTTCGGCATTGACCAACTTGTTTTCAAAAGCCCTTTCAAATAAATGAACAATGTAAACGCATGAGGTTTTGAAAACATGCAATGTTGAGCTTTAAACATTCTATTTATCCTAGTATTCTTAAATGAAAGATTAGTCACAAAGATTACCCATAAGCTTTGACTAATCTTCCTAAGGTCTTCAAGATAAATCTTCTTGGAGCTTGGACTTGAAGGCTTTGATCAACATCTTCTTTGAGTGGCGAAGTCCTTCTTGCATTCTTGATAAAGTGTAGTGGACTTCACACTTCTTCTTGCCAATGAGTCTACCACTTGATTCTTTACTTGTAGGATTGAGTAGCTCATGTCTTATTGATCTTCCTTCTTCATTGACTTTGCAAGTAATTTCAGAGCATGTGGATTGTCTTCTTGCTTGTGGTATGGAGACTTGCAAAGTGTCGATGTCTTGTGTGTAATATTCATACCCTGGTTTGCATAAGAAGCTAACTTACCATTTTCATCAATGTTGGAGTGAGTGCTAAGGATCTTATCATTAAGAACATGCTCACACTAATATTAGAACTATCAATGGTTTGTTATCATCAAAACAAGATTGATCACTTTGCCCTTCGTGCTAACATAAAACACTTGAAATGCGCAGGAAAAACACATTACAGAACTTATAAAAGACTTTGCTAAAAAACGGAACAGATTGGAAGTCAAAACTGACCAAAACTAGACCTTAAGACGAACCGTTCGCCACATGAAGGATCACGCCTGTTAGCCACCAATCATCATAACACTGTTAGCCACCAATCAACAGCCACAAATCATCATACTGTATCCGCAAATCATCATGTCATCACCTTGTTCCAATTGGGATTGTGGTCAATCTGGTGCGGTACTGAGAAGGAATTCGATTTGTGGAGATGAATTTCGACATCAAGTTGTAATCTAAACTCGTTCTTTTTTATTATTTTCTTGATTCATAATTTTTCTCATGTCTTCATTAATTGCTATGGTTGGTTGCTACGTGATGATTGGCTAAATTTTCTAGTTGATTAGGCTTGTGAAAACTTTGTTGGAACAACGATTTAGTTTATTATTTTCCCCTTAATATTGTGTTCAATATTCCCTTAATCCCTATTTTATTAATTATTATTATGGTGTGTTTAATTCTTGTATGGATTTGATCACTCTACACATGATCTCATAATTTAATTGCGAAGGAACGGAAGGTGAAGTAATTAATTAGGAACTAAGTAATGATAACTCGTAGTAAACTGACTAGGAATAGATTCGTTTTCTATTGAGCGGTTTTCAAAAGTAGATAACTACGGGGATTGAAATTGGGGAATTCCATAAACCGTTAATGATGTCTCATTAATAAATTTCACATAGACATATGGTTTTTGTTAATTGAGATTAGGGGGTTTATTGCAAGGAATTGAATAAAACCTAGATTAGGGAATTTTACCGTTAATGAATTAGTATAAATTTTACCGTTGACTTACCATTTTCATCAATGTTGGAGTGAGTGCTAAGGATCTTATCATTAAGAACATGCTCACACTAACATTAGAACTATCAATGGTTTGTTATCATCAAAACAAGATTGATCACTTTTCCCTTCGGGCTAACATAATACACTTGAAATGCACAGGATAAACACTTTACAGAACTTTGCTAAAAAACGGAACAGATTGGAAATCAAAACTGGCCAAAACAAGACCTTACGACGAACCCTTCGCCACACGAAGGATGACGCCTGTTAGCCACCATTCATCAGCCACAAATCATCATACTGTAGCCGCAAATCATCACGTCATCACCTTGTTCCAATTGGTACTGTGGTCAATCCGGTGCGGTACTGAGAAGGGATTCGATTTGTGGAGACAAATTTCGACATCAAGTTGTAATCTAAACTCGTTCCTTTTTATTATTTTCTTGATTCATAATTTTTCGCATGTCTATATTAATTGCTATGGTTGGTTGCTACAAGATGATTGGCTAAATTTTCTAGTTGATTAGGCTTGTGAAAACTTTATTCGAACAATGATTTAGGTTTTTATTTTCCCCTTAATATTGTGTTCAATATTCCCTTTCCCTATTTTATTAATTATTCTTATGGTGTGTTGAATGCTTGTATGGATTTGATCACTCTACACATGATCTCATAATTTAATTGCGAAGGACCGGAAGGTGAAGTAATTAATTAGGAACTAAGTAATGTTAACTCGTAGTAAAACTGACTAGGAATAGATTCGATTTCTATTGAGCGGTTTTCAAAAGTAGATAACTAGTGGAATTGAAATTGGGTAATTCCATAAATCGTTAATGATGTCTCATTAATCAATTTCACATAGACATATGGTTTTTGTTAATTGAGATTAGGGGGTTTATTGCAAGGAATTGAATAAAACCTAGATTAGGGAATTTTACCGTTAATGAATTAATATTGCCGAAAGGAAAAAAAGAATACAAGGAAGGGGGACGTAATACCTATACCTCCCAAGTAAAAGGTGGAAACAAATCCACTCCGTACATAAAACTAGCTAGAAAAAACGCAGCCTTTATAATTTATAATGTGATAAAGTATGATACAATAAAACTAGGCTAGTATGAATGCAGTAAAAGGAAAACAAGACCATTAACTTTTAAGCTGACGAAGGTAAGGGACTCCTTCTTGATCCAAATTACATAATCCGCGGATTAGCATAGGAAGCATGTCAAACTGAGACAAAACTACCGTGTGACGAGAATCACAAGCCTCATTGGCTAGGCTATCAGCAATATTGTTAGCCTCCCAAAAAATATGATGAACAGTAGAGGACCCAGCAATCCGTATTAAATTTTGGAATAGAGCCTCTAACCTCCAAGAAGATACTCGGCCCACTCGAAAAGAATCACATAAAAATTTGGAATCAGATTGAATACAGATATGACTATAACCCAAAGAATTAGCGTACCGTAAGCCTATCACCATTGCTTCCAATTCAGCCACCGAATTAGTATGAGAAGTACCAAGATATGTAGAGAAAGCACCAAGGAAAATGCCCGTTGAAGTTCGTAAAATACCACCCGCACCAGAAATGTCTGGATTACCCCTGGATGCACCGTCTGTATTTAATATAACCGGGTTTGAGAAACCCCGCCAAGTGACTGCAATAGTTTTCGGTCGACCCCAATGGGCAGATGCCGAAGGCCCCATGAACAACTCTAGCAGGTCCGCATTTTTCAAGATAGGAGTATAATAAGAGTTAAGTTCATGTATCAATGTTCGGTACCCAGACAGTTTGCCCTAAAAAACAAACCGACAACGATTTCGCCATAATACCCAACAGACACTTGCGAAATTAATACAATTAATATCCCTCCATTTATCTTTTCCTTTCCACCATATTAATTTCAAAAGAGAAAGATAGGGTCAAATCTTATATCATGCCAAGTAATACCGACCAAAGCACAAGCATGCATCCATAAACGTTTAGCTATTGCACAATCTGAAAAAATATGTGAAAAAGAATCCTCCCCATGGCCACAGTGACAACGAGAAGCAAGAGAAACACCCCATCGCCGTCTTACCTCATCCAAAGCCAGAAAACCATTTAGTAGGCGCCATAGGAATAATTTTTGTGCTAGAGGCAATGGAGAATTCCATACCTGTATCCGCGATAATTGCGAAGCGCCGCAGGGTTGGAGAGCCTGCAAAACCGAAGTAATTGTAAAATTTCCTCTCGGTTCTAGCCCCCACACATGAATATCCGGACCGTGCGATAGACAAATACGGGGAAGGGCCTGTATAAGCTGTAAAGGTAGAAAACGACGAGCCGAAGCCCGCCATCCATCAGCGTCCAGATGATCTCGAATCCGCGAACCATTCTCATCAGCCGCAAATATAGCGTGCAACCGGCCCTGAAAAGTAAAATCATCATACCAGAAAAAGGATCTTCCATCTCGAATAAGCAACCGCATATTGGCCTCCGTAGAATCTCGAGCACTAAGCATTCGCCTCCAAACTGGTGAGTCCATTTGATGAAGAACCGTGAGGTTCTACTTGAGTTGAGCCCGATCTTTCTTCAATTCTCGAACTAGTTTCTATGGGAATTCAATCAGCGCAACACTAAGGAAGGTTAATTAACAATGGAGGCTGAAACACCACGACTAGAGAAACAAGCTAGTTGATACAGTAACTCAAGAATGAATGAATTTCTATCTAGAAGTTCAAACACGAGAAGCTAAGGACTAACCTTACCAAAATATCAATATATCTATCGTAAGTATAACAATGGCCGAAATCTCCCTTAAGTAAGGTTGAGATTTCGGTTACAACCAATAAAAGAAATAAGAGTCCTTAAAGGATTAAGACTCTTGAAAACAAATAAGAGTCCTTGAAGAAGTAGGACTCTTGAATAACAACTTGTTATCAAGTAACTACCTAACAATAAAGTGGCGGCTAGAAAAGATACTAACTACCAAATCTATGAAGAGTCCTAGTTGCATTAGGACTCTTTATTAACAAACTAACTAACACATGGACAACATGTCCTTTATTATAGCAATTACTTGCTATTACACGGCTGAAAGAGAACTAACAAGACTTAAAATAATTAAAGTCTAGAATAGTCTAGAATAGGCTAAAATAGACTTTAATGTGTAAAAAGACCAAAATGCCCTTTTTAGCCACTTTGCTTCTTTGGGCCGATTTGTATCTTCTTGAAAGTTAAGAGGTTGACTTTGTCTTCATCTTCTAGTTGAAGGTTCACTTCCTCTTTAACTTTAATGTCTCGGATTATGGCTGCTATCTTCTTTAAAGTATTCTGCCTTCTTGATCTTGTCATTGGTCTTTGAATATTGATAAGAGGATCTTTAGAGTAGGGCTGCCCTTGGCTTGGTCTCGTATCATCCCCTCCCTCTTGAAAAGCATGATTCGTCCCCGAATCATCATCGTGATCAGCCATGAAATCTTCATCAAAATCAAAAGGAGATAAGTCAGAAACATTGAAAGTAGAATGTACGCCATACTCACCTTTTAAATCTATTTTGTACGCATTATCATTGACCCTTGCAACGACTTGGAATGGTCCATCACCCCTTGGATGTAATTTACTCTTTCTTTCATTTGGGAAACGATCTTTCCGAAGATGTAACCAAACCCAATCACCAACATCAAATGAAATGTGCTTGCGGCCCTTGTTGGCTTGATGTGTAATTTGTTGATTCCTTTTCTTGATATTCTCGGCTACTTGTTGATGTAACCTTTGTATATAATCAGCTCTAGAGTCACCTTCTATATTATAATACTCATCAACAGGTAAAGGAGTTAAATCTAACGGGGTTAAAGGATTAAAACCATAAACAACTTCAAACGGAGAATTATTTGTAGTAGAATGTAAAGTTCTATTATATGCAAATTCAGCCATAGGTAAACATTCTTCCCACCTTTTTAAGTTCTTTTGAATTAAAGTTCTTTTGAATTAAAGCATGTAGTAAAACCCCAACAGTTATATTTGTTACCTCAGTTTGGCCGTCGGTTTGAGGATGACTAGATGTGGAAAATAGCAATTTAGTCCCCAGTTTATTCCATAATGTCTTCCAAAAGTAACTTAAGAACTTTACGTCCCTATCACTTACTATTGTTCTCGGAATTCCATGAAGCCGCACTACTTCTATTAGGAATAAATCTGCCACATGACTTGCGTTGTTTGTTTTCCTACAAGGAACAAAATGAGACATTTTAGAAAAACGATCTACGACGACCATGATACTATCATTACCTTTTTGAGATCTCGGTAATCCTAATATGAAATCCATGGATAAGTCAATCCAAGGTGAAGAGGGAACAGGTAAAGGCATATATAATCCATGAGCTTTGCTTGTACTTTTAGCTTGTTTACATTTGAAGCAAAGTTCACATATTTTCCTAACATCCCTTTTCATTTTAGGCCAATAAAAGTGTTCGTGTAAAATATCTAAAGTTTTAACAACACCAAAATGACCCATTAAACCCCCACAATGTGCTTCCCTAACAATTAATTCTCTAATAGAACATGAAGGAATACACAATCTATTGTTTTTAAACAAGAAATCTTCAAGTCTAAAAAAAGAATTTTGAGCCGAGAGCTCACATTTAGCATACAATTCTGAAAATTCTAAATCATCCTTATATAATGCTTTGATGTGATCAAACCCAAGTAATTTAGCATGCATTAAGGAAAGTAAAGTATATCTTCGAGATAGAGCATCGGCAACGATGTTTTCTTTACCTTTCTTGTATTTGATGATGTAAGGAAAAGTATCGATAAAGGAAATCCACCTTGCGTGTCTTTTATTCAACTTACTTTGGCCTTTAAGATACTTGATTGACTCATGATCGGTGTGAATGACAAATTCTCTTGCGATCAAATAGTGTTGCCAAGTCTCCAAAGCCCGAACAATTGCATATAACTCTTTATCATAGTTAAGCGAAGCATTGCTTAATTTCTCACTAAAATATGCTAAAGGCTTACCTTGTTGTTGCACAACAGCCCCTATACCTAAACCTGAAGCATCACATTCAACTTCAAACATTATATCAAAATTAGGTATAGCTAAAATTGGAGAACAAGTAAGTAATTGTTTCATCTTCTCGAAGCATGCCTCTTGCGGCTTGTCCCAAAAGAATGAGACATCTTTCTTCATTACTTCATTTAATGGGGCAGCCATCGTGCTAAAATCACGAATAAAACGCCTATAAAAGCTTGCTAACCCATAAAACGATCTAACTTGTGTCACACTTGTTGGTCTCGGCCATTCTTGAATACGATGAATAGTAGAGGACCCAGCAATCCGTATTAAATTTTGGAATAGAGCCTCTAACCTCCAAGAAGATACTCGGCCCACTCGAAAAGAATCACATAAAAATTTGGAATCAGATTGAATACAGATATGACTATAACCCAAAGAATTAGCGTACCGTAAGCCTATCACCATTGCTTCTAATTCAGCCACCGAATTAGTATGAGAAGTACCAAGATATGTAGAGAAAGCACCAAGGAAAATGCCCGTTGAAGTTCGTAAAATACCACCCGCACCAGAAATGTCTGGATTACCCCTGGATGCACCGTCTGTATTTAATATAACCGGGTTCGAGAAACCCCGCCAAGTGACTGCAATAGTTTTCGGTCGACCCCAACGGGCAGATGCCGAAGGCCCCATGAACAACTCTAGCAGGTCCGCATTTTTCAAGATAGGAGTATAATAAGAGTCAAGTTCATGTATCAATGTTCGGTACCCAGACAGTTTGCCCTAAAAAACAAACCGACAACGATTTCGCCATAATACCCAACAGACACTTGCGAAAATAATACAATTAATATCCCTCCATTTATCTTTTCCTTTCCACCATATTAATTTCAAAAGAGAAAGATAGGAGTCAAATCTTATATCATGCCAAGTAATACCGACCAAAGCACAAGCATGCATCCATAAACGTTTAGCTATTGCACAATCTGAAAAAAAATATGAAAAAGAATCCTCCCCATGGCCACAGTGACAACGAGAAGCAAGAGAAACACCCCATCGCCGTCTTACCTCATCCAAAGCCAGAAAACCATTTAGTAGGCGCCATAGGAATAATTTTTGTGCTAGAGGCAATGGAGAATTCCATACCTGTATCCGCGATAATTGCGAAGCGCCGCAGGGTTGGAGAGCCTGCAAAACCGAAGTAATTGTAAAATTTCCTCTCGGTTCTAGCCCCCACACATGAATATCCGGACCGTGAGATAGACAAATACGGGGAAGGGCCTGTATAAGCTGTAAAGGTAGAAAACGACGAGCCGAAGCCCGCCATCCATCAGCGTCCAGATGATCTCGAATTCGCGAACCATTCTCATCAGCCGCAAATATAGCGTGCAACCGGCCCTGAAAAGTAAAATCATCATACCAGAAAAAGGATCTTCCATCTCGAATAAGCAACCGCATATTGGCCTCCGTAGAATCTCGAGCACTAAGCATTCGCCTCCAAACTGGTGAGTCCATTGGTTGCGGAACTACAAGAGTAGGATGAACGTATGCTTGACAGTATTTATCAAACATGAAATTCCGCCACAAAGAGTCCGTGGTCCTGAAACGCCACCATAATTTATGTGAATAAGCAGTTTGATAATTATCAAGAGTATTTATCCCCAAACCATTTTGTGATGTATGTCTACATAATCGCTGCCAAGACATCCAGTGTCTTCGGTCTCCAAATTCCGTTTCCCCCCATAAAAAATTAGCAAACATCATCTCCATATCAGCCAATACCTGTTTCGGTGGACATGAGACAGCAAGAATATGCATGGGCATGGATAGCAAAACATAACGAATCAATGTGAGTCGGCCGCCCAAGCCAAGGAATTTCTTTTGCCATCCTGCAAGCTTGGAAACAATTTTATCAATAATAGTAGAATAGAAAACCACATTTTTCCTACCAGGGAAAACCAGGACAACCAAGGTATATCATAGGGAAAGTCCCGTGGGCAAATCCAGTGACCCGGACTATCATTTCCAACTGTCTAGACTGCATTCTTTCAGACACATAGAAAGAACATTTTCCATCATTAATTCGCAGACCCGAGCCATTTTCATATTGTCTGAGAAATGAGATCAATGCTTGAAGTCCCCGTTTAGATCCATTCAAGAAAATAACCACATCATTAGCGTAAGACAAATGAGAAATCAATGTAGGTGAGCGAGGAACTACATACCTTCCAATACATCCAGAGCTGATTAGTTTGTCCAACCCCCTAGAAAAGACATCAGCTGCAATGATAAAAAGCATAGGAGACAATGGGTCGCCTTGCTTTACCCCTCTACCAGAGCGGAAATAACCATAAGGTATGCCATTAATAAGAGTCGAGAACCAATTATTATCCAATAAATTGCGAATCAAGTGAATAAAATGAGGACTGAAACCGAAGTGTTTGAGCACTGACAAAATAAAAGCGTGAGAAAGTCTGTCAAAAGCTTTCATCATATCCAGTTTAATGATCATGTTCCCACCTCGGACCTTTTTATTTAATGAGTTTGCCAATTCCATAGCTAAAAGTATGTTATCCGAAATGACCCGCCCTTTGATAAAACCCGATTGATTACTGCTCAACATTTTATCCAGTAACTTAGATAGTCGATTAGATACCACATTTGAAATTATTTTACTGGAAAACGTACATAAAGAAATGGGGCGAAACTCACCAAAATTCTCAGGATTGTCAGTCTTTGGGATAAGAACAAGGAAAGAGCTCGACACGGCTCGAGGTAGTGGTAATCCTGCCCAAAAATCTTGCACTGCCTAAGTCACATCATCCGCAATAATGTCCCAACAGCTCTGAAAAAATCTGCCCGTGTAACCATCCGGCCCAGCTGCACTAGTGGGACTCAAATTAAAAACTGCCTCCTTGACCTCCAAGCCATTTGGCAATGCATCCAAACAATTATTATCCTCAATAGTAATCATCCGCGGTACCATAGCTAGTAACTGAGGATCCGGTTGTGGGCCTACATCAAAAGCAAAGAGAGTCTCATAATATTCCGCAGCTGCTATACCAATTGCCGAAGGGTTATTGTGGATAGTTCTATCCGTATATGTGATTTTGTTAATCATGAGCCTTCGTTGTTTGTTTCTGCAAAAAGAATGAAAATAACCAGCATTAGCATCCCCATCCTTTAACCATTTTTGCCGAGATTTTTGCCTCCAATATATTTCTTCCAATTCTAGATTGCGGGCATGCTTTGATCTCGCCTCAGTTAAATCGACTTGTAGTTGAGATGTTGGCCCGAGATCATGTAGTTCCTCTTGCCGAATTACCTCCAATTAGAAGCTTTCAATGCAGTATGGATATTTCCAAAAATGTCTCTATTCCACGTACCCAAAACCTGTTTCAGGCGTTTCAACTTTGCCTGCAAAATCATCAAACCTGAACCAGACATATCAGCAGACCAAGAATTCCGAACAACATCCATAAAAGTATTATGCCTTACCCACATATCTTGAAAACGGAAAGCAGATCTGCCACTATCAGTGGTTAATCGGACATTCATGAGAAGTGCACAATGATCAGAAATTGTTCGGGGCAGGTGAGTTCCCATGGTGGATTGAAAAGTAGCATTCCAAGTATTGGAGACTAAACAACGATCTAATTTACGAAGCAAAGGACGGGTCCCACCCCTGCACCAAGTAAAAGGGCTCCCCGAAACAAGAATTTCCATTAACCCACAGTCTTGTATTGCCTCCCTAAATTCAGTTATAGGAAGTAAAGCCGGAACAGACCCCTGACTTTCACTAACACGCATAACAACATTAAAATCACCACCGATAGACCAAGGCTGGTCATTCTGCGAATGAAACAGTCGAAGCTCATTCCATAAATCTCTACGTTGAACATATGAACATTTAGCATATATAATCGAACAAAACACAGGGGATGCCGAAAATATATTAATATGATAGTGTATAACTTGTTCAAAGTCTCGGACAATCACCATATTTACCAAAGCATCCCACAAAACCCAAATCTTGCTAGAGCAATTACCGAAGCTTGAGTCGAAACCCAAACGACGAGTATACATAGGTAATTCAGATAAACCAACCATAGGTTCTAACAACACAATAAAATGCAAATGGTGCTCACGTTTAAACTGGCGGATATTAGATATTGTACTCTCATTAGCAATTCCCCGAATATTCCATATGATGTAATTCATTTAAGATCGAGGAATAGACAAGTATAAGCTAAGATTAAACAGACGATAACGTAAACTGGGGGGATCGCCTCAATGGGAAATTTAAGGGAGTTTGACACATTAAAAAGGGAATCTTTTAAACTAATCATTGGAAAAACAAGTTTGATCAATGTCCTAATCAACCTTTCTCTCATTATTCGATATCTTCTTTCTTATTTGTTCAATTTAGTTGTTATTTAATTTTGAGCATTAGTTAGTAAAACTCTAAAAAATATTTGTAGGTTTAAATTAGGATAATAAACACTTTTGGTATTTAATTTTAATCTCTGTGGGAACACTTGTCTTACTTATATACTCAACTTGACACTAGTACACTAGCTAGGATTTTGTGCATCACTAGTGTTCTCATGCACACACTTAAGTGTTTTATAAAGATATAAAACACATTGTAAAGTACTTCGGCATTGACCAACTTGTTTTCAAAAACCCTTTCAAATAAACGAACAATGTAAAAGCATGAGGTTTCGAAAACATGGCAATGTTGAGCTTTAAACATTCTATTTATCCTAGTATTCTTAAATGAATGATTAGTCACAAATATTACCCATAAGCTTGGACTAATCTTCCTAAGGTCTTCAAGATAAGTCTTCTTGGAGCTTGGACTTGAAGCCTTTGATCAACATCTTCTTTGAGTGGTGAAGTCCTTCTTGCGTTCTTGATAAAGTGTAGTGGACTTCACACTTCTTCTTGTCAAGGAGCCTACCACTTGATTCTTTACTTGTTGGATTGAGTAGCTCTTGTCTTGTTGGATTGGAAATCAAAACTGTCCAAAACAAGACCATAGGACGAACCGTTCCCCACACGAAGGATCACGCCTGTTAGCCACCAATCATCATAACACTGTTAGCCACCAATCGGCAGCCCCAAATGAACATAAGTACACTACACTCAAGTCTTGCATACATCATAAACACGTTTTCAAAATGCTAAGTTTCAAAATGATTCTCATATGTGTTCATATCTCAAAAGCCTTTGATTTCAAAGTATAAGTCTTTTAAAACGGTTTTCTAAATGCTCTTACTTGTTACATATTGAGAAAACCTTTTAGACATCAATAGATTTCAAAACGTGTGAAAAATCAACATCTCTCGAAGCTTAGAAGGTCGGATCATCCGAGCTTTCCTCGGATCAACCGAGCAGAAACAGAGAGATGGTTCTGGTGGCCTCGGTCGACCAAGGCTTAGTTCGGTCGACCTAAGGGTCAAGTCGGTCGACCGACCTTGGGTTAGGCTCAACCGAAGTGAGCTTCGGTCATCCGATGTCTCAGTTCGGTCAACCGATCTCTGCGAGAACTAGCCGTTATTTGACCGTTGCAGAGTCGTTTTTCAGCCTATTTTGATATGTATAAATACTCCAAAGCTAGAGAATGACTAAAGGACTTGCACTTCAAAGATACATTGATTTCTTATCAAGTCTAAACTCTTTCAAAGTAAAATGCACTTCATTGCCATGATCTAAATCATTCAAAGGTGAATTTCAAAAGCAAGACAAAGAGTGTGCTTCATATGTTCTAAAGAGCTAAATATTCTTGTACTTCAAAGGTATATATCTTTCACTTAGAAGAGTGAACAACCTTTATTTTCCCTTTCTTAGTGATAGGGTAATTCTTGTAAAAGTCCTACTTAGTGTGGGCAAATAACTCTTAGTGAGTTTTTGTATTGTGGTTGTGTTGTAAAACTCTTGGTGAGTTAGCCACAAGTGTAAAAAGTCTTCTTAGTGAAGTTGTTGAAAATCCTTAGGTGCGGCTCAAGGTAGTGGATGTAGATTCTGAGTGAGTCGAACCACTATAAATCCTTTGTCTTGTGATTGGTTTTTATTTGCATTTGTTCATCTTGCTCAAACCTACACTAGCATTGAATAGATTCGAAAAAGTTTGCAAGATCGATTAAAACCCAATTCACCCCCCTCTTGTGTTTTACAATTGGTATCAGAGCCTCGTCTTCACCTTTGGCTTAACCGCTTGAAGTAAAGATTATGGCCGAAAATTCCGCCTTAGCGTTCTTAGAGGGGTCTTCCACTAATAGACCACCACTCTTTGATGGAAACAACTATGATGCTTAGAAAGACCGTTTCAAGATATATGTGTGCTCCATAGATTATTCTTTATGGCATATATTTGAAGAAGGTCCATATGTTCCCATGAAGATTGTTGATGGTATTCAAGTGCCAAAGCCAGATCGTGAGCTAAATGAAGTTGAGTCCAAGGAAATGACTCAAAATTATAAGGCAATGAACATTCTTAGTTGTGCCTTGGATCAAGATGAATACAACCGTGTCCGTGGAAGCAAATCCGCCCACACTATGTGGAAAGTGCTTGAGGATGAAGAAGGAAGTGATGATCAAAAAGAAAAAGACCACATGTGTCTTATGGGATTTGGTAATGAGGTACATCTTTCTCCCTCTATTTCAAATTCTTATGATGATGATGATAATGATGAGGATGATCCTAATGAGCTTTTATGTGATATGTATGATCAATTAAAGAAATGTGCAAAGCAAAACAAAGATATGAAGCTTAAAATTGAATCTTTGTTTGAAGAAAGATCTAGGTTGTTTAGTGAGAACAAAAAGATATGTGATGAGGTTGATTGCTTGAAAATCGAAAATGAAAAGCTTATTGCTACATGCAACACTTCCTCATTAAAGTATCTAGAAGCCTATGATAAAGTGTCTTCTCTTGAATGCACACTTGTTGAGTTTGATAGTTTGAAAAACAAAGTTGTTGAGCTCAGTTTACTTGTTGATAAGTTCTCCAAATGATCAAAAGATCTTGATCATATTCTTGGTATGCAACGTGCTTCACATGATAAACATGGTCTTGGCTATATTGCTAATCACGTTGGCATTGCTAGCTCTTCTCATATTCCTAAGAATCATGTTGTGAATGCTAGAACACCACATAGGCCAAATAGATCTTTTAAGCATGTTCACAAATCTTTTGAGCCATCTATTTGTTGCACTTATTGTGGAAAACATGGTCACACTTGTGTTAGATGCCATGTGAAGAAAAAGATTGAAAGGGGAGTTAAAACCATATGGAGAGTTAAGCGTACTTTAACTAACCCCCATGGACCAAACAAAAGTGGGTACCAAAAGTTACTCTTCCCTTGAGTTTATAGGTTCTTATTAGATCAAAGGAGATGTGCCAAAAGAAGAAATTCAAAAGCACTCCTTAACACTTGGATTCTCAAAGCTCAAATGTTAATCAATTGGAGAACCAAGTTTGCTTAAATAGAAAGAGCAGAGCATCAAGTGATGACAAGAGCCAAAGTGTCAATCCAATATCTTCATCACTTGGTAAGAAAGCAAAGGTATCAAAATCACTTTCTCTTAACACTTTAATTAATGTGTTTAAGTGTTTTTGGTATATATATTTATATATGCTTGCTCTTATATATGTTGCATCTCACATTCTTGAATTTTATATTTATATAGATAACCTTTAGCATGTTCTTTATTGTCCATGTTTATTTAGCTAAAGGTATCTATGAGATGTAGCATATGCAACTTGATTGACTCTTGTTTTGTCATGTCTTATTCATTTAAGAATCCATCTAGTTGTTTTGGTTTTTGATTTGCATGATCCATATGCATATTTGTGTTACTTGAGATATTGAGCTAATCATGAAGGACCTTTAAAAAGGTACCATATTTGTTCTCAAGAATTCCTTGTAGGTAACAAAGAGTTCTAAACTTCAAGAAGAAGATATGAACTACAAGGAATGGCACAAATGAGCTAAGACTCCAAGAAAAGAGTCAAATGCCAAGGATTACAAGATTGTAGAGGGTTCATCAAAAGAAAAGTTACCCATCAATGTTGACTCTACACTTGTCATGTAAAGAAGAGGAGATTGCTTTCATCTCATCAATCAAGGATGAACAACAAAGAAAATGGAGCAATCACATGTCAACCTCTCAATGAGCTTCAAAAGATAATGATGATCATGAAAAAGATCACACAAAAGGCCTCAATATACTTGTTGATAAAGAAGATTGAGAAGCTCAAGGAACTCATTGAAGGAACTCAAAGTGCAGAAGCATTCATAAAAATCAATGAGAAATTACTAAACTCAATCTCTTTCATTTCCTTGCATTTCATTTCAATGTATCAATTGTTGTTTGAAATGGGCACCTTGAAGCTTTTATAACATGTTTTGCTCTTCATATGTTTTGATGTTTTGAGCATGTTATTAGTGAGCTTAATGATTTGATCCTTGTGATGAAATCTCATTTTAAAACCCCCTCCCCTCTATTATTTAGTGTCTTATGCTTTGGGGAAGTTTGTAAATGCTATGTTCAGTTTTTACTTGATCTTTAGTGCATATAGGGGTGTTTCTTTTTTGTGTGTTTATATTCAAGTCTATAGCATTAATCTTTTGTGGTTGATCGTCTAGATGCTTGACTTAGGATGTAAACTCATTATGTGATGTATGCTCAATTGTTCTTATCTTACATCATCACATCACTTGATGGCTTGCTTTTCATCTTTTATCTCTTATAGCCAACTTGTGTAAGTTATTTTGGAAGTTATATGTGTTATATATGTTTAATTCTTACATATACTCTCCCTTAATAACTTTAAGATCATATTCTTGATTTTTTTATCCTTTGTGATCTCATTATGGTTTTTGGTTAGTATTACTTTAAGAGTTGTTACACTCATTTTGCTAACCATTAACTTGTTAGAGGGATGTACTCAAAGTGCTATCTTACACTTCCTCTGCTTCTTTTGGTTGTGATACATGTGCTTAACTTATGAATTCATGGTATCACTTCCACTAGTACTTTGTTAGCTATATTTTCAAACATGTTTTACAATTGGTCAATTGGTATCAAACTTGGTTTTATCTCAAATAGCTAACATCGTATGCTTGATAAACGGGGAGATTGTGCTTAAAGGTTATATTCCTTATCTCCTTTGTTTTTAGCTTAGGTTGATATTCTTTTTGAGCCATATATAACCATCTTTTTATTTATGTGTCATTACGGACTCTTTGTATTTAGAAATCAACCAAGCTTACTCCACAATTTTAATCTTATTCATCTTTACTTTTCGTTAAAAAGGCATTTCAAATATTCTTCAATGAAGAGGAGGAGTAAATGCTTTTCTTATTGGCGCTCTGATATCCCTTTTTGATTTTGACAAAAAGGGGGAGAAGTTTTAAGTATTGCAAATGTGCCAAGAGAAGTAATTTACAAAAGGAGAAAGCTTAGAACTTGCAAAATGGGAGAGATAAGGGATTCTTTAATATAGGGGGAGTAGAATTTTTTTTCAAAACATCTACTTTCCTGGATCCTCAATATCCTTATCTCATGCATTCATATTTATTTGCTTTAAAGCTTTATTTTTTTTTGCATATTATTCCCATTTGCATCAATGTTTTGTCATCAACAAAAAAGGGGGAGATTGTTAGCCCGAAGGGCAAAATGATTAATGTCGTTTTGATGATAACAAACCATTGATAGTTCTAATGTTTGTGTGAGCATGTTCTTTATATTAGGATCCTTAGCACTCACATCAACATTGATGAAAATGGTAAGTTAGCTTCTTGTGTAAACTAAGGTATGTATATTACACACAAGAATGCTACACATTAGATGGAAGGAAGGAGGAAAGGAGGTTGGTTGGGTTTTAGGGCTCTTCAAAGAGTCCCTAATGCAATGGCAAAAGAACTTATCATGCTAGTGCTTATGTCTCTCGTTCCACTCTCGGTTTTATCTTCTAAGCACTAGTCTCGCTCTTATATGTTCTTGTCTTATCTTTTGCCTTGCTTCCTTGCACTTAAATTAACCATATTCTATCTAATTACATCAAAGTTTGTCATAATCAAAAAGGGGAGATTGTAAGCCCTAAGGGCGAACGAACTCGGTTTTTGATAATGGACAAACACCTGATGTTGTGTCTAATGTTTTATATCTTTGTGATAGAATATCGGAACTTATAATGGAAGCTCTAAGTACTTCAATCAAGCCATGATCAAGATTCAAAGTCATATTATTCAAGGCTCATCTTTCAAGATTGAAGATTGAAGACTTAGGTTTGGTTAGATTAGCTTTGTCATTATAAGTCGTTATCTTATAAGCTCTAACCAATGCTCTCATGAACATAAGTTCTGCACTCAAGTCTTGCATGTTTTCATAAACACGTTTTCAAAAGGCTAAAGTTTCAAAATGATTCTCATATGTGTTCATATCTCAAAAGCCTTTGATTTCAAAGTATAAGTCTTTTAAAACGGTTTTCTAAATGCTCTTACTTGTTACATATTGAGAAAACCTTTTAGACATCAATAGATTTCAAAACGTGTGAAAAATCAACATCTCTCAATGCTCAGAAGGTCGGATCATCCGAGCTTTCCTCGAATCAACCGAGCACAAACAGAGAGTTGAGATGTTGAGCCTCGGTCTACCTAAGGCCAGGTCGGTCGACCGAAGTGCCTATGTTCGGTTCACCGAGCTCTTGAACGGTCAACCGAACTCGGTATAAACTAGTCGTTATTTGATCGTTGCAGAGTCATTTTTCAGCCTATTTTGAAATGTATAAATACTCCAAAGCTAGAGAATGACTCTAGGACTTGCACATACAATATACATTGATTTCTTATCAAGTCTAAACACTTACAAAGAAAATGCTCTTCATTTCTATGATCTAAATCATTCAAGAGTGTTATTTCTCAAGCAAGACAAAGAGTGTGCATCTTATGTTCTAAGAGAGGATTATTCTTGTACTTCAAAGGTAAATATCTTTCACTTAGAAGAGTGAACAACCTTTCTCTTTAACCATCTTATTCCCTTTCTTAGTGATAGGGTTAATCTTGTAAAAGTCCTACTTTGTGTGGGCAATTTACTCTTAGTGAGTTTTGTATTGTGGTTGTGTTGTAAAACTCTTAGTGAGTTGTCCACGGGGATTGAAATTGGGAAATTCGGTTTCTATTGAGCGGTTTTCAAAAGTAGATAACTACGGGGATTGAAATTGGGAAATTCCATAAATCGTTCATGATGTCTCATTAATCAATTCCACATGGACATATGGTTTTTGTTAATTGAGATTAGGGGGTTTATTGCAAGGAATTGAATAAAACCTAGATTAGGGAATTCTACCGTTATTGAATTAGTATAAATTTAAGGAATTTGACACATTAAAAAGGGAATCTTTTAAACTAATCATTGGAAAAACAAGTTTGATCAATGTCCTAATCAACCTTTCTCTCATTATTCGATATCTTCTTTCTTATTTGTTCAATTTAGTTGTTATTTAATTTTGAGCATTTGTTAGTAAAACTCTAAAAAATATTTGTAGGTTTAAATTAGGATAATAAACACTTTTGGAACTTAATCTTAATCTCTGTGGGAACGGCACTTGTCTTACTTATATACTCAACTTGACACTAGTACACTAGCTAGGATTTTGAGCATCGCTAGTGTTCTCATTCACACACTTAAGTGTTTTATAAAGATATAAAACACATTGTAAAGTACTTCGGCATTGACCAACTTGTTTTCAAAAACCCTTTCAAATAAATGAACAATGTAAAAGCATGAGGTTTTGAAAACATGCAATGTTGAGCTTTAAACATTCTATTTATCCTAGTATTCTTAAATGAATGATTAGTCACAAAGATTACCCATAAGCTTAGACTAATCTTCCTAAGGTCTTCAAGATAAATCTTCTTGGAGCTTGGACTTGAAGCCTTTGATCAACATCTTCTTTGAGTGGTGAAGTCCTTCTTGCGTTCTTGATAAAGTGTAGTGGACTTCACACTTCTTCTTGTCAAGGAGTCTACCACTTGATTCTTTACTTGTAGGATTGAGTAGCTCTTGTCTTGTTGATCTTCCTTCTTCATTGACTTTGCAAGTACTTTCAGAGCATGTGGATTGTCTTCTTGCTTGTGTTATGGAGTCTTGCAAAGTGTCGCTTTCTTGTGTGTAACATTCATACCTTGGTTTGCATAAGAAGCTAACTTACCATTTTCATCAATGTTGGTGTGAGTGCTAAGGATCCTATCATTAAGAACATTCTCACACTAACATTAGAACTATCAATGGGTTGTTATCATCAAAACAAGATTGATCACTTTGCCCTTCGGGCTAACATAATACACTTGAAATGCACAGGAAAAACACTTTACAGAACTTATAAAAGACTTAGCTAAAAAACGGAACAGATTGGAAATCAAAACTGACCAAAACAAGACCTTAGGATGAACCATTCACCACACGAAGGATCACGCCTGTTAGCCACCAATCATCATAACACTGTTAGCCACCAATCTGCAGCCCCAAATCATCATACTGTAGCCGCAAATCATCACGTCATCACCTTAGTCCAATTGGGACTGTGGTCAATCTAGTGCGGTACTGAGAAGGGATTCGATTTGTGGAGACAAATTTCGACATCAAGTTGTAATCTAAACTCGTTCCTTTTTATTATTTTTCTTGATTCATAATTTTTCCCATGTCTAAATTAATTGATGTGGTTGGTTGCTACATGATGATTGGCTAAATTTTCTAGTTGATTAGGCTTGTGAAAACTTTGTTCGAACAATGATTTAGTTTATTATTTTTCCCTTAATATTGTGTTCAATATTCCCTTAATCCCTATTTTATTAATTATTATTATGGTGTGTTTAATGCTTGTATGGATTTGATCACTCTACACATGATCTCATAATTTAATTGCGAAGGACCGGAAGGTGAAGTAATTAATTAGGAACTAAGTAATGATAACTCGTAGTAAAACTGACTAGGAATAGATTCGGTTTCTATTGAGCGGTTTTCAAAAGTAGATAACTACGGGGATTGAAATTGGGGAATTCCATAAATCGTTAATGATGTCTCATTAATCAATTTCACATAGACATATGGTCTTTGTTAATTGAGATTAGGGGGTTTATTGCAAGGAATTGAATCAAACCTAGATCAGGGAATTTTACCGTTAATGAATTAGTATAAATTTAAGGGAATTTTACACATTAAAAAGGGAATCTTTTAAAATAATCATTGGAAAAACAAGTTTGATCAATGTCCTAATCAACCTTTCTCTCATTATTCGATATCTTCTTTCTTAATTGTTTAATTTAGTTGTTATTTAATTTTGAGCATTAGTTAGTAAAACTCTAAAAAATATTTGTAGGTTTTTAAATTAGGATAATAAACACTTTTGGTACTTAATTTTAATCTCTGTGGGAACGACACTTGTCTTACTTATATACTCAACTAAACACTAGTTCACTTGCTAGGATTTTGTGCATCACTAGTGTTCTCATGCACACACTTAAGTGTTTTATAATGCTATAAAACACATTGTAAAGTACTTCGGCATTGACCAACTTGTTTTCAAAAACCCTTTCAAATAAATGAACAATGTAAAAGCCTAAGGTTTTGAAAACATGCAATGTTGAGCTTTAAACATTCTATTTATCCTATTTTTCTTAAATGAAATATTACCCATAAGCTTAGACTAATCTTCCTAAGGTCTTCAAGATAAATCTTTTTGGAGCTTGGACTTGAAGCCTTTGATCAACATCTTCTTTGAGTGGTGAAGTCCTTCTTGCGTTCTTGATAAAGTGTAGTGGACTTCACACTTCTTCTTGTCAAGGAGTCTACCACTTGATTCTTTACTTGTAGGATTGAGTAGCTCTTGTCTTGTTGATCTTCCTTCTTCATTGAATTGCAAGTACTTTAAGAGCATGTGGATTGTCTTCTTGCTTGTGCTATGGAGTCTTGCAAAGTGTCGCATTCTTGTGTTTAATATTCATACCTTGGTTTGCATAAGAAGATAACTTACCATTTTCATCAATGTTGGTGTGAGTGCTAAGGATCCTATCATTAAGAACATGCTCACACTAACATTTGAACTATCAATGGTTTGTTATCATCAAAACAAGATTGATCACTTTGCCCTCCTGGCTAACATAATAGGCTTGAAATGCGCAGGGAAAACACTTTACAGAACTTATAAAAGACTTAGGACAAAATCGGAACATATTGGAAATCAAAACTGACCAAAACAAGACCCTAGGACGAACCGTTCGCCACACGAAGGATCACGCCTGTTAGCCACCAGTCATCATAACACAGTTAGCCAACAATCAGCGACCACAATTCATCACGTCATCACCTTGTTCCAATTGGGACTGTGGTCAATCTGGTGCGGTACTGAGATGGGATTCGATTTGTGGAGACAAATTTCGACATCAAGTTGTAATCTAAACTCGTTCCTTTTTGTTATTTTCTTGATTCATAATTTTTCCCATATCTAAATTAATTGCTATGGTAGGTTGCTACATGATGATTGGCTAAATTTTCTAGTTGATTAGGCTTGTGAAAACTTTGTTCGAACAATGATTTAGTTTATTGTTTTTCCCTTAATATTGTGTTCAATATTCCCTTAATCCCAATTTTATTAATCATTATTATGGTGTGTTTAATGCTTCTTTGGATTTGATCACTCTACACATGATCTCATAATTTAATTGCGAAGGACCGGAAGGTGAAGTAATTAATTAGGAACTAAGTAATGTAAGCTTAGACTAATCTTCCTAAGGTCTTCAAGATAAATCTTCTTGGAGCTTGGACTTGAAGCCTTTGATCAACATCTTCTTTGAGTGGTGAAATCCTTCTTGCATTCTTCATAAAGTGTAGTGGGCTTCACACTTCTTCTTGTCAATGAGTCTACAACTTGATTCTTTACTAGTAGGATTCAGTAGCTATTTTCTTGTAGATCTTCCTTCTTCATTGACTTTGCAAGTACTTTCAGAGCATGTGGATTGTCTTCTTGCTTGTGCTATTGAGTCTTGCAATGTGTCGCTTTCTTGTGTGTAATATTCACACCTTGGTTTGCATAAGAAGCTAACTTACCATTTTCATCAATGTTGGTGTGAGTGCAAAGGATCCTGTCATTAAGAACATGCTCACACAAACATTAGAACTATCAATGGTTTGTTATCATCAAAACAAGATTGATCACTTTTCCCTTCGGGCTAACATAATACACTTGAAATGCGCAGGCAAAACACTTTACAGAACTTATAAAAGACTTAGCTAAAAAAGGGAACATATCGGAAATCAAAACTGACCAAAACAAAACCTTAGGACGAATCGTTCGCCACACGAAGGATCACGCCTGTTAGCCACCAATCATCGTCACACTGTTAGCCAACAATCAGCAGCCACAAATCATCATACTGTAGCTGCAAATCATCACTTCATCACCTTGTTCCAATTGGGACTGTGGTCAATCTGGTGCGGTACTGAGAAGGGATTCGATTTGTGGAGACAAATTTCGACATCAAGTTGTAATCTAAACTCGTTCCTTTTTGTTATTTTCTTGATTCATAATTTTTCCCATATCTAAATTAATTGCTATGGTAGGTTGCTATATGATGATTGGCTAAATTTTCTAGTTGATTAGGCTTGTGAAAACTTTGTTCGAACAATGATTTAGTTTATTGTTTTTCCCTTAATATTGTGTTCAATATTCCCTTAATCCCAATTTTATTAATCATTATTATGGTGTGTTTAATGCTTCTTTGGATTTGGTCACTTTACACATGATCTCATAATTTAATTGCGAAGGACCGGAAGGTGAAGTAATTAATTAGGAACTAAGTAATGTAAGCTTAGACTAATCTTCCTAAGGTCTTCAAGATAAATCTTCTTGGAGCTTGGACTTGAAGCCTTTGATCAACATCTTCTTTGAGTGGTGAAATCCTTCTTGCATTCTTCATAAAGTGTAGTGGGCTTCACACTTCTTCTTGTCAATGAGTCTACAACTTGATTCTTTACTAGTAGGATTCAGTAGCTATTTTCTTGTAGATCTTCCTTCTTCATTGACTTTGCAAGTACTTTCAGAGCATGTGGATTGTCTTCTTGCTTGTGCTATTGAGTCTTGCAATGTGTCGCTTTCTTGTGTGTAATATTCACACCTTGGTTTGCATAAGAAGCTAACTTACCATTTTCATCAATGTTGGTGTGAGTGCAAAGGATCCTGTCATTAAGAACATGCTCACACAAACATTAGAACTATCAATGGTTTGTTATCATCAAAACAAGATTGATCACTTTTCCCTTCGGGCTAACATAATACACTTGAAATGCGCAGGCAAAACACTTTACAGAACTTATAAAAGACTTAGCTAAAAAAGGGAACATATCGGAAATCAAAACTGACCAAAACAAAACCTTAGGACGAATCGTTCGCCACACGAAGGATCACGCCTGTTAGCCACCAATCATCGTCACACTGTTAGCCAACAATCAGCAGCCACAAATCATCATACTGTAGCTGCAAATCATCACTTCATCACCTTGTTCCAATTGGGACTGTGGTCAATCTGGTGCGGTACTGAGAAGGGATTCGATTTGTGGAGACAAATTTCGACATCAAGTTGTAATCTAAACTCGTCCCTTTTTATTATTTTCTTGATTCATAATTTTTTTCATGTCTAAATTAATTGCTGTGGTTGGTTGCTACATGATGATTGGCTAAATTTTCAAGTTGATTAGGCTTGTGAAAACGTTTTTCGAACAATGATTTAGTTTATTGTTTTTCCCTTAATATCGTTCTAAATATTCCCTTAATCCCAATTTTATTAATCATTATTATGGTGTGTTTAATGCTTCTTTGGATTTGGTCACTTTACACATGATCTCATAATTTAATTGCGAAGGACCGGAAGGTGAAGTAATTAATTAGGAACTAAGTAATGATAACTCGTAGTAAAACTGACTAGGAATAGATTCGGTTTCTATTTAGCGGTTTTCATAAGTCGATAACTACGGGGATTGAATTTGGGAAATTCCATAAATCATTAATGATATCGCATTAATCAATTTCACATAGACATACGGTTTTTGTTAATTAAGATTAGGGGGTTTATTGCAAGGAATTGAATCAAACCTAGATTAGGGAATTTTACCGTTAATGAATTAGTATAAATTTAAGGGAATTTGACACATTAAAATGGGAATCTTTTAAACTAATCATTGGAAAAAAAAAGTTTGATCAATGTCCTAATCAACCTTTCTCTCATTATTCCATATCTTCTTTCTTATTTGTTTAATTTAGTTGTTATTTAATTTTGAGCATTAGTTAGTAAAACTCTAAAAAATATTTGTAGGTTTAAATTAGGATAATAAACACTTTTGGTACTTAATTTTAATCTCTGTGGGAACGGTACTTGTCTTACTTATATACTCAACTTGACACTAGTTCACTTGCTAGGATTTTGTGCATCCCTAGTGTTCTCATGCACACACTTAAGTGTTTTATAAAGATATAAAACACATTTTAAAGTACTTCGGCATTGACCAACTTATTTTCAAAAACCCTTTCAAATAAATGAACAATGTAAAAGCATGATGTTTTGAAAACATGCATTGTTGAGCTTTAAGCATTCTATTTATCTTAGTATTCTTAATTGAAAGATTAGTCACAAAGATTACCTATAAACTTAGATTAATCTTCCTAAGGTCTTCAAGATAAATCTTATTAGAGCTTGGACTTGAAGCCTTTGATCAACATCTTCTTTGAGTGGTGAAGTCCTTCTTGCATTCTTGATAAAGTGCAGTGGACTTCACACTTCTTCTTTTCAATGAGTCTACCACTTGATTCTTTACTTGTAGGATTGAGTAGCTCGTCTTGTTGATCTTCCTTCTTCATTGACTTTGCAAGTACTTTCAGAGCTTGTGGATTGTCTTCTTGCTTGTGTTATGGAGTCTTGCAATGTGTCGCTTTCTTGTGTGTAATATTCATACCTTGGTTTACATAAGAAGCTAACTTACCATTTTCATCAATGTTGGTGTGATTGCAAAGGATCCTGTCATTAAGAACATGCTCACACAAACATTATAACTATCAATGGTTTGTTATCATCAAAACAAGATTGATCACTTTGCCCTTCGGGCTAACATAATACACTTGAAATGCGCAGGAAAAACACTTTACAGAACTTATAAAAGACTTAGCAAAAAACCGGAACAGATTGGAAATAAAAAATGACCAAAACAAGACCCTAGGACAAACCGTTCGCCACACGAAGGATCACGCCTGTTAGCCACCAATCATCATAACACTGTTAGCCAACAATCAGCGACCACAAATCATCATACTGTAGCCGCAAATCATCTCTTCATCACTTTGTTCCAATTGGGACTGTGGTCAATCTGGTGCGGTTCTGAGATGGGATTCGATTTGTGGAGACAAATTTCGACATCAAGTTGTAATCTAAACTCGTTCCTTTTTGTTATTTTCTTGATTCATAATTTTTCCCATATCTAAATTAATTGCTATGGTAGGTTGCTATATGATGATTGGCTAAATTTTCTAGTTGATTAGGCTTGTGAAAACTTTGTTCGAACAATGATTTAGTTTATTATTTTTCCCTTAATATTGTGTTCAATATTCCCTTAATCCCAATTTTAATAATCATTATTATGGTGTGTTTAATGCTTGTTTGGATTTGATCACTCTACACATGATCTCATAATTTAATTGCGAAGGACCGGAATGTAAAGTAATTAATTAGGAACTAAGTAATGATAACTCGTAGTAAAACTGATTAGGCATAGATTCGGTTTCTATTGAGAGGCTTTCAAAAGTAGACAACTACGGGGATTGAAATTGGGGAATTCCATAAATCGTTAATACTGGCTCATTAATCAATTTCACATAGACATATTTGATTTTTGTTAATTGAGATTAGGGGGTTTATTGCAAGGAATTCAATAAAACCTAGATTAGGGAATTTTACCGTTAATGAATTAGTATAAATTTAAGGGAATTTGACACATTAAAATGGGAATCTTTTAAACTAATCATTGGAAAAATAAGTTTGATCAATGTCCTAATCAAACTTTCTTCATTATTCGTTATCTTCTTTCTTATTTGTTTAATTTAGTTGTTATTTAATTTTGAGCATTAGTTAGTAAAACTCTAAAAAATATTTGTTGGTTTAAATTAGGATAATAAACACTTTTGGTACTTAATTTTAATCTCTGTGGGAACGGCACTTGTCTTACTTATATACTCAACTTGACACTAGTTCACTTGCTAGGATTTTGTGCATCACTAGTGTTCTCATGCACACACTTAAGTGTTTTATAAAGATATAAAACACATATTCAAGTACTTCGGCATTGACCAACTTGTTTCCAAAAACCCTTTCAAATAAATGAACAATGTAAAAGCATGAGGTTTTGAAAACATGCAATGTTGAGCTTTAAACATTCTATTTATCCTAGTATTCTTAATTGATAGATTTGTTGTAATTCCCATGACCTTTTGACCTTAGAAATTGCATGATCATATTTAAATGTTATGTGACTAATTGACTTTTATATGTGTTATATATTTTGTACATAATTGTTTAGGGTTGCTATGTTGTCTTGGATTAATTAGAGGACCTAATGCATAAAAATTATTATATGTTAGTTAATTGGTTAATTTTGGAAGGAGGTTAGTGTATGAAGGGGTGCCATTTAAGATAAGGTCAAGAGGAGGGATGTATCTATTCATTGGTTGCCTACTTTAGAGTTATAACCTTTCAGAAATATGGAGTTTAGATAGCCTATAAATAGAGTAGGAAAGTAGAGAAGGGAAGGAAAGAATAAGAAGGAAAAAGAGAGAAAATCAGAATGCTGAAAAATCTGGCAGACATAGCAAATCATCTCAGAATACTCTCATATTTTAAACATAGATACTAGACTACTTAAACTATTTTTTGACCGAAGGAATTTCCATTTTAAGTACTGTATTAAGAGATATCAACATCGGATTAGAAGGTTCTGGCAGATTGGGTAGTCTGTGGGAGATTGCACTTTTGAGATAGCAAAAGGTGCCGGGTTTTAACGATTCTTAGTTCTTTTCGAAGAGGACTGATAGAGCTACCCTTGGGATTCAACGGAGTAGAATTTGGAGTTCTTGATTTCGAGTTATAGGATTGGGAAGTCAGTTCTAAGTCTCAGAAAAATCAAGAAAAACAGATTCTGGACAGCCTAAGTGCACCGCACTAGAAACGTCATTAAGGTAAATCTAGAATTCCAAATCCTCTGATTCTTTTTTATTTAGAAACTAGACTTATAGGGCTACGATTTGACCAGAGGGGTTAGGATTTTAACTTTCAGATTTTCCTGTGTACGTCTTTCAATTAGGAACACGAATCAGATTTTTTGGATTTGTTACAAGTTAAGAACATAACGGTGATAAGGTAAGGACCCTTCAACTTTGAGTTTTTCCAAAGCTTTGATAAACTGATATTTTACAGATTATGTATGAAGTATGAATGAAAAATGGTTTTATCATGTTTTCTTGCATAAAAGTGGATGAAGCAATATTTAATATGAATGCATGAATTGTATGATGTTTAATTGCGCATGTCTATGATAGTATGATTACTTGCTGTTTTTATGATTGTAAGCATAAGGGAACATCCTAGTAGGAACATTGACTAAGAAAGGATCCAATATGTTTATGTTATGCTTATGTTATGGATTTCACGAAGAGTCAATGTACCTAATTTGGGATAAGATGTAGCATGTAGAGTTGTGTTATATGATAAGTATATAGATAAGATGTTGGGAGAGGCCCAAACATCAAGTCATGATGTACGATGTCACGAACAGTATACAACGATATATGATGTTTGCATTTGTTATTTGATGTGAGCAGTTTTGTAGGGAAATGGAAGTCATTTTCTAAATGTTTTTCTCAGGTTTTGGAGTTGTTTAGTTGTCTCGTAGTAAGGGTGTAGACGATGGCCATCGTTTGTACTCAAGCTATAGAGAAGCTAGGCATTCCCACTTATACGCTAGGCTAGAACCTTCACTTCCTAGCGGTCTCGCAGTGGAGGGGTAAGAATGGCGGGTGCGCAACTGTCATTCCTAAAGCTGTCGAGAAAGCTAGGAGGTTGAGTCGCAGGTATTTATGATTTCTCGAGTGGAGGGGTAAGATGTGTAGGGTCGTTGTATGGTCGGCGATTCTCCACTCCCAATATTCTAAGAAGTCAGAAGTATTTTGCATACCATGATTTTACTGCTTTATTGGTGATTATGTTTTTAAAGTTATGAAATATTTTGGGATGCATAAACTATTTTAATTAAGTGTCTATATATTTCTTCATCCCAAGGTTGAAGGGATCTTACTGAGCAATAGTTGGTTTTGCTCACCCTTATCCACATTTCCTTCAGATGAGCAGGATGTTAATTACAAAGGGTACGTGGGGGACGTCGTGTTCGAGTATCAGGGAGATGACACTTTTTAAACGCCTAGCTCACTTTACTGCTTTGAAATAGACTAAGTGTGATGAACTTTGAAGTATGTTTAAGTTGTACTATTTCAGTTATGATGTACCCTTTTAAGTTAAGTTTATATATATATACTATTTGAGGTTTTATTTCTTAGCATATTTTATAGCTTCCGTTGATGCATGTATGAGTTTTATGTTATGGGTTCTGTGTTCCATTGGGCAAAACGGAACGCTGCCAGGTCGTTTCCCGGTTACGAGGCGTGATTAGTCACAAAGATTACCTATAAGCTTTGACTAATCTTCCTAAGGTCTTCAAGATAAATCTTCTTGGAGCTTGTACTTGAAGCCTTTGATCAACATCTTCTTTGAGTGGTGAAGTCCTTCTTACATTCTTGATAAAGTGTAGTGGACTTCACACTTCTCCTTGTCAATGAGTCTACCACTTGATTCTTTACTTGTAGGATTGAGTAGCTCTTGTCTTGTTGTTCTTCCTTCTTCATTGACTTTGCAAGTACTTTCAAAGCATGTGGATTGTCTTCTTGCTTGTGCTATGGAATCTTGCAATGTGTCGCTTTCTTGTGTGTAATATTCATACCTTGGTTTACATAAGAAGCTAACTTACCATTTTCATCAATGTTGGTGTGATTGCAAAGGATCCTGTCATTAAGAACATGCTCACACAAACATTATAACTATCAATGGTTTGTTATCATCAAAACAAGATTGATCACTTTGCCCTTCGGGCTAACATAATACACTTGAAATGCGCAGGCAAAACACTTTACAGAACTTATAAAAGACTTAGCTAAAAAAGGAAACAGATCGGAAATCAAAACTGACCAAAACAAGACCTTAGGACGAATCGTTCGCCACACGAAGGATCACGCCTATTAGCCACCAATCATCATCACACTGTTAGCCACCAATCAGCAGCCACAAATCATCATACTGTAGCCGCAAATCATCACGTCATCACCTTGTTCCAATTGGGACTGTGGTCAATCCGGTTCGATACTGAAAACTTTGTTCGAACAATGATTTAGTTTATTATTTTTCCCTTAATATTGTGTTCAATATTCCCTTAATCCTTATTCTATTAATTTTTATTATGGTGTGTTCAATGCTTGTATGGATTTGATCACTCTACACATGATCTCATAATTTAATTGCGAAGGACCGGAAGGTGCAATAATTAATTAGGAAGTAAGTAATGATAACTCGTAGTAAAACTGACTAAGAATAGATTCGGTTTCTATTGAGCGGTTTTCAAAAGTAGATAACTACGGGGATTGAAATTGGGGAATTCCATCAATCATTAATGCTGTCTCATTAGTCAATTTCACATAGACATATGGTTTTTGTTAATTGAGATTAGGGGGTTTATTGCAAGGAATTGAATCAAACCTAGCTTAGGGAATTTTACCGTTAATGAATTAGTATAAATTTAAGGGAATTTGACACATTAAAAAGGGAATATTTTAAACTAATCATTGGAAAAACAAGTTTGATCAATGTCCTAATCAACCTTTCTCTCATTATTCGATATCTTCGTTCTTATTTGTTTGATTTAGTTGTTATTTAATTTTGAGCATTAGTTAGTAAAACTCTAAAAAATATTTGTAGGTTTAAATTAGGATATTAAACACTTTTGGTACTTAATTTTAATCTTTGTGGAAACGGCACTTGTCTTACTTATATACTCAACTTGACACTAATACACTAGCTAGGATTTTGTGCATCACTAGTGTTCTCATGCACACACTTAAGTGTTTTATAAAGATATAAAAAACATTTTAAAGTACTTCGGCATTGGCCAACTTGTTTTCAAAACCCCTTTCAAATAAATGAACAATGTAAAAGCATGAGGTTTTGAAAACATGCAATGTTGAGCTTTAAACGTTCTATTTATCCTAGTATTCTTAAATGAAAGATTAGTCACAAAGATTACCTATAAGCTTATACTAATCTTCCTAAGGTCTTCAAGATAAATCTTCTTGGAGCTCAGACTTGAAGCCTTTGATCAACATCTTCTTTGAGTGGTGAAGTCCTTCTTGCATTCTTGATGAAGTGTAGTGGACTTCACACTTATTCTTATCAGTGAGTCTACCTCTTGATTCTTTATTTGTAGGATTGAGTAGCTCTTGTCTTGTTGATCTTCCTTCTTCATTGACTTTGCAAGTACTTTCATAGCATGTGGCTTGTCTTCATGCTTGTGCTATGTCCAGTCTTGCAAAGTGTCGCTTTCTTGTGTGTAATATTCATACCTTGGTTTACATAAGAAGCTAACTTACCATTTTCATCAATGTTGGTGTGAGTGCTAAGGATCCTATCATTAAGAACATGCTCACACTAACAAATGGTTTGTTATCATCAAAACAAGATTGATCACTTTGCCCTTCGGGCTAACATAATACACTTGAAATGCGCATGCAAAACACTTTACACAACTTATAAAAGACTAAGCTAAAAAAAGGCAACAGATTGGAAATCGAAACTGACCAAAACAAGACCTTAGGACGAACCGTTCGCCACACGAAGGATCACGCCTGTTAGCCACCAATCATCATCACACTTTTAGCCACCAATCACCAGCCTCAAACCATCATACCGTAGCCGCAAATCATCACGTCGTCACCTTGTACCATTTGGGACTGTGGTCAATCTGGTGCGGTACTACGTAGGGATTCGATTTGTGGAGACAAATTTCGAAATCAAGTTGTTATCTAAACTCGTTCATTTTTTTTATTTTCTTGATTCATAATTTTTCTCATGTCTAAATTAATTGCTGTGGTTGGTTGCTACATGATGATTGGCTAAATTTTCTAGTTGATTAGACTTGTGAAAACTTTGTTCGAACAATGATTTAGTTTATTATTTTTCTCTTAATATTGTGTGCAATATTTCCTTAATTCCTATTTTATTAATTATTATTATTGTGTGTTTAATGCTAGTATGGATTTGATCACTCTACACATGATCTCATAATTTAATTGCAAAGGACCGGAAGGTGCAATAATTAATTAGGAAGTAAGTAATGATAACTCGTAGTAAAACTGACTAAGAATAGATTCGGTTTCTATTGAGCGGTTTTCAAAAGTAGATAACTACGGGGATTGAAATTGGGGAATTCCATCAATCATTAATGCTGTCTCATTAGTCAATTTCACATAGACATATGGTTTTTGTTAATTGAGATTAGGGGGTTTATTGCAAGGAATTGAATAAAACCTAGATTAGGGAACTTTACCGTTAATGAATTAGTATAAATTTTAGGGAATTTGACACATTAAAAAGGGAATCTTTTAAACTAATCATTGGAAAAACAAGTTTGATCAATGTCCTAATCAACCTTTCTCTCATTATTCGATAATCTTCTTTCTTATTTGTTTGATTTAGTTGTTATTTAATTTTGAGCATTAGTTAGTAAAACTCTAAAAAATATTTGTAGGTTTAAATTAGGATATTAAACACTTTTGGTACTTAATTTTAATCTTTGTGGAAACGGCACTTGTCTTACTTATATACTCAACTTGACACTAATACACTAGCTAGGATTTTGTGCATCACTAGTGTTCTCATGCACACACATAAGTGTTTTATAAAGATATAGAAAACATTTTAAAGTACTTCGGCATTGACCAACTTGTTTTCAAAACCCCTTTCAAATAAATGAACAATGTAAAAGCATGAGGTTTTGAAAACATGCAATGTTGAGCTTTAAACGTTCTATTTATCCTAGTATTCTTAAATGAAAGATTAGTCACAAAGATTACCCATAAGCTTATACTAATCTTCCTAAGGTCTTCAAGATAAATCTTCTTTGAGCTCGGACTTGAAGCCTTTGATAAACATCTTCTTTTGAGTGGTGAAGTCCTTCTTGCATTCTTGATGAAGTGTAGTGGACTTCACACTTATTCTTATCAGTGAGTCTACCTCTTGATTCTTTATTTGTAGGATTGAGTAGCTCTTGTCTTGTTGATCTTCCTTCTTCATTGACTTTGCAAGTACTTTCATAGCATGTGGCTTGTCTTCATGCTTGTGCTATGCCCAGTCTTGCAAAGTGTCGCTTTCTTGTGTGTAATATTCATACCTTGGTTTACATAAGAAGCTAACTTACCATTTTCATCAATGTTGGTGTGAGTGCTAAGGATCCTATCATTAAGAACATGCTCACACTAACAAATGGTTTGTTATCATCAAAACAAGATTGATCACTTTGCCCTTCGGGCTAACATAATACACTTGAAATGCGCATGCAAAACACTTTACAAAACTTCTAAAAGACTTAGCTAAAAAACGGAACAGATTGGAAATCAAAACTGACCAAAACAAGACCTTACGACGAACCGTTCGCCACACGAAGGATCACGCCTGTTAGCCACCAATCATCATCACACTTTTAGCCACCAATCAGCAGCCTCAAACCATCATATTGTAGCCGCAAATCATCACGTCGTCACCTTGTACCATTTGGGACTGTGGTCAATCTGGAGCGGTACTAAGAAGGGATTCGATTTGTGGAGACAAATTACGACATCAAGTTGTAATTTAAACTCGCTCATTTTTTTTATTTTCTTGATTCATAATTTTTCTCATGTCTAAAATAATTGCTGTGGTTGGTTGCTACATGATGATTGGCTAAATTTTCTAGTTGATTAGGCTTGTGAAAACTTTGTTGGAACAATGATTTAGTTTATTATTTTTCTCTTAATATTGTGTTCAATATTCCCTTAATCCCTATTTTATTAATTATTATTATTGTGTGTTTAATGCTAGTATCGATTTGATCACTCTACACATGATCTCATAATTTAATTGCGAAGGACCGGAAGGTGCAGTAATTAATTAGGAACTAAGTAATGATAACTCGTAGTAAAACTGACTAAGAATAGATTCGGTTTCTATTGAGCGGTTTTCAAAAGTAGATAACTACGGGGATTGAAATTGGGGAATTCCATCAATCGTTAATGCTGTCTCATTAGTCAATTGCACATAGACATATGGTTTTTGTTAATTGAGATTAGGGGTTTATAGCAAGGAATTGAATAATACCTAGATTAGGAAATTTTACCGTTAATGAATTAGTATAAATTTAAGGGAATTTGACACATTAAAAGGAAATCTTTTAAACTAATCATCGGAAAAACAAGTTTGATCAATGTCCTAATCAACCTTTCTCTCATTATTCGATATCTTCTTTCTTATTTGTTTGATTTAGTTGTTATTTAATTTTGAGCATTAGTTAGTAAAACTCTAAAAAAAATATTTGTAGGTTTAAATTAGGATATTAAACACTTTTGGTACTTAATTTTAATCTTTGTGGAAACGGCACTTGTCTTACTTATATACTCAACTTGACACTAATACACTAGCTAGGATTTTGTGCATCACTAGTGTTCTCATGCACACACATAAGTGTTTTATAAAGATATAAAAAACATTTTAAAGTACTTCGGCATTGACCAACTTGTTTTCAAAACCCCTTTCAAATAAATGAACAATGTAAAAGCATGAGGTTTTGAAAACATGCAATGTTGAGCTTTAAACGTTCTATTTATCCTAATATTCTTAAATGAAAGGTTAGTCACAAAGATTACCTATAAGTTATTCAAATTCAAATACGATCAAAATTTAAATTAGTGTAACGAACCATTTAGATTCTGTTAAACCTGCGGACGAGCCTCCCCCAAGGTATATCAGATTACCCATTATTCCTTATCATTTCTTATATGTTTAAAGATATCATTTTATGATATAAGAAATCTCATTATCAGTTTTTGTCGAGTAAAGTATGTCCATTATGAGTTTTTTTTCTTTTGAGAATGACTAGAATTAAATTACACATTTCCTAAAATAATAATACTTTTTCGTACAAACTTTCACTAATAACCTTCCTTAGTTTTTTCGTAATTTAAAGACATTAACCTTCCTTAGTTAATAATGCAAAAAGGAAACTTTATTAAAAGTAAAATACTTTTATTAATTTTCATCTTAAGTCAAAGTGAAACATTGAATTCCGGATAGAAGCAATATTGTATTTGTTAAAGTATACAGCCTAAATAATATTTGAGTTTCTGATAACTATGTATCATCATATTGCTTATGGCCTTTGTGTTATTTTGCTAAATTTCTTTTATATTATTAGTAGAATATTTGCTTTTTTCGCATTGATTTATAACAGCTAAATCTATTGATCTTTACTAGCCACTTTTAATTTTGATTTTTGGATTTTTTTTTTTTAAAAAAAAATTCAATTTATTTGATTGCAAGATACAAAGAATCCTAATTCTTGGTAACCTTTTCTGTTATATGTATGGATTTACTTATGTCCTAGAAGTCTTATGCAAAAACTTAATTTAGACTTGATTTGTTATTTTGGTTTTAAGAATTAAGTTTTTTAGCCATGCCCAACATTGTTTTTCCAAAAAATTATGAAGTTTAGGAGGAACTTATTTGAGAGAATTTATTGGGAAGTTTCTGTGAATTTACGGGAATTTATGAGAATATTTTATTCCAACATTTACTCACCTATTCATCCTTTTTATGTTCATGACTTTTGATGTCTATTTATTATTTATATCTATTTTGATTTATTTTTATCTAATAAACATTACTATTAATAAATGCCTTTTAAATCATTTATTAATATACTATTAGACTAATTTTATCTTTCAGAGAATAAAAACATTTATTAAAATGGATCTTACAGTAATCCAAGTTTAAAGGGAAAAACTTGAGCATAAAACTACTTAATTAGATGGCTCCATAAGAAAAATGAAGTCACAATATGTAGTTTCTTCATATTTTCTAAAAAGATTGGGTGATTAACATTTAATAGTAGTAGTATAGTGATTATTGGATCAAAACATTGAACGGGACATTAATTGAAATAGTATAAGACTATTTTTTAATTATTTTAATTATATATTATTCGATCTAATAATCATTCTGGTGTTGACCCTTACATTTGTGAGTTACTCAATAAAAGTCATATTACCTAATCATGTTGAATTTTCTTATTTGTTTTCTGAAAATTTAAAGTTAACGAGTTGTTGTTTTAAATACAATTATACAAGCATTAAATTAATAATTTGAAATTTAGTATTTCCGTGCATAGCACGGGTCATTTGCTAGTAAATGTATATTACAGAGCACATTTTCAGATTTTAGATGTTATACATACATATATTTGTATCTATATATTTCTTCAATTCTATTTTCTTAGATTTTCTTATTTTGTTAATGAAAATATTATTCAAGATAGACCTCTTAATTAAATTAGTATTGAATTTCAAAATTTTAAAATCTTCTTATATGTTTTCTATATCTTTTATCACTTAACCAATATCACAACCATCATAATACTTAATTTCCTGGGTTAGTGTTGTAAAAAATTTGAAATCATTTGATTTAAAATATCTTTTTTTTACATGTGTCTTATAATTCATTTTTTCAGGGAACTAACATTCAAAATAAAGATAGGACTTTTAATTAATTTATTAAGTTTTAGAGCATTTTTTGAAATGTTAAGTCCTCAATGTTATTTTTATAGATTTATAAATTTTTTATTTGTTTGGAATTTTAAACTAAATTTTTAGATTTTTGGTTGTTTAATTATTTACAAAAGTTTGATTGGTCAATTTGTTTTTTTGACAATTGGAATATTTATCAATTCAATCTTTTTGTTTGGATTAGTTAGTTATTTATCTTCAAAAATCTACACACTTTTAATAAATTTCAACAATATGCATATCATGTTTTAGTGACATTAAATTAGTCTGTATCTTTTGCATTTTGAAAATTAACTAACATCTTATCCAACAAAAATAAAAAATCTCACATTTTATTTTCTCGCATTAATTTTTATAGGTTTTTTTATCTTCAAACACATGAGAAACTTTATTTTGATAGGCTACTAAGTTTGATAAGTTACATCCAAACCAATTAGTGCAGTACACATAGGAAAGAGAATTGAAGAGAATTGATGTAAGTTCATTTCTCTTTCCTACGTGTACTGTACTGATTGGCTTGGATGTAAGTTATAAGTTAGTAGCCTACCAAGATAAAGCTACTCCAAACACATTGGTATATTACTCTTACTTTATAAAAAGAAATTAAAAACAAAAAAGTGAAACTTTTTTGTGGATCCCAAAAGACACGATGACTTTTTCTTCATTTTCCTTTCTTTTTTTTTTCATAAAAAGGGACATGATGAATAATGTCCTTAAGGAATATATAATAAATTAATTAAAAGTCATTTTGAAGGTTGGTTCCCTAAAAAACGAATAAACAAGAAAGGGATTTTACACATTTTTACAAGAGTACCATTTATGAATAATTGGATATATTATAATTAAATAAAAATTCGTTAATTAGTTGATATAATACATTAATTCATATAATTGTATATTTTTATTCTATACTATTCTAGGATATTTGATGGGGATTAAATTTAGGAATTTATTCAGGACTCAAACTTTGATGGCGGCTAAACTCTAGGTTTCTCACGTTTATTGTAACGTGTATGTGTATATTTTAATGGAAAAACAACCTTTGATCTCTAAGTTTTTATTTCCATCATCTACTTTTCTTACTTACTGTAAGTTTTTATATTAACCCAATCTGGCCCGAACAGAGGCGGTTAGCGCTTGAAAGCAGCAACAGCCCCCTTCATACTTATCTCGCTCCCTCCCCTTTTCTTGCAATATGCACCTCTCATTCGTTTTCAACTCCTTACTCCACCGAGATTGGGAATGACATTTCTCCCATATTCCTCGCGAGGCGAACCAGTGTGCTGATTGGCTCGCTCACCTCCCCATTTTGCTATTGGTCTTTCTATTTGACCTACTCCTCCTCGGGAGCTTTCACCTTTCTTATCAGCATCAGCAGTCATAGACCAAGCCAAGACCTTGGAGGAGACCTTCAAGCCAATATCTTTAGTCCCTCTCAAGTACCGAAGTCTCCACTTCACAGCCTGCCAATCTCTCTTCCCTGGTCGGTCCATCTATCTACTAACCACACTCACTGCCTGTGAAATGTTTGGCCTAGTGGAAAGCATAGCATACATAATGCTACCAACTGCACTAGCATAAGGAAGACATGCCATGTGCGCCTCCTCATCCTCAGTCTGTGGTGAGAAAGCCGCGTAAAGTGTAAAATGAGATGTAAGCGGGGAGTACTCACAGGTTTTGAACTCTGCATACCAAAGCCTTCAAGGACCTTCTCTATGTACTTTTTCTGAGACAAGTACAATCTACCTGCCGGTCTCTGCTAATTTCCATGCCCAAAATCTTCTTAGCACCACCCAAGTCTTTCATCTCAAACTCACACTCAACTGAGCCTTTAACCTCTTTCTCTCTGACATGTCCCTAGCAGCAAGAAAGATGTCATCAACATATAAGAGCAAGTACACAAAAGAAGCATTGAGTAGAGTCCCTTAAAATTTAATGAGTTAAAACCGAACTGGGAGCTTCCTGTGATAGACAGAACTTTCATAGGTACTTCTGGAAGAAACATTCCCAATCATGAAAGTCTCAAAGCGCTTGTACCACTGCCTAGTGCTTCAAACCATAGAATTCTTTCTTCAAGAAGGGAAAGATGGTCTTCCTTAGCCTGAATGAGAAAGACCTCTGGCTGATGCATGTAAATCTCTTCTTCCAACTCACCCCATGCGGAAAGCCTGCCTTGAACCTTGCTGCCTCAAGCCCTGTAATTCCTTCCTTTTTCTTGAAGACCCATTTGCAAGCAAGAATCTTCTGGCCCTTAGGCGCTTTCACCAATTCCCAAGTCTTCTTCCTGTGAAGAGATTCAATCTCCTCACGCATGGCGACAGTCCACTCTGCAGATTCCCCACTAGTAATGGCATCATGATAGGTAGAAGGTTCCTTAACCTCAAGACTCTCTGCCACACTAAGTGCATAAGCAAGCAAATCTGCATAACCATACCTCTGAGGTGCTTTGATCTGCCTCCTCTGTCTATCTCTGACAAGATTGTACCCTTGCTGCTGTGGTCCTTCATTCTCCTCAAACAAGCAGATTAAGAAAACAAGTACCATACATACAAAAAGAGAAGCGCGCTACACGCCTAGCGAAAGAAGAGCGCATTCAACACATCGCCTTCGGGATACAGCTGTGCTCAGTGCGCAAACATATGCGATTAATCATATGTGCTTAATTGCGTAAGTGACCACTGAACCTTCAGTAGGTCTGTTTTGACTGAGTATGCTCGGTGTCCCTAAGAAGGACTAATAGCTTCTACAGCGGGTTACGATTCCTGTAGGTCAAACCGCGAGGCCAGCGCAACCTAGGCTGGGCATACTCAAGAGAACAGAAAAGGCTATCTCCGTGTAGTTACTGCTAGCCCTGTATCGGGGAGCAGATTGGTTGGCAGAGAAGAGAGCGTACCGTAGAGCAAGTCACTGTACTGCTTGAACGGACGTATGCCTTTCCCTATCTCTGCCAATACCGACTGTAGGCAGCAACAGAGAACGCTCCGAAGGAAGACAATACGGCAGTGGTTGCTGCAGAGGATACCAAAGCTAGTGTAGCCCCCTTCAGGGAGCTATCCCTTGAGAAAGGATAGTTCACGCCATGGTCACACTCGATGCTAAACACATACCGGCTACAAAAACCTACTGATATGCGCGAGGAGCTCTCTTATGAGGGCGCCTTCCTACTTGCTACCCGAAAGAGAAAGAGAAAGACAGTCAAGACAGTTAAGACAGTCACCGATCCCAGACCACCCACTGATGTGGGGCCAGCTCACTACTAGCTCTGTCGCTCTCTCTCCCTTGCTTTAGTGAGTTTCCCTCCTGACCCGAAAGCTGGTAGTTCAGTTCCTGGCCTCGGTGAATGACCTTCCGTTTTTAAGTGAAAGCACGGGGTCATCCTCTATGAGCCCTTTTGCGGTTAGTTTCGCTATCTCGAGAGTTGCCGCTGTTCATTTATCATATGAAAATATATATAAGAAGTGGTTGGCTTTCTTCAAGTGAGTCCTCGGATTATGACGGAGTTCCCAGTGGGACAAAAGGGGCCAACCCTGAGATATGTCCCATCGGGCCCTGCCAAAGGAGCTATAGTGCTTCGATTCCCTCTTTTCTTTCGGGTAAGAATATGTGAATAGAGAAGGTTTCCCCTCGGACAATTCTTTTCTGGCCTTAGAATGGTTTTGTTGTGTCTCTCTACAGGCTAGCTCCTTGACTAAAAAATGAGAAAGAGGAAGTCATTGCTCATCGATAGTTGAAGCCCATCCCAATGATGTCTCAACAAGATTGTTGGCTGCCCTAGGGCAATGCCAAAGTGATGACCCATCCCTTTAGCCAATTTAGCTCTTCCCAAGGACTTCCTTAAAAACCTCATTCATCATTTTTTATCTACATAAGTTACCAAAGCATCTTCTGACTGAGCAGCAGAAAGTGATTCGAAAACAGCCGTGGCAGGGAAAAGCACTCCGAATCAGTTCTTCCTTACCAGGCTGCTGAGAATCGATAGCTGTTGGAATAGTGAATCAAGGAGTGATGTTTTCAGGCAAAAAGCAATCTTCCTTATTTGCATGCTCGTGCCCCATCTTAAAAGGGATGGTGCCCTCTTGTCTCTAAAGCATGGAGGAATAGTCACCAGACGGCGAGAGCACGAGTACGTTCGCCATCTCTCCTTCACCCCAGACGGAATTGTTTATAGCCCCAGCCGTGATATCATGAAGAAATTCTTCAAAATCCTTCGCGAAGCGCTTTCAGAAAGCTCTATTTGAGTGCCATAATAGACGCAATCCCCTTCGCCCACCGGAACTTTTCCTTGACTTCTGAGTAAATCCTTTATATGATCTTGACCCTTCTGATCTAGATAATGGGGTCTCCCATTGGGGATTTCGTTGTCAAGGTCCTTCTTGAAAAAGAGAAGTTGCTGCTCTTTGAATGTCAACAGCTTGTTGATTCCTTGCGAGAAGTAAGAAAACGTCAGTTGATGCCACCATCAGACATGCCGTGGGCCACCTTACATCAATAACTCGACCCCTCACAACGATCAACCTCAGCCTTAGCAACAGGAAGTTACAGAACGGGGCAGTTTAATCATCGGACCTTACTCTCTGTCTTTGGGAAAGAAGTTCGAAATAGGGTAGAGTCTGTCCTGGTGAAGCAACTAAGTCCGTAGAGTTCACCCCTCCCAACTTTAAGTGGAGTCAATTCCTCGAAAGAAGCACGAGCTTCTGAAGAAGGGGATGTGGGAAGGGTTAAGGATTTACCCGGTGTGAAACCTGAATGGGCTCAATAAGTTAGTTTGCTTCCCTAACTACTTGCTCCAGACTATCTTGCTTGGATCACCGCTACCTATTTCAAAAAGATAGGAAATTCCTTTCAGCTATTGAGAAATGGATATTGATCTGGTTTCAAGAAAAGAAAGGGCGGCCATTAGCATGAATAATTGTCCTTTCCCCGTACGGATTTGAGTACGCTTGGTTCACCAGGTTCTACCACTGCAGGGCTCAATCGAGTACGAGACGAGCCAAAGGTGCGTGCCTGTCTGCAACTAAAGCCACTTCTTTCTTATGCCAAGAAAGGGATTCCTTGAGGTCCTTGTTCAGAAACCAGGGGGTTCTCTCCCCGTCCTTCTCTTTCTCGAAGTAAGACCAAGCCCATGAGCTTATTATCCTAAAGCGTACGGACTCCCCCTAAAGAGTTCCCGGGGGAGTCATCATGTTTCCAAAAGCGGCAGATCCCCCAACCAAAATCATGGCGAAGGTAAGACTTCCGCAGCCTCCTGCTATTTTTTGAGATCCTGGTGGAATCGAAGGATGTTCGCACATTCAAGCAAGCATAACAATATTATTCCTCCCCCCGGGTGGCAGAGCTAGTCACTGGCTAGAGGGCGACCGCAGACAAAAAAGTGAAATTTCTTTTTTGAATCTGGGGAATAAATACTAAATCGGAAGGCCTGTTGCACAGAAAAATTTGTTGGGACTGTTAATGAACGAGTTCGTCTCTTCAAATATAGATAGCTTTCTATTCTACAAGAATCTGATCTAGAACGGGGTCAATTACGTTTCAACTGTTCCAATTTCATCTCCTGCTTTTTATTTTTTTATCTTATTATCGAATGGATGCGGAGCAGGGGCCCGGGAATAACTAAGACGAGCGAGGAGAAGAGCATGACAGCGAGTGGATTGATCCAAGCCTCATCCCGAATCCAACAAGGGATTGCGCCAAGTTTGGCTATCATTTTCCTATCCCACTTGCCCTACCGTCGTAAAATAAGAGCACCTGGCTTTGCCCATTTTGAACGGCACAAGAGATCAAAGGGGCAGAAGAGAAAGGCCCCATTAAGATAAGAAGTTTCTAAATACTGACTCACCAAACTCCATGCCTAGGGGCCGGGCGAAAAATAAAAGTTCAGAGGCCGTCCCTGCCATTTCCGAGCACCTCATAGCATTTTCGGGCGGCTAAGTCAGAAGTGAAAATGCAAGTGCTACTTCTGTCTCTGTGTCCTTTTCCCTTGCGGGTAAGAACAGGGGGCATTTATCAGTAATATGCTCCTTCATGAATTACTTATAACTTTATGGTAAAAATCAAAGTAATCATGTGATCTTTTTTAGGGTTGGGGAGAGATATAAGGGTACTGGAACTCTCATTACTAATATGAGCCTGGTGATTTTTTGTCCCTTTTTTCTCTTCTTGGACAGGGGTGATTTTGAGCATTTTTTTTGTTTTTTTTTATTGGGACTGTTTTTTTCTTTTTCTTTTTTGACATTGTAACTCACAATTGTTATGCAAAAGTGATTTTTGCTCCTTCTATATGAGAAATACAACATCTTCTATAGAAACTATAATTTTATGAAAATTAATATATAACTCAATGTGTCACTACCAATATTATTTATACTACATTTTTGCCTCACTAATTAGGTAGGTTAATTTGTATTAAATGATGATTGGAGGAAGTTTATATCAAGGGAAATTAATTCCTTTCAACTCCACTAACATGAGATTTATTGAAATTAATTTTATGTCAACGTTGCAATTTTTTTTTGTAAAGATAATTCTCTAAGTATTTGGAGATTTATTATGAGGAGTATATTGCTTTGTGTTTTCCTCTTTAATAATTTCATAAAGAGCACTTTTAAAAAGGGTAGCAATTAATTATGGTCTGCCCATTCACCAATTGTAAATATATATGAAAGAATTTGATCTTTCTCATTTTGTAATGCCTTTTAAGATTATTAGTTTTTTTACGAACTATAAATATTGTAGGTTTGGCCTTATAAAGATTTTAGTATAAAATTACTTTAATAAAAATATTCACATTTGGGAGGCATTTCTTTGAGGAAAGACACGTAGAGGAATTGAGAAAGACATAAGAGCTTCTCCCTTTATTTTTATCTTAATACTTCATTTTAAGGTTATCTAATTCTTTTTCCGATTCTTACTTTTTAAATAAGAAGAAAATAAGATTTGAAAAGTTAGGGCGACGAAAGATATGTGACGGGTAGAATGATGATATTCAAAGATATAATAAAGTATTTTTTTTTTTTGGAGCGATTATCTTTTTTGAGAATGTTTTAAAATAAAATATTTAAAAAAAACTAATAGAAATTTTTATTTCACTAAATTTATATATATATATATATATATATATATATATATATATATATATATATATATATATATATATATAGTACCCTTAGGGTGTGTTATTTTCTCGGAATTGGAATTCCAATAATTCCAATTCTATGACATTCCATGGAATTACAAGAAATTTGAATTCTAAGGTTTTCCAATTCTATGACATTCCATGGAATTCTAAGAATTGGAATCCTAAGAAATTGCAATTTCGAATAATTGAATTCTTTTGTTTGGTAAAACACGGAAATGATGTTTAATTTAATTCTAATTTTAATTTATTTGTTTGAAACACCAAAAAATCAAATAATTAAAAATAAAATGAAAAAATGTATCTAGTGTGAAAATGCTAATATTCTCTTAATACAAATAGCCAAAGTACATTTGAAGTAAAATGACAAAAATACCCTTGTTGAAAAAATTATCGGTGTAAAATAATAGAAATATATTTTGTTGCAAAATTAAAAGAACAATCATATTGATGAATAAAATCTTTATAGTATGAATTGGATAAAATAGCGTTGAAAAACGAAAATATTTTTATGGAAAATGACAATTTTTCGGGTATAAAAATGATGAAAATTCCCTACTAAAGTTAAAAAATACTATTTTGCGTAATATGAATAAAAAATTTATGATCCAATTTTATAAAAAATGCATTCATTGCAAAATGACAAAAATGCCCTTGTTAAAGTGGAATTAGCTCATTGTGTATAATAACGAATATGTACTTGATAAAAAAATGATGAAAATACTCTGATGAAAATGAAAAAAATAACATTTGCTCATTGGTTTAGAATGGAGAAAATGCCTATTTTCCAAAATGACGAAAATACCCTTATTGTAAAAAATTTATTTTTTAAAAAAACGAGTAGTAATTTTTTTCATTTTCATCATGGTTATTCCTTTTCATTTGGTATTAATGACATTTATATTATTTCACAACAAGTGTATTTTTCGTCATTTTACACCGATAATATTTTAGGCATTTCAAGTAAACGAAATTTTTATAATTTATTAGAAAGGCTAATTTTGTCATTTTTTGTTAAGAGAAATTTTTCATTTTATTCAAATTTAATTTTTTCATTTTGCACAAGAGACATTTTCCCTTTTTTTTTAATGGGAGCGTTTTTTGTCTTTTTGCATTAAGGGCATTTACGTATTTTACGACAAAATATTTTCGTCATTTTTCTCGAAAAAAATTTCTTCATTTTTGATCATATGAATTTAAGCTATTTGAGCCAAAAGGTAATTTTTTTCATTTTGCGCAAAAATATTTTTCATCATTTTGAGACGAAGTATTTTCGTCATTTTGCGTCGAGAGTGTTTTCGTAAATTTTTACCATGGATTTTTTTGGTGATTTTATGTTATGTATGTTTGTGATTTTTTTATAAAAAAAAAAATTTGTTGTTTTGTGCCAAGGGTATTATTGTAATTTGCACTAACGGTATTTTTCGACATTGTACAAAGGGTATTTTTGTCATTTAAACGAATAACATTAGCTATTTTAAATTGAGGGTGCTTTAGTCATTTTGCACTAGGGGTATTTTGTCATTTTACAATAAGGGTCATTTGGTTATTTTATATATATTTATTTATTTATGAGAGAGAAAATAACTCGGATGTATGATATATTTATAACCTACCATAAATATAATGGAATTGGAATTCAAATTCTTTGATTATAAAATGGAATTGATTTTGTGGAATTAAGGGGGTTGGAGTTGGAATTGGAATTTCAATTCCAAAATTTTGTTGAGAGCCAAACAAGAGAATTAGAATTTCAATTCCAATTCAATGATTTGGTTGATTGCCAAACAAGAAAATTGGAATTGGTTTTCCAATTCCAATTCCATGAAAATAAACACACCCTTAGTGTAAAATGACAAAATACCCCTAGTAAAAAATGACTAAAGTACCCTTAATTAAAAATAGCTAATCTCTTCGCTTAAATGAAAAAATATCATCTGTACGATGTCGAAAAATATCGTTAGTGCAAAATTACAATAATACCCTTGACATAAAACAACGATTTTTTTTTAAAAAAAATCACAAACACACTTAACATAAAATTACCAAAACACTCATGGTGAAAAATTGGCAAAATGGCCTATTTAGTCCTTTATGTATTTCTCATTCAATTTTAACATCCCTTATGTTTAATTTTGACTTTTATCGTCCTGAATGTTTTTACGATCTGCCCTAATAGGAGTTCCGTCCAATTTTCTGTGATTTCCCCGTTTGCCTAGTCATCCAGTCAACATATTTGTCTTATCCTAGGGGTATTTCAGACATTTCAACATATTTCCCACATGAAAACATTTGAGTACTCAATTATTTAAAAAAATAACTATGAATACTCAATTTAAAATAACAAAAAATTTCAAACCCATCTTCTCCATCTCCATCCTCCACACTCTTCTCCTCCTCCTCCACCACCTCCACCACACCGCCACCCACTAAAAGTTTTCGGACATTAATTTTACATAATAAAGAAAGCAGAACATCATTATATACAACGACGATCCAGACTAGATCATAAGGCACATTCATCAACGAATGCATCACACCGGTCAAATGAAGAGCCTGAAACGTCCTTACAAAAGTGGGCGTAACAGCAATCATAGTTTTAACTCCATACTGAATCCTCTGTTCCTTTTGCACACTCTCAATTATCTAATGTGCTCTCATCACCTCCGTCGGATGCGGCCACGGCCTGATTAATATCTCATGCCTCCCAACCACTATACGACTACTACTACTACTACCAAGAACATCATCCGCCGCCGCTGTCTTATTTGCCGAAAGGGAAGTGGAAGAGAGAGTTCCTTGAAAAGCTAGATTTTCGGTAAGGGAATGAAACGACGACGTGTTAGAAGAAGAGAAAAGAAGGAAGAATAGTAATCGGGAGAATCTGAATCCGAGGACGAGACTAATAAGACAAACGAAAGGCCATGTAAAACAAGCCGGAAAATGGCGGCCGGTGACTTTATGGAACATTCTACCGATGAATCTAATGCTCTGAAGCTATTGCTCTGCCGTCGTCAGCTTCAATTTTTTCCCCTCAAAACCCAAAAAAAAAAAAAAATTTAACTTGAATTTGAATAATGAAGAGAAAGTGGGGATTTTGATGGAGGTTGAAGAAGAAGCAAAAGGGCGGTTGTGGAATGGAATCTGATGGGAAGATATCTTGGAATTAAAGAAAGAAATGAAATGGTTGCTTGATTTGTTTACTTTGTTCTTCTTTCTTTTTCTGCTGCATTTCACATTATAATTTCTACTTGTTTTCAATGAGTTTTTTTAATTGAATTAGATGTGAGTGTTGGATATGGAAAATGGGTTTTAGCTGAAAAGGGAAGAAGAAGATGAGATGAGATGGGGGGTTTCCGATTCAGACATGGGTGGCGGTGTGGTGGAGGTGGGTATTGTAGGTGGTGGTGGTGGTGGTGATGGTGGGGGTGGAGAAGAGTGTGGAGGATGGAGATGGAGAAGATATGTTTGAAATTTTTTGTTATTTTAAATTGAGTATTCATAGTTATTTTTTTAAATAATTGAGTACCCAAATATTTTCATGTGGGAAATAGGTTGAAATGTCTGAAATACCCCTAGGATAAGACAAATATGTTGACTGGATGACTAGGCAAACGGGGAAATCACAGAAAATTGGACGGAAGTCCTTTTAGGGCAGATCGTAAAATCATTCAGGACGATAAAAGTCAAAATTAAACATAAGGGATATTAAAATTGAATGAGAAATACATAAAGGACTAAATAGGCCTTTTTGCCGTGAAAAATTACGAAAATACTCTTGAAACAAAATGACAAAAATACCTCGCATCAAAATAATGAAAAATGCCTTCATGCAAAATGGAAAAAAAAATTTACATTTGGCTCAAATAGTTGAAAATTCCTATGATGAAAAATGACAAATTCTTTGGCGTAAAATGACAAAAATGCCCTTAATGCAAATAGACAAAAACAATCCCATAAAAATTGGAAAATAACTCCTGTGCAAAATGACAAAATTAACATTGAATAAAATGGAAATTTTTCTCTTAGCACAAAATGACAAAATTACCATTTGTACCAAAAAAGAAAAAATTCGTTTACTTGAATTGCCTAAAATATTATTGGTGTAAAATGGCGAAAATACATTTGTTGAGAAATAAAATAAAAATGCCACACTAAATGAAAAGGAATAAACATGAGTCGTTATTAAAATGAAAATTTTACAATAATGTATTTTTTTGTCATTTTGAAAAAGAAGAAAGACAAGGAAGTTTGATTCATGTCTAGGCAGAATGATTTTTACGGTCAAAACGAATACACAAAAGGACCGGTCCTACAACTAAACTTTTCTTAAAAAGCTCAAGAGCACATAATTACACAGATCTTAATAAGAAACAATGCGACCCAATAGCATAGTCCAATATTCATAGAATAATAGTGATTAGGAATCTTTTCCTCCAAGAAAATATTTAAAGATCCTAACCAGACTATCAAACAACAGAATAGTACAATATTCATCCTAAAATAATAATAATAATTCTTTTTTTTTGGGGAGGGGGAACCTTGTGCTGTTTTCATGCTTATTCCTGCATCACATACCATGCATTTGTTTGATGAAGTAGTCCAGTTCTGATAAGCACATTGTTCTTTGAACAAAATCAAATGGTTGTTGGAAGACGAAGAACGAAAATTGATGTTGATCGGGATCGTTTCTTGGCTTTGCAATATCAACCAATTGCATTAATCCTTCTTTTTCATACAAAGGAATTGCATTCTGACCTGCAACAGCAAGTCCTTTATCCCAAGCTGAATTTAGGACCTGGACAAAATGAGAACAAGTATCAGGGACTCTAACCAGGAAGATGATCGCTCGAGCAACTCTTTAAGAAAGGTTCCCATCAAAAGATCAACAAAGCCTAGTTTATTTGTAGTATTGGAATTGGAATTGCAAGTTAAGGAGAAGCCTAAAGTGGAAACGAAGTATGACCTGCCAGCTCAAGGCATCCGGATCTGCCAATGCTTCATCAATTTCATGGCGTGGAAATTGCATACCAGGACAGACAAACTTCATTGCCACGGAGTGCTTCTTAAGGACTTCAAAAATCGGAGAATATCCATCTTGGTTTGTTGGGTTATAGTATCCACTTGTAAGTTCTGCAGCATGGCTTGTAGTCTTATACCACCAATAAACCGCAGGAATCTGCATAAAAGGGTTTGCTCATTTCCATAGACTTCTTAAGAGACTAGCTGTTTTGCATGACACAATAATATTAATATTACAAGTACTGAGCAAAGGCATACAAAATGCCTGGTTATAAGAATTTAAGGTTTTTTTTAAGAACCCGTCGCAGTTTAGACATCATTATATTCCTGAACCTAACTTCATACATGTGCTAGGTGAAATTTTATTAAAATATTAAGGGTGAAAGGAGATTCATAATTTTACTCATTCACTCATTTAAATAGTCATCAGAATCTTCTCACTCGTAACAATGTTTAACAATCACTTGGACTCATTGTTTCCAATTTGCTGCAGACTTAATCAGAGACTCAAAAGGGACTTGATCATTAACCATACATCTTTAAAAGGTAATGAACTGATATTGCAAAGGCTCCCAGATATAAAGGGAAGCACAAGGTAAAGAAATTCCTAAGATGCTGATAAACCCTAACCTCGGTCAATGTATTGTATCCCTACAACCCATACATTTGCCTCCATATTATTCATGCCTAATGTAAAGCATCATCACCTTTTAGTGTCGCTATAAGTTTTTTTTTCTTCCTCGTATGTCATAGTTTTCAAGAGGTTATTCCATCTAGTCAAAATTTTATGATCCAATTAACTGCTTCACCTAATTGCTATCTATTGTTCATTTACCATTCTTCATTAATAATTTGGAAAATCTGAGAGAAGATAAGATGGCTACGGTCAGGAGAAATTATTTGCAGGCTCGATCACTGCTTATGTGCTTAAACCAGAAATAAGATACGAAAATAATTGGTTTAGGTATATATATGTAATTTGTATACCTTGACAACTAGCTGTGTTTCCTCGAATGCTAAGTTTGCAAGAGAGAGGACATTGTCAGCATGATCTATTAAGACCCGAGTATACCAGTTGAGGAAGAAACGTCCATAATAACTATCAAAATCACCCCGTTCACAAAAGAATCCAGTTTCATGTGGCCTAGATGTATAATAACCAGCATTATCAGGTCCCTTTGCCCAGAAGGAGTGTCCTCGCAAATTGGCAGCCTTTCGGAGATTCTGCAGTGAATATCTATCGTAGCACTGAAAATAACATAGAAGCTCTACTAAGAATATTTTAGATAACATTAGTTGTTACATATTTTAGCTTGATGCACAAAAATTGTTCTGATCTAGATCTAGGGGTCATTGAATGATACCAGGCAGGCAGTACAATACAAAAGATATTAATAAGAAACAACGCGACCCAATAGCATATTGGTGTGCATCATACTCAAGAATTTGGATCCTAAAACACCATCACTCAAATCTGAGTAGTCAGATTGCACAGATTAAACCGTTTGGCAGCATAATTCTATAGCCAAAAGGCTTGCCAATCCATTATGCCAATATTAACCACAAAAAGAACAACAATAACATAACCCATTAAGTCCCCAATAATTGAGGGTATGGGCGGGGGATGGATAGGAGACGGGCCTAACCTTTGGCAATAAATGCACAAAGTGGCTGCTCCCAGAATACCACTGAAACGGATGGCTTGAAGACATAAAACTTGAAATTACATAAAATCAAGGTTTCTAGACATACCCACAATGGACACTTAGACAGACCCATAAACAAAATTGACAAGGATTATGAGCTTGTATACAGTTCAAGAAAAAGTAAACTAGGAAAAAATCGGTTTAATGACGACATTCAAATAAAAAACCTGTTTCCTTTCTGTCTCAAACCTAGGCACAAATATAAACTACGACTTTCTGATCAAAACCGAATGAAAAAGAAAAGAAAAAAAAAATTTCTCGAAAAGTTAGGAGAATGGAAACCGATCTTCCCTTTGGTTCTCCCAGAAAACGATATTCCTTTTTTCAGCCCATTTTTAAGGAACTGGAAACAAAAAGAAATTGGTTGGATAGAACCAGGGCCAGCGAAAGACTGGAAAAGGCAGATTGTAAGTGTGATCCTCTATCCTCTCTCTCAATATTAAACAGCTAGAATGACATTGAAAAACTACATACTTAAACCTCTGGGCTTCATAAATTTTTAAAATTATCAGTTAATCAGCCATATTTTAAATTGCCAGGAAGCAGAGAAACATATTTGTAATTTGCAAACCCATGATATTATATCTCATTTTGTATCGTTAGTTGCTTCTCTAGAAATGGCACATCTTTGCACTAATCAAGGAACAGCATAATACCAAATGTCAACCAAGAATTTCCAGGAAAAAGATGCACCTATAATGGCAAATTAAGGTCAGTAATTCACATGAAAAAAGTGAAAGTATGGTATATCCCTTTCAAAAATTTACATCATTATGACTGTACCTGAAACTCACCAATACCAGGATAATGCCACCCCATCCTTTCAGAAAAAGAAGGATATTTTAGCTCCCCAGAAGGCCCGAGTCCAATTTCAACTGCAGAAATGAGACCCTCCCTGAACAAATCATCAAATTCACTACGAAAGCTTCTCATGAAATCAAAGTAAACCTGCAATTCCAGGAATTATTATTCAGTACAACCATCAAGTCAAAAGCATTGAGCTAAAACTCTCAGCAATTTCGCCTTGGAATTTCACAGTCTATGCTCAAAGAAAGCCACAGCTTAATTTTAAATGTTAGCCACAAATGGAAATTATGTATTGGATTGCCACATTTCATCTGGTACGCAGAAGCAGAGAGGATCCAGATTCAGAATCAATATTGCAAAGTGAAATGAAGCATTCATACGACTACTGTGAATTGCGAGTCAAAATACGGATCTTTGCTTCTTTTTATCTTAGTCATAATTCATTCAAGTAAATGTATCATTCTGACACTTCATTGGCAACAAAGCCATGAAAGTCACTTTCCTGGTTAAAATATCTCCCTTTACAACTAATGGAAAATTCTTCTATAGTCCACTACTCATTGCTATTGTTATTATGAGCAAATTTATCTAACAGCAGCAACATCACCCGTCTAAGGGTATCAAATTTCATATAAACATTCTTAATCTACTAGTTTAAAATACACTGTATGGGAACTAAATTCATATAAACTGACAACAAAACGCAGCTCAAGCGGTTAGACGCTTCACTTCCAATCGTTTGGTCGGGAGTTCGAGTCATGCTTGAGGGGAAAGTGGGGAGCCACTATTAATCCTCCTTTTGAAAGAAAAAAAAAATCATATAAACATTCTTTATTAATTTGGAATACATTTTTAATCCTCAATTTACCAATTTAAAGGTTATTTTCATTCGAATGGATGAATGTCCTCTCCATTTGACATCTCTCCTTGCAAAGTTCTATCCTTCTGAATCTTTTAACTCATATGCACCATTCAAGCGAGTTCAAAGACCTCTTTAGATTCGGAATCGTTGATGCTTGTTTCAGTAGGAACGCATATGTCCACCTAAAAAAGGGTTAACTCTATTTTCCTGCTCTCTTGATTATTTCTGACTTTCTACTCTTTAATTTCCTGTAATAAGTAAAAGTTTATCTTGCCAAATCTCTCTGTTGGTGAACTAAATGCTCCTCTTATTCCTGCGAGGACCTAAATAGTGTATTTCCAAAGAGTTGATGTGATGATGCTTTGTAGCACATTGGCAGATCAACAGAATTTTGGCAGAATCTGGATCCTCTCCATTTGACAACTCTCCTATAAGCTTCCAATCGGAGATAAATTTTGCGATAATCAATTAGATTAAGGTTGGATAAAATCCATTTTCTATTCCGGAAGATAACTTCTATTTTTGGATATCAAAGTATTTGAGGCAAAATTTTACCATTAAACTTCACTCATACATCACTTTCATACTGAACTTTGATTGATTTTTTTCCAACCAAGTCTAATTGGACTACCACAAAGTCAGTCAGACCTAGTACTCTGGCACTGAAATAGAGTGAAGAAGATTTTGCTAGTTACTCCCTCCCTTTCAAAGTAACTGTCCTAGTATGCAGCACAAAAGAAAAAGAATGCTTCAAACTTTAATTGAAAAATTATAAAAAAAGACAATGAAAATAGGAAAAAGAGAACAGAAAACATAGACAGTATATGATGAGATTCCCTCTTCTCGCTTGAAGATTTTCCAATGGTATCAATTTAGTAGAGTTGTCACCAGGTTCTTCAATTTATTTTATTCTCTACTTTTTAAATTGAACTCTCGCCCTTGGGTGCGTTAACTATATGAAGGTCACATATGCTTTGCTCTACTAGCACGATGACAGTAATTGTAGAACTTAGGAAGTAATAAAAAATATCTGAATACCTCTATTCCAGTTCTCCCTCTTAGTACACGTTCTTTGTCAATGCCCCAAGAAAGGCACTCTGTATTCCTTCTGCCTTCACGATCTGTGAAAAAGATATCTTGATTGTCTTTTCCAATCTCCAAAACCCATTGAGGGAGGGATATTAAGACACCACCAAGATCGTTTCCTCCATACTCATGAAAGGCAATCACAACCTACAGAAAGAGGAAGATGCAGAATTAAAAAAACAATATTTTGTTTCAAGTATTAAGATAATTTATTGGCAATCACAACCTACAGAAAGAAAAGGATGCAGAATTAAAAAAATTATTTTGTTTCAAGTATAAGATAATTTATTATTGATCTTATTAACAATTGAATGCAGTAAGATGTTGCATTTCATCAAACAATAATAGAGATTTAAATCTGTAATGGAACCCCATGACATTTTTCTTTCAATTCTTTTCGTGTGGCAGGTGGGTTAGGAAGAAGGGGAAGTTGAAACCTAATAAAGGTTGGAGGTGAGATTTCAGCACCCGAGTTATGGTCTGGAAAATATGGTGCTAACCAATTGCACCAACTCAATTCTCATGGACCCCTTAGCAATTGCCCCAGAAATGATATACCTATGCAATTGCGGATTGCATAAGGTAGTAGAAAACAGGGTTTCAATTTTGAAAATAATTTAGACTGGCTGATTACACTATGAACCTTAATGTACAAGCAAGGTAATCACTGCCACCTGCAACTTCATCTCAAACTCTCTGATGATGTTAAACAATTCCCGATATCCAGACCATTCATACTTCTGCGGATTCCACTCTTCCACAATGCCCCACCAGCAATCTACAACGACGCCATCCACATGTAAGGATTTCAGATGCCGTAACTCCTGTCTGACACCTTCAGGATCGACCAACTTGCAGAAACTGTTGACAAGCCCAGTCTGCCAGAGTTAAAATTTTCATGTCAAATACCAGATGAAGAGCATATACCAAGGTGACATTAATTTTTTGTGCAGACAAAAGAAATGAGGATTGCAAGCATGTGACCTCTAGATACTAGAAAAGAATCGGGCTATAATAAACTGCACCACTTACTGCAAGCATTACGTAAACTGGAACATATTGAGTACCCGAAAAATCATTTACATGCTCCCCAGTCTGAACTTCCCGCATAAGCTGCAAGAAAATCCCAAATCACAAAAGCTAATTGCATTATACTGCTAAAAGAACAGAACTTTTCCGGAGTGACTTGTAGCAAATTAAAGTTATGCATGCAATAATCAAGTACTTACACAGTCGAAAACCATTATGATAAATTTTATTAGTGGCTCCAAAATAATAAAACCTACATCCTGGGCTTAGTGAAGCAAAAGAACACTAGATCAGCTTAATAAAGAAGGGATAGTAAAAATTACGAAGTTCCAAAGACATCTATAGACTCTATACCCATTTATTCGATAGACCATGGGTCATAACATTAGTCATAATCATCATCCAGAAAAAGAAACGAAACCAATTTTACTCAAAGGAAAAGAAGACGACAGAGGAGATCTTTCACAAATAAGAAATAAAGAGAGCTTCTTTGGGGTTTTCTGTTATTTCTTTCGGGGAGAGGATGGAAAGGGGAACAGACTGTTAAAGTTTTAGACTAGATGCAACAATGGGAAAATTCAGAAGTCACCTTGTCTGCTTCCAAACATTCAGACGAGTGGATTGGACTAACAGTTGTATAATTATCAGTCTTCATATCCCTCTCCGCAGCAATAACAGAATCAGGAGATGCTGGTGATAAGCTTTCATCAATCCTGAGAACTGATGGCTGACAGTCAACTGATGTTTTCATGGAGCAGTTGTTCAAAGAACTGGTGGATAATGGGCTTTCAACTGAGGTGACATGATATGGCCCCTGCGCCAATAAGATCATGCCACAGTAATCAGAACATCATGTAATTACAAAAACTAAGGTGACGATGATGTGCAAAGAGATTTAACAAACCAAAACCTGCAGCACTAGCAGTAACATGATAATTAAATTTAAGAAATAAGAGGAGCCAATCGAATACATTTAAGAAATATATAAATAAAAATTAACAGATGAAAGAAATTCTGAGAACACTATCACAAGAAAATAACAGAAAAGGGTATTTCACATAACCTATCTGTTAATCTCAGCATAACACTGAGAAATAATTCAGAAAAGCAACCCCAGCTATATTGCAATGTAATGATAGAATCCTGGATGGTAGTTCACTAGCAAAGACAATTTTTTCTTCTTTTTGTGGAAGCGGAGGGGGATCTTAATGTTAAGGGTGAAAGGGGAGCATACGAAGTCATTAGTGAGAACCCTTAGAGCTTCCTTAATAGGAGAATAAATTTAAAAGCGTAAATATTTACATACTCTACTACATACTTAAGGTGAAACTAGGCAACTATAACAAGTTCACGAGAATCCGTGAAGATTTCCTTGTTGGCATTAAATATATGAAGTTCCAGAAGATACTTTAGATTTTCACTTCCATCAAATGCTATAACTTATATCTTAACCCCAACATCTCTCAAAATTGTGCCTTTTCTCCCAAAACGGGATTACTTTATTGAACTATTTTATTCAGAATACTTGAGATAAGAACATCATAAGAAAATTGGCACAAGGTCGTTACATTATTAAGTTATCCCCTTCATAGCAATTCATTCACATCAAATATGACTACGCCACTGATGTTCTTTCGGAATGTCAAAGTTTATTTACTGCTACTGTTATTACCTGGGCCTTTGTTTATCATTAATATTCAAATAATTTTATACACAACAGAGAAAAACTAAGGCCTCATTTCATTTCTTTGCTTTTCAACCTAACATAGTTACATAAGTAATCCCGCTTACATATAGTATTATTACGATACTAAAAGGTTTCCTGACCTTTTTACCCCTTTGTTTGTCAATCGAGTTATAAGTAGATAGGAGCTTCTCCTTCATCTTTACTGAATTTCTTAAGCTACAACCCGCATCTTATGCTCTCCTCCAATCCTTTCATCAAATTCACTTAAGATTTTCTCATGATTCAATTTTATCTATGGAAAACCTATTACACCGGAAACCGTAAATCAGTGCAATTTATTAATTTTGCAACTCAAATATACTTCGAATAAAAATACACTTAATTTTGAAGTTCAACACAAATCATCTTCATAATACCCAACACTAAAAATGATTAATTTTAAATAGCATTCTCAACTTTGATTGCGGTGTTTCATCAATTTTCGGATTCCTAAAGCCAAAATCCACAATACATTCAAAAGAGAAAAAAATAGCAACTGAATAACAAATTGACTATCATTTCCAATTAGTAGAGGAGAAACTTGAACAGCATTGATATTAATAGAGACGGAACATGAGAAATAAGAAGCTTTCTAGTAAACTATGGAATTTTTTAGAATGAAAAATCAAAACCAGAAAATTCATATAGCAGATAAACAAGTAAAATTCCAGGTCGGATCTTCTGTAACACTCTAATTATGGAAACTCTTGTTCATATATCCTTATATTAAACTAAACAAGAAGGTAAACCTAGGTGCGAATATGACTATAATTAAGAATGTTACAGGCAGTCACTGACCAAATTATGGGAATTATTGATTTGTTTAACAGGTGGTGGAGATTGTCTGAAAGTGGTGCCATCAGCTTCAACAACCCAACCAGCTTCACGAGCAAGGGCAGCGAGTACATCATTCATGTCAGCCCTAGCAGGGAGGGGAAAGTTACCGTATTGCCGGAGACCGGCGAGCATGCGGCTGGTAATAGCCCGGCGGTGTCTTTCTCTAAGCTTAGTTCGCTCCTTCTCTTTTTCTCTTTCCTTTCTACTTTTCAAATTATTACTATTATTGGCCGCCTGACTAGTACTACTGCTGCTGGTGGTAGTGGCGGCGAAGCCACGAAGCCGCCTGATTTGAGGTTGTTGTTGGGGTTGCTGAGGGTGAGGGTACGGAGTGGGAGTGGGAGTGGGAGTGAGGGTGGGGTTAGGGTTTCGAGGATCCAGATCTTGGTGGTGCTGGTTACCGGCGCCAGCGGTGGTGGTATTCATTTCTGTTGCATAATTTTCCCTTACTTTTGGAAGCTCGGTGTGCTGCTCCTCAAATGTTGCTTCCTTTCTTTTTTTCATTTTCAGACAAATGCTACTACTGAGCAGTGTCTCATTTTTGTTTTGATTTGTCCCAAAATATAGGATTGAGATTCATAGCGGAATGCCAAAATTTTCGTATGTTAGCCATCGTGATATTTTTTTTTTTTTTTTTTTTTTTCTGAATAAGATATTACCATTAATTATAAAATAGGCGAAGCTATCACAATCAACAAATAATCTATAAATATAAGAAAATAAAAGTTATATAACGATTTAGAAACCATAATAACATATAAAAACTCACACCTCGTGACCGGGTAAAACACTAATACTATTTTAAAAAGTAAATACATAATAAAAAATTTCACAGCATCTTCTTCGCAATCTTTTACAAAGCAGTAGTAAAAGAAAACTCAGTTTCAACATATCTCGTAGAAGCCAACAATCTATAAGACCATGGGAGCCATCGTGATATTTGTTAGCAAATGCATGTTGCAGGTTTTTTAAATATGTGTTACATTCCTTAGGTAAATGCTCATCATAACAGAATACATGTTTAAAGAAATTTAACACATGTTGATCAAACCCTAGAATTTGGGGATTTAGAAGCTACGCAGATGAAGAGAAGAATATAAATGTAAAACTTTCTGATTTTTATTAAGTTATAATAGAATACAAAGTTCATATTTGTAGACAAAGTAAGCTGCTAAAGCTACAGTACAAAGTATGCTATTCTATTTTATATACAAAGAAGAAGAACTAGTCTATGTGTCTGTTACACATTGTTTAGTCATTCATGTGAACTCTAGCATTCTTTCTGAATTAGTTGCTAACCGAATAACTGAATTACTTTGGCTCCAAGTCTTGCAACTAACTTGGATAGAACTTCCAAGTTGCTGACTTGGTCAACTTGTCTCTGCTGATACTTTGCTGATGTTCCTGCAATACTGATATAGATTCCTTCTGCTGTGACTATATTCCAGCTTAGCATATGAAATAATATTTCAACATCCCCCCTTAAGCTGGAATAGGTTGAAAGATAGTTTTTACCCCAAAATCCTTCATTAGGAAATGAAATTGTGAAGGATGTAAAGGCTTAGTAAAGATATCAGCCAATTGATTTCTGGTAGATATAGGTAAAGGTTTAATTACCCCTTTTTGATATTTTTCTCTTATGAAATGACAATCCACTTCAATGTGTTTTGTCCTTTCATGATAAACTGGATTCTCTACTATATAGATGGCTGCTTGATTGTCATAAAATAAAGGTATAGGTCTAGGATGTTGAACAAGCAAGTCTTTTAGCAGAAATAGCAACCATTGTAGCTCACAAACACAGTTTGCCATGGATCTGTACTCTGCTTCAGAAGAACTTCTGGCAACTGTTGTTTGTTTCTTGGCCTTCCAAGAAATCAAAGAATCCCCTAAGAAAACACAAAATCCTGAAATGGATCTCTTAGTTTCTGAGCATCCAGCCCAATCTAAATCACAGTAAGCTGTAAGTTTCAAATCAGATTTGCTAGAAAGAAAAATCCCTTGACCAGGTGCAGCTTTCAAGTACCTTAACACCTTATGAGCAGCTTGTATGTGCCTTTCTGTGGGACAATCCAGAAATTGGCTCAGCTGTTGTACAGCAAATGATATGTCTGGTCTAGTTATTGTCAAATAAAGTAATTTACCAACAATACTTCTGTATTCCTTGTTGGATTTTAATAAGGTTGAGTCTCCCTTTTCTAGTTTGCATGTATAATCCATAGGAACTGAAGAAGGTTTACTTTCAGTAAACTTTGTGTCCTTTAGTAGGTCTAGAGTATACTTCCTCTGATTTAGGAATATGCCTCCCTTAGACCTAGCTACTTCCAGTCCCAAGAAAAAATTTAAGGTACCTAAATCCTTAATACCAAAAGATTTATGCAAGTGTTGTTTAACTTGCTGAATATCATCAAGATTGTCACCTGCCAAGATGACATCATCTACATAGACTAACAACACCAGAAAGCTATGAGAGGTAGACTTAGTAAACAAACAAAGATCACTCTGTGATTGAGTGAAACCTAGAACAAATAATTCTGCAGTCAATTTGGCATGCCATTGCCTACTGGCTTGCTTTAATCCATAGATGGATTTGATCAATTTTCATACCTTTCCAGCAGGTGCATTAAAGCCAAGAGGAGGAACCATGTACACTTCCTCAGTTAAATCACCATGTAGGAAGGCATTATCGATGTCTAGTTGGTGAATATGCCATCCCTTGATTGCAGCAATAGCTAATAAAACTCTAATAGTAGTTACCTTAGCCACGGGTGAAAATGTATCAAAGTAATCTATGCCAGCTAACTGAGTGTAGCCTTTGACTACCAGCCTAGATTTAGGCCTTTCAATAGTGCCATCGGCATGAAATTTCAATATATATACCCACCTAGGAATCTTTCCTGGTGGTAAATCAGTCAATACCCATGCATGATTAGCCTCCAAAGCCATCATTTCTGCCTCCATAGACTTCCTCCACATAGGATCTTTAACAGCTTTTTCATAATTCTTAGGTTCAACATTAGTAGTTATATTCAAAATATAGTGTTTGTACATAGGTGTTAAGTGATCATATGTGAGTACTTTATGCAATTTATGTGGAGAAGTAAAAACAGAATGGCACACATAGTCTTGAAGATATGTGGGAGTTTGAATAACCCTAGAGGACCTGCTAGGTACAGGATTCTCTAGAATGAGAACAGAATGAGTGGAAGATGAATTTTGAGAGCCAGCTAGAGTATTTGAGGCAAGAGCAGGATTAGGATCATCAAAATAGACAAGAAGAAGATTGAGTACAAGGCACTGCAGGAACAGTAGTTGTGACATGATCAGTACAACTAACATCTTTAAGAGGAAACACAGTTTCATGAAAAGAAACATGTCTAGAAACCAGCAGATTTTGAGTAGTAATATCCATGAGGATATAACCTTTACTAACCTCAGAATTCCCTAGGTAAACACAAGCCTTAGCTCTAGGATCAAATTTCCCTCTCCCTTGTTCAATGGTTGAGCAATAGACTAGACAACCAAACACCTTTAAGGTTTCATAAGGAGGTGCTTTGTTGTATAGAATTTCAAAAGGAGTTTTATTGTCTAACACAGAAGAAGGAGTGAGATTGATGAGGTAGGCAGCATGTAGAACACAATACCCCCAACAAGAAGAAGGCATATTTGCCTGAAATTTCAACCCTCTTGCCACATTCAAAATGTGTTGGTGCTTTCTTTCCACAACACCATTCTGTTGTGGAGTCTCAACACAACTGGTTTGGTGAATGGTAGCAAAATAGGAAGTCATTTGGAATTCTAATCCATTGTCAGTCCTTAATATTTTGACTTTTGAGGAGAATTGAGTTTCAACCATGGAGAAGAATGATTGTAGAATAGTTCTAACATCAGATTTGTGTTTCATAAGATAGATCCAAGTATGTCTGCTGTGATCATCAACAATGGTCAAGAAATATTGTTGATTATGTATAGTTTTGTGCTTGTATGGGCCCCATGTATCAGCATGTATCAGATTAATACATGCATTGGTAGAAGTAGAACTGAGACTAAAGGGCAACTTTTTCATTTTAGCAATAGGACAAATGCAACAACATGGTACTATCTTGGCTTTTAAATTCTGTTTCTCCTACAATTAGACAAAGCATTTTATGGTATAATACTGCTTTTGAAATTTAGAACAATGTCTTATATGTTCCAAATTTCAAATTCAATCTCATATCCTTAAGCAAACTCACCAATGATCCTAACCTCTTGGTTTATTTTCAATTCAATGATTGCATTCTTCAAGATCTTGTACATACCAAGATGATTGGGAGAGCTAAAAAAAGTCAAGGACTATATGTGCTGGATCATGGTTCTAATGATCTTAACACTGATGAGTTAGTTCATAATAAGCAAATTCTTGAACAGTCTATTCTACCTTTACAGAGTCTTCCTACTTCTAGTTCATTTTCTTGTATTTCTAATAAAGTCAGTCTTGATTCTAAGTGGTTATGGCAGCTTTCAAACATAGCATCATCTGGTTCAGGTTGTTCAATGTTTCCATTGATCAATTTTACCTTATTTTCTGAAATTAAGGCCATTCTCATGGCTCTAGACCAGTTTTGATAGTTTTCATCATCTAAAACAGGTTGAACCAAGCATTGCGCAGGACTTTTGCTTGGATGAAGGTAGTAAAGGCTGGTTACAGGTATGATTACAGGTAATGTTTGTCCAGCCATGGATGATCTTTGATCAAGCTTTAATCAACCAATTCCAAGAGGAAATTTGAGTAATCAATCACAGCTCAACAATTCTGTTGAGTAGCAAGATTTGCTCAAGAACTTGAAGATAGTTGATAACAAAGGAATGTAAACAAGAATCTCACAAATCTAGAGTTAATTCACTGCTCTGATAACATGATCAAACCCTAGAATTTGGGGATTCAGAAGCTACGCAGATGAAGAGAAGGATAGAAAGGTAAAACTTTCTGATTTTTATTAAGTTATAATAGAATACAAAGTTCCTATTTATAGACAAAGTAAACTGCTAAAGCTATAGTACAAAGTATGCTATTCTATTTTATATACAAAGAAGAAGAACTAGTCTATGTGTCTGTGACACATTGTTTAGTCATTCATGTGAACTCTAGCATTCTTTCTGAATTAGTTGCTAACCGAATAACTGAATTACTTTGACTCCAAGTCTTGCAACTAACTTGGATGCAACTTGCAAGTTGCTGACTTGGTCAACTTGTCTTTGCTGATACTTTGTTGATGTTCCTGCAATACTGATATCTTCCTTCTGCTGTGACTATATTCCAGCTTAGCATATGAAATAATATTTCAACACATGTTCAAAAGAATGTAACACATGTTCAAAAAAAATTCATACGTCTAGAAATTTGTGTGTTCCGCACTAGATTCGGACTGAAAATATAGTTAGATTTGTCAATAGGTTCGGGAACCCGGCTCAAACCAAAAAATGTGGTTGTGAACATAGGTGAGTGGGGCATGAACCGAGCGTGAGCTCAATATTGAAGTTCGATTTTTATGTGAGCATGACTCGCTCAACCCATTTAAGGCTCATATCGAATAACATAATTCAAAATACAGATATTAGCCTTTTTGCTCATGCTCTATTTACGAATTTCTAATCTTGCCCAAAATATATTTGGTGATCGAAATTTGCCCACGTACTATTTACGTGTGCCAAATCTGCCCAAAATCGACGATTTCCGTCAATTTAAGCAGTGCTTTGACATACACATTCATGGTGGGGCAAATGGTCAGATATCAATACACTTAGAGAAATTAGCCTTTTTTGCTAATGCGCTATTTACTAACTAACTTCCAATTTTGGCCATTTTTTTATCTGATTATTCCCACGTACTATTTACAAACTTAAGCGGTGCTTGGAGGCTTAGCATTCTTGGAGGAAGCTTCGGGAATGTTGTCATTACCAATATGGATCCGGAGCTCGGATCCTCTGGGTCCGAAGCGTGACATTTAATGGTATCATAGCTTAGGTTGATCTTTTGGGTGATTAGTTTGAAAGTAATTATTAGAATGCACAACAAAAGAGTGATTAATTCTAGGCATAATAGTGAAATCATGACCATAACAATTTACGATTGGTGATTTAAGTCCTAAACAATGTTTTTTTATTTATGGGTACTAGAACAACTTACGAGTTGGCTCCATATGTCCTTCCGTTAAAAAAAAATGTAAGTCAACAGTTAGTCAACTTTTTAAAAATATCTCACCCAAAAGACTAGGGCTATTTTCGTCATTTCCTGTGCTAACACACTCTAAACCCATTTCCATAAACCTTCCCCAAACTCATTCCCTCTTTCTTCAACCTTCACTTCTTCAATTTTTTGAAGCCATGAATGCTACAGCAGCTTATCGGATTTTTCCTCAAATGAACCTTCCTGCTTCCAATCTTAGAAAAACCTTGAGCAATAATAATTCTTCTTCACTGTAAGCTTTTCTTGGATCTTTTTTTTCTTGTTATTGTGGGATTTTGAAAAGATTGGAACTTTAACTGGATTACCATCAATGCTTTGTTTCTTGCTCCTAGCAACTTTCATCACCGCCTATAGAAATTTGGCTACAATGCTTATAGATGTTCTACCATTGCACAAACAAATCAAAGCATGTTCTCAATTGCGATAACAACGCTTCATTGACAACCAAACCAAACTTATTGGCTATGACTAATGAGAAGCTATGAGCAGCAATGGCTATGATCAAGAAGTCCACAAAGTTCTCTGCAATGACTATTATTCTACCTTATTTTGTGATGCTGTTGTGCTTATCTTATTAAATTAATCATGAAAATGCATAGAAAATTATTTTTCACTCTACCATTAAATTGGAATTTCTCTTACACACAGAGGGTGAAGAAAATTATTCTTCAATTGAAACTCTTGATTCTTGTATTCAGTGACCAAACAAATGGAACCTTATTATTGATTCTTGGCTTTAAATTGTTTTATGATTTTGTGAATTGGTTGGAATTGTAACGGCGAATAAATTAGGGGAGTGAGTTTGGATATGATATAGGGGAGGTTAAAGAAGAAAGAGGGTTGAAGAAAAAACAGAGGTCGAAGAAGAGGGAATGAGTCTGGGTGAGGGTTCTGGAAATGGGTTTGGGGGTGTGTTAGCATAGGAAATGACGGAAATAACCCTGGTATTTTGAATGGGATATTTTTTGAAAAAGTTGATGAAGTGTTGACTCAAATTTTTTTTTTTTTTTTTTTTTACGGAAAGACCTATAGAGCAATCTTGTAAGAATTGTTTGGGTACCCATAAATAAAAAACATTGTTGAGGGACCTAAGTTATCAATCGTAAATTGTTATGATCCTGATTTCACTATTCTTCCTTAATTTTTTTTATTTTTTTTATTTTTGGAAGAAACCTATCTATTACAAGAAATGAGGGAATTCAAGAAGTGGGGAGGGGGTTCGAACTCATGACCTCTACTACATCATGAGGCCTCAGCCTTAGCCACTAGACCAATGTCTCATTGACATTCTTCCTTAATTCTAAGTACATTGAAGAATGATATATAGATTTATGTGTTTGACAGTTTTTAAGTGATGAATTATTTGCTTCTTTCTGTGCAAAATTTGCTAGGAGTTAATCCTGGATCATACCCTTCTGAACCAAGTAGAAATTGACTTCATGTGAAAGTTGATGTGTAGTAGGAAAAAGGGATGGAAACGGGAAAAATCTACTATGCTTCACTTTTGGAATAAAAATCAAACCATCATTCTAAGTTCTTGTCCCTGATCAAATATGAGATTTATTGATGGAATTAGAGAGGAAACAAAATGTGCTAACTCAACTTCAGACGTAGGGTAATTGGTAGGGATGGCAATAGACCCGGTTAAATTGGGGATCCGGCTCGCCCCGGCCTAGTTGAGTCGGGGATTCCCCGGTTTAAGTTGGGGGTGGGGGTGGGGGTGGGGATGAATTTGGCCCCGCTAACGGGGGCGGGGGCGGAGGCGGAGGCGGGATAAGTAATATCTCCAGCCCCAGGTCGGCCCGGCCCGGCCCGATCCACATGCCTTGTCTAAAATAATAAACAGATTGCGAATAAAATATCTATACAAAAAGGAAATATACCTAAAAGATTGGAGAAGATCATGGGAGATCTCAAATTCTCTCCATAAACTCCTCCATCTCCTAAAATGTATTATAACCTTACTCTCTTTTCAATTTTTCTTTCTCATCAGCTCATTATCGTTCATTGTCTCTTCCATTCTCCTGCATCAATATAGTTTCTTTATTTTAAATGTTTTTTTTTTTGTTTCGTTAGACATTAAGTGATTTATATTATGTTGTTGGGCAACATATGAGTTGTATCTATAAACTAATATTGTTTATGGAGCAAACTAGTATCATTTTAGATAGTTTTATTTAGTTTTACAGATGTTAAATTTTTTAATTTTACATTATTTTTTCAAGGTTGTATTGGGAGATTTTTGTTGAAATTCTCTAATTTGTTCTAATTGAGATTGGGAGGAAAAAAATCCCCGCTTTTCCCCAGTTGGGGGTGGGCCTCCACCTGAGTTGGGGATGGGATGCCCATCCATCCCCAGTGATGGGGCTGGGCCGGGGCCGGGGATGGGGATGCGGTGGAAGAGGCGGGGCTGGGGCTGGAGATCACGATATCCGCCCCCACCCTGCCCCATTGCCATCCCTAGTAATTGGCAGATTATGTGTTCTTTTGAAGGATTATATTTGTGTAGGGTTCAAACTTTTATTTGTGTTATCTTCAATGAGTTGCGTAAATTGCTGGAAATTGCTGATTTTTGACAGATTTGCCACACGTAAATAGTACGTGTGCATGATCAAATCAAAAAAAATTGGAAGTTCGTGAATAGTGCATGCCACTTATACAACGTGCATGGAATAAATAGCCAATACTGATATCTTCCTTCAGCTGATACTTTGTTGATGTTCCTGCAATACTGATATCGTCCTTCTGCTGTGTCTATATTCCAGCTTAGCATATGAAATAATATTTCAACACATGTTCAAAAGCATTTAACACATGTTCAAAAAAATGTAACACATGTTCAAAAAAAATTCATACGTCTAGAAATTTGTGTGTTCCGCACTAGATTCGGACTGAAAATATAGTTAGATTTGTCAATAGGTTCGGGAACCCGGCTCAAACCAAAAAATGTGGTTGTGAACATAGGTGAGCGGGGCATGAACCGAGCGTGAGCTCAATGTTGAAGTTCGATTTTTAAGTGAGCATGACTCGCTCAACCCATTTAAGGCACATATCGAATAACATAATTCAAAATACAGATATTAGCCTTTTTGCTCATGCTCTATTTACGAATTTCTAATCTTGCCCAAAATATATTTGGTGATCGAAATTTGCCCACGTATTATTTATGTGTGCCAAATCTGCCCAAAATCGACGGTTTCCGTCAATTTAAGCAGCGCTTTGACATACACATTCATGGTGGGGCAAAATGGTCAAATATCAATACACTTAGAGAAATTGGCCTTTTTTGCTAATGCGCTATTTACTCACTTCCAATTTTGGCCATTTTTTTATCTGATTATTCCCACGTACTATTTACAAACTTAAACAACGCTTGGAGGCTTAGCGTTCTTGGAGGAAGCTTCAGGAATGTTTTCATTACCAATCTGGATCCGGAGCGTGACATTTAATGGTATCATAGCTTAGGTTGATCTTTTGGGTGATTAGTTTGAAAGTAATTATTAGAATGCACAACAAAAGAGTGATTAATTCCAGGCATAATAGTGAAATCATGACTATAACAATTTACGATTGGTGACTTAGGTCCCTAAACAATGTTTTTTTATTTATGGGTACTAGAACAACTTACGAGTTGGCTCCATATGTTCTTCCGTTAAACAAAAATGTAAGTCAACAGTTAATCAACTTTTTTAAAAATATCTCACCCAAAAGACCAGGGCTATTTTCGTCATATCCTATGCTAACACACCCTAAATCCATTTCCATAAACCGTCCCCAAACTCATTCCCTCCGGCAAAAATTCCTATGTCCCCATGTGTGTCCCCGTGTGTGTCCCCAACCAATCACAATTCACCCTGAGTATATATAATTGAAAAAAATAATTATATAGTAAATTCTGATTGGTTGGGGACAGGAATGGGGACAGACGATTTTCACCCCTCTTCTTCAACCTCCATTTCTTCAAATTTTTTAAGCCATGAATGTTGCAACAGCTTATCGGATTTTTCCTCAAATGAACCTTCCTGCTTCCAATCTTAGAAAACCCTTGAGCAATAATAATTCTTCTTCACTGTAAGCTTTTCTTGGATCTTTTTTGTCTTGTTATTGTGGGATTTTGAAAATATTGGAATTTTAACTGGATTACCATCAATGCTTTGTTTCTTGCTCCTAGCAACTTTCATCCCCGTCTATAGAAATTTGGCTACAATGCTTATAGATGTTCTACCATTGCACAAAAAAATCAAGGCATGTTCTCAATTGCAATAACAAAAACGCTTCATTGACAACCAAACCAAACTTATTGGCTATGACTAATGAGAAGCTATGAGCAGCAATGGCTATGATCAAGAAGTCCACAAAGTTCTCTGCAATGACTATTATTCTGCCTTATTTTGTGATGATGTTGTGCTTATCTTATTAAATTAATCATGAAAATGCATAGAAAATTATTTTCCACTCTACCATTAAATTGGAATTTCTCTTACACACAGAGGGTGAAGAAAATTATTCTTCAATTGAAACTCTTGATTCTTGTATTCAGTGACCAAACAAATGGAACCTTATTATTGATTCTTGGCTTTAAATTGTTTTATGATTTTGTGAATTGGTTGGAATTGTAACGGCGAATAAATTAGGGGAGTGAGCTTGGATATGATATAGGGGAGGTTAAAGAAGAAAGAGGGTTGAAGAAAAAACAGAGGTCGAAGAAGAGGGAATGAGTCTGGGGGAGGGTTCTGGAAATGGGTTTGGGGGTGTGTTAGCATAGGAAATGACGGAAATAACCCTGGTATTTTGAATGGGATATTTTTTGAAAAAGTTGATAAAGTGTTGACTCACATTTTTTTTTACGGAAAGACCTATATAGCAATCTTGTAAGAATTGTTTGGGGTACCCATAAATAAAAAACATTGTTGAGGGACCTAAGTTATCAATCGTAAATTGTTATGATCCTGATTTCATTATTCTTCCTTAATTTTTTTTTTTTAGGGAGGAAACCTATCTATTACAAGTAATGAGGGAATTCAAGAAGTGGGGAGGGGGATCGAACTCATAACCTCTACTACATCATGAGGCCTCAGCCTTAGCCACTAGACCAATGTCTCATTGACATTCTTCCTTAATTCTAAGTACATTGAAGAATGATATATAGATTTATGTGTTTGACAGTTTTTAAGTGATGAATTATTTGCTTCTTTCTGTGCAAAATTTGCTAGGAGTTAATCCAGGATCATACCCTTCTGAACCAAGTAGAAATTGGCTTCATGTGAAAGTTGATGTGTAGTAGGAAAAGGGGATGGAAACGGGAAAAAATCTACTATGCTTCACTTTTGGAATAAAAATCAAACCATCATTCTAAGTTCTTGTCCAGGATCAAATATGAGATTTATTGATGGAATTAGAGGGGAAATAAAATGTGCTAACTCAGCTTCAGACGTAGAGTAATTGGCAGATTATGTGTTCTTTTGAAGGATTATATTTGTGTAGGGTTCAAACTTTTATGTGTGTTATCTTCAATGAGTCGCTTATATTGCCGAAAACTGCTGATTTTTGACAGATTTGGCACACGTAAATAGTACGTGTGCATGATCAAATAAAAAAAAATGGAAGTTCGTGAATAGTGCATGCCACTTATACAACATGCATGGAATGAATAGTCAACTAGATCATCAACTTATTTGCGTCTAACCACTTTTATCCTTTTTAACAATTTTTTTACTTTCTTGGTCCCCCCAATGTATTTACTGGTCGAGTTGCCCAATTCATCATTCCATAAAAAAAATTGGGTATTTTTTCATTCAAAATGATGTCATGGCATAACGGGTTGAAATTCTCTCTCCTACAAAAACAAAATGGGTAAAAAAACTCTTCTCCTCCTCCTCAAACTTCTTCTTCTTCCTTCATCCACTACGCGCACCACTACTCACCATTGCCACCTCTCATTTCATATCTTTAATTCATTCATCCAAATGGACTTTCCAAATCCTTCCCCACCCAACCTCCTTATCAACTCAATCACAAGAACAGCCAAATTAACCAAATTAGAATTGAAATTGTACAGAGAATTTGTTTTTGAGCTCTAACAAAAAAAAAAAAATTATATTCAGAGATGTTAATGACGAGTTCTCTAATTTCTCACTCTCTACCCCTGCTCGCAAAATTCTCCAACTGGTAATTTTCTTCTCTCTTTATTCACATTAATTTCTTTTGTTACTAATAATTTCCAAGAGTTTCGTAATAATTTATTTGAGTTTGGTGCTTTATTTTTTCCTTTTTGGGACAATTGTAGAACGACACATGAATTGCATCATCAATTTTTCAATCCACCAATTTCGAGATTTTTTGTCAATGTTTTCAAATTAGGTATTGCTTGTTTTATTATTATTTCTTGTTGTTTTGTTGAATTCATACCTTTTGCATAATACATAGGATGCTGAGTTGCCTCATATATTAGAATAAGAAGAATCGGATGTTCCAATAAAATTTGAGCAACAAGATATGGACCAGACTTTTGGAAACAATGCTAGGAGGGGTGTGGTGATTGAAGAATTTCCAAATGAATCCAAAAATGAGGAGAGAGCACTTCTGGTTTTTAAGCCTGTTATTTTATTTTAGTTCTTGATTGTTGTAATGTGTGTTTGTTGCTTTATTCGTTGGTGCAGTTGAGAATTTTCTGGCAACGTAGAGCTCCAACAAAAAAAAAAATCTCAAATAATTTCAATTTTAAGGGTTAAGTTGATCAATCTAGTTTTGGTTAATTTGGTTGTTCTTGTGTATGAGTTGATAATGATGTTGGGTGAGGAAGGTGTAAGCCCTAAGGGTTAAGTTGATCAATCTAGTTTTAATGATAAAAAAACCATCGAGTAGTTCTCATGTTTATGTGAGCTTATGTTTTAATTATAGGATATTTCACTCAAATCTATATTAGTGAAAATGGTAAGATAGCTTCTATGAACCTCAAAGGTGTCATTCAACATAGAAGAAGCTACACATTGTAAGACTTCATGTCACAAGCTTGAAGTGAATTCTACAAGCCTTGGAAGTGGTTGCAGTGTCAAGAATGAAGATCAAGAAGTTAAGAGTCACTCAATCACAAGTGAAGCATCTTGAAGTGTTGAAGTTCATGAAGTCACATCATAGAAGATTACAAAGGACTTCTCCACATTTGAAGAGGTTGATAAATGTCTCAAGCCGAGCCCAAAGAAGTATTTCATCTTGAAGACCTAAGAAGATTAATCTATGCTTTATAGGTATATCCTTGTGACTAATCTTACTTTGAGAATGCTAGAATTATGGTATGTTTAAGCTCATACTATTGCATGTTTTCAAAACCTCATATTTACTTTGATCTGATCTTTGAAAAGGTTTTGAAAATTTATGTTAGTGTTGGTTTATGCTTAAGGTCTTAAACTTATTTTAAAAGACTTTTAAAAACACTTAGGCATGAGTTTAAGAACATTAGAAATGTGACAAAGTGGAAAAATCACGTTTGGACCGAGTCCGGTCCACCTAGGCTTGGCCTCGGACGACCTGATGAAGTCCGGTTGACCGAGGTTGGTTTTTGTCCTTATTCAATTTTGAATGATTCAAGACGCCAATGGATATAATCTCCTGACGATCGAGATGTGTCCAGAAGCCTTTATTATTCACTTTGGAAGCATTCCAGACGACCTACCAGCTATGTGGTCGACCAGAGATATCTTGTCAAGGAAAAAATATAGTCGTTGTAACTCAACTTGCTTGTGATTTTTGGCCCCTATATAAAGCCTTTAAGGTTGATTTTTGTACAAAACCAAGCCATGAGAGGGCCTTTGATATACACTTTCAAAACAAGCAATCAAACACTTTCAAGAGGTTAATCTTCATATCCATTTCAAAATACATCATTTTGAGTAAGAACTTAACATATACATACTCTTCTATTCTCAATATTGATTAGAGCTTCATTTTTAATATCTAATCTGTGACGCCCCCAATTCCACCCCTAGGTACAACTGGGGCCGAATAGGGCATCTACCTACCTCTCGGCAGTAAACATGAAGTAACGTTCCTGTATAACACGCTTAAAAGAAGTCTAACCGTTTATAAAACAGAATATTCACATTCATAAACTATACATCCTCAAAATATAGTTAACAACCTGTTTAACCTTAATAGTTAATACAATACAGTGGAATTATCGAAATACATATTTTTACATCCTCGTACATTAATCCAAAATAAACGGCTAATCTAGAACAACTAGTAATCCGAACGTGCATTCCAGGGTTGACAAAACAATCTCAATGGAGCTCGCTAGTACACTTCATACCTGCATTTTGAGATGCAGTTTGAAAGAAAACGTGTAAGCTAATGCTTAGTGAGTTCTTGTGTGTGTGCAACAGTGTACATTTAATGAAAAATTCTAAGATAAAAAGATGCTCATGCAGTTTTGTAAATCATGCAGTTTTGATTCATTTATGTAGGCAACATAATAGTAATTGATTCATTTAACAGAGAACCAGATGTTAAGAAGTCTAGGTACAAGAAAACCAGATATTCAGAAAGCCAGGTACAAGATAACCAGATACCAACCGAACACCAGATACGCGCGCGATTTGCTACCTTATCCACCAGAAATCCAGCGGGTAAATCACAGGGTAGGGTACCTATTAGCCCTGTATTCACCTAGATCTGACCATCCCGAGTTAAAACTCCTAACCCAGAATTGGCCAACCTCAATTAGTACTGCAGAGCTATACGCCAGAAGTCGTCAGCCCTTGCTTTCCCGACCATAGCGCAAGACATCTACAGCCTTGGGGCCCACAAGAAGAGTATGATTTAGCGTGCTTCAGAAAAGCAATAAGATCCGTTAATTCCTTAGCGTGCTTCAGAAAAGCAATAAGATCCGTTAATTCCATTAGTTACAACTGGCCGGCTCGGGGTTTTATATTTGTCATGATAATTCTCAATATTAAATCAACACCCGGCCTGGGCCTATACAGAATGTATGCAACTTTATAAAACATGCAAGAATGATCAATGTTTGTATATGATTATACAAAAGCAATTCTAAATTCAATACAAAAATATATTTGGAACTCACAGGTTCCTAAATTCCAATTTAAACAGTTTAAGAAAGCTTGGAACGCACAGGTTCCTAAATTCCAATTTAAAGAGATTTAAGAAAAGAGGAACTCACCTTATAATATTTAAACTCTTAACGCCTTACGAAGACTCCGGATGTTCCGGTTCGGCTCCTATCACATAATAAGATTCACCAAACAACATTACATTGATGCCGACCAACGAATATGTCAACAAGCATTTCACTAACATTCTATCTTACACGCAATCCTACTTATGCACTCATACAATTATTGAATCGATAATCTAACCTTTAGCTATAAGATTTCCCCTTTTTAGGTTCTTTCTAAAACCATACAAAGAACGAGAAGCATACTACATAATCAACGTCCTTTTCCCGAGAGTTATTGGAGACTAAATAATAATTAGAATCCTTTAAGTATTAGTTTACAAATATTAGAGAAATTGTCACTTTAGCCTTAACATTCTTGGTACTATCAATGTCGCGACCTAACTCTTAAGGGTCTTGTAAATCTTCTACTCAAAACTTCTTAGAATCCTTTTTTCATAGACTAACTTCTCACAAACCAAGAACACCTACTTTTATTCAAGCAAGAATTCCAATTAAAGTGACAATGCTTGTATCGAGCAAGTCTAGAATACACAGAAACATATACCTATTCCCAAACTTACATTCAAATATAGAAATACATTCATATTAACCATTCTTCTTTTAAAATATGCTCATCAAAGAGTAGCAACATTTAAAACTGAAAACTGAGAATACAAGGACTCATATTGCTAGACTTTACAAATTTATCAAGATTACATTCACCTAGAATCGGTCCAAACTTAGAACTATTGTCCCAAACCTAGTAACATAATCAGAAATAAGAAGTACAACAATTATATATTACATTTCTTCTTTCCAACAATGCTACTCAAAACAGAAAACTCAGAAAACAGAAAAACAGAATTACTCAGAAACAGCAGCAAGAAAACAGACCAAGAAAACAAACAGGAAACAGAAATAAGCCGAAACAGGAGCAAGCAGCAAGCAGAAACAGAAAACATCCCTATACTACACTTCTTCTTCCCAAAATGTTAATCAAAGTACAAAAGTACAAAGAAGAAACGAAAACAAAACAAGAACAAGAAAAAGAAGCCGAGACAGGCAGCCAAACAGAGAAAACCGATAACAGAGAAGAAACCTTTCAAAATTTGTACTTTCCTAACCATCATTCAATCATTTAACCATATACTTTACCAAATCAAATAGAAAGCCCCAATTCGAACATGATTTACAACTATTATTAGAAACTCAATTAAAATTAACAACTCTTACCAATTAAAGTTTAGAACTTTGGATACTATGAAAAAGGTGGAGTATTTGATTTTTGGTATGAATTTGAGCAGAGAATTGAGAGATAACAGATTGAAGGATGAAGGAGAATCCGAGAGCAAGCAGAGGCAGGGGAAGAAATTACCGAAAGAAAAGAAGAAAAAAAATCTGCAGGAGAAGACGATTTGAAGAGGTGGGAAAAGCAGGAGGTGTACTTTGAATCCCCAATTTTCCTCCATGTGTTCTAATGACTCACCAACTTGTCCTATTTACAATTTACATCCTTCAACTATTAAAATTTGCAATTTCGGTCCCTAAAATATTAAGATTCAAAACTTTGATTCACATATAATTTTAAAAGATAAATTAGGATATTGCGAAAATAAAATATCAAAGATAATTCAGACTAGTGACTCTATACTGTCTCAATCAACGTAGGTTGAAATTCAAGATCGTTACATAATCCATCAAGGGATTTGTAATATTAAGCTTCATTGTAAAGTCTCATTTGTTGAGGTTATTTCATTTCTCTTTGTGAGACTAGCTCTTAGGTAGTTAGGTTACCTCTTTGTGAGTTTATCTCTTACTGAGATCATGAGGTTGGCTCTTTGAGAGCTTAGGTCTTAGTGAGCTAAAACGTTCTTTGTGAGCTGGCTCTCTCTGTGAGACAAGTCCTCTTTGTGAGGCAAGTTAGGGTTGTGGGCTAGGCTCTTTGTGAGCAAAAGAAGTGGTTCAAGTAAAACTCTTTGTGAGTTGTCCACTTATATAAAATGTTGATCTCACCTTGCATTTGTTGTGAATGGAAAGCTAGTGAAGTTGCCAAAATCCTTATGTATCCTAAGATAGTGGACGTAAATCTTTGTGATCGAACCACTCTAAATCGCCGTGTTTGTTCTCTCTAACCCTTACTCCTTTACTTTATAGTTCATGTCTTGTTTTATATTGTTTATATGAACTTATTTGTCCAATAGTTGGTTGTAGAACTTACATTTGCTTCCTTGTTTTATATATTGATTGGCTTTGGTCATATGATTTATGGTGTTCAATCTTACAAGCTTTGCATATAGGACTCTTGACTTAGTCTATCGTTGGTCACATTCATTGTCTTGAGTTCATATGTGTTGCATTTAACATTTAAGTCATCTAGGTTGCTTAATCTTTAACACACCTTATATGCTTAATCAAAATAATTGTTGTTAAGGTGATCACTTAAGCAAAGAAGTTTAAGAAAAGCGAAAAAGTGTTGGAACCTAATTCAACCCCTTTCCCCCTCCCCTTCCTCTTAGGTTCACCCCTATCGGGTATTTTAGAAGGATTTGGAGAGTGAATTTGGAGGAATGAATTAAATATATGAAATGAGAGGCGGCGGCGGAGAGTGTTGTTTGATGAAGGAAGAGGAAGAAGTTTGAGGAGGAGGAGAATAAGAGTTTTTTTTCCCATTTTTCCCTTACAGGATGGAGAATTTCAACCCGTTATGCCACGTTATCAGTTTGGTCGGAAATACTCAATTTTTTTATGGAATGATGAATTTGGCAGCCCGTAAATACATCGGGAACCAAAATATTTAAAATTACTAAAAATGATAAAAGTGTCTAAGCGCAAATAAGTTGATGGCTTGTATGGATATTTATCACGCCGTGCATGTGCACGTGCCAAAGCGCCGCTTAAATTGACAAAAATCGTTGATTTTGGGCAGATTTGGCACACGTAAATAGTACGTGGGCAAACTCCAATCATAAAAATCTTTTTGGGCAACATTGGAAATTCGTAAATAGTGCATGAGCAAAAAGATTAATTTCTCTTAAAAATAAAATAAATAAATGTATATTTATATACACTATCCATGTCTTTAATTTTATTTTTATTTTTTTGCCTAGTTATTGGTTTTTTTAATATAAATTTTAGCTCATGAAACTCACGAGCTCAGTTCAAGCTCACAATAATGTGTAAGTTGAGCGTGAGTTTTAGATTGTGAGCTTATTCGAGTTGAGCATAAGTGTGAGCTGAGTTTTTTAATTTTTAAATGAATTAATTGTGAGCTATTTCAAGTTCCGCTCATATTGTAGGATTCGGATATCTTGGGAAAATAAAAACAAAAAATATATTTATTTTCAGTAATTAGAATAAGACGGATTCTTTTTGAAATGGTGTATTGTTATAAGAAGAGAACCTAACGGTTAGGATGTTACTAGTGATTAAATATTTTATTTGATTGAGAGATTTTATCTTGATTTACTTAGAGGATCAATCAGTTGAGAATCAATTAAATTATGATAAAGTATTATCTAGAGAATCAATTAAATCATGATTCTATGGGATATGAAATAGACTCTAGGCAATATTCCATATTAAAGACTGACTATATAAAGGAGATTTACGTGAGAGTTACTTTTTACGTTAAAACAATAAAGAGAGTCTGATGGAGAGTTGTATCCGGAGAATTTACAGTGTTTTTCTACAGACGAGGAGGAGACAAATTTTGGAGACTGGCGCTAGGGTATTTTCGGTGTCTAGGAAGAATGATCTTTGATTTGAGTTAAGGAATTAAAACTCTCCTTGTTTTTAAGAAAATTATTGTTAGTAAGCATGATTTATGATGAAAGATTGAACCGTTATGTTTTATTATACAAAAGAATGTTACTTTCAGTAAGTATGATATTTGAATGCTAAGATATAAGACTTGACGTGTTTTATGAAGGGTGGATATGTTTTTATAATTTAAACACAGAACATTAAATTTTGGTATACTTTTTTTTTTTTTTTTTGATGAATTAATTAAATTTTGGTATACTCAGATTAAAAATTGGTTCATTTAAGTTCATGTTTTCTATCTTCGGCTATAGGTGATTTGTCGTTTACCGAAAATAAAAAAATGCTTTATGTAACTTTTGTTTCCACCAAAACCTATATGAATAAATGTGTTTTCTGGGTTTTCAAAAAAAAAAAATGTGTTTTCTGTTTGAAGGGAAAACGAATAAAAGAAATTGATTTTAATTTTTGTCTTAAAATTATTGGTTCAATGCTACTGCTGTGAGTATGATTTCTGAAAAAGAAAATAAAACATTTTGTCCAAAACCAATGGTTTCCAGAAACTGATTTCATGGTTTTTAAATTGTTAACTTTGTGGTTAAGCTTGATTGTAGAGACAACTTGGATGATGGGTCAGTATGCATCTAAATTTGCTTGAGAAAAATTTGAAAGGTCTTTATTGCAGTAGATAACAAGTTTCTGACTTTTGGCAAAAGTGAAGAAAATTCGTGGTTTCTAAATGTTTAAGAAAATATTATTTTATTAAGGTGTTTAAGAAAATATTTTTAAAAAGTACTTTGTGGTTTAGCATGGTAATTGTGTCAGCGAGCGAAAAGTTAAGAGCTTATTGAGTCAACCTAACAGTTACCACAGCCAAAGTGTAAAGGAATTTTGAAGTATTATATGAAGTATAATCATTCTTTTATTTTAAGAAGTAAAGTATGTTTTATACCTCAATTAAGTAATCATCGACCGCAATCGAAGCTGAACGTTTGAAGTATACCCCGGTGAAGGACTCGATGTGTCATGACAAAGAGCCAAATAAAAGGAAATAAATTATATTTTAAAAAGTTAAATGTTAAAGAAATCGCTCGGTTATATTTTGAAGTTTATCCGATTGAAATAGCGGTTTTGACATTGAAGATGGTAAAGGTGTTCTTGGTTTTGTTAAAGATGATTTTCTGTAAGAGTCTATGGTTTTGAAAGGTAAGAAAGAGAAATGGTTTTCAAACTGCTTGATTCCGGAGGAAGTTTAATTTCTTACTGAGTTGGAAACTCTCTCCTTTCTATGTTTTTTTTCCAATTGAAGTTAGGAATGATGTATGAGAGTGGGAGGAAGTTCCCTTTTGGAGAAGTAAGTGATTCGGTTAAGGTTTCAGTTTAGTTTTGAAAAACATTATATGTTATGTTTTGTTTCCGCTGCAAGAGATATCGATGTAATAACTTATTTGGGAGATTGTTAAGTTATTTAAAGTTCCTTTTAGGTATTTGTAAATTTAAGTTTATGATGAATAAGAGACTTTGGGTTAATAATATTGACTATTTTGTCTTACCTCCTGGTTACGGGACGTGACACCCGTAAATATAGTCATGTTTCCCATTGTAGTAAGTAGGTTTTTTTATCTTTCAAAATGCCATTATTTATTGTAGTAGTAGTTTTTTTAGATAAAGGTGCATGTCATTCATTCTGTGATAGAATAGAACAACATAAGCAATTACAAAAGCAGTGTTATGCATCCAAAGGAAAACAATCTATAGCATTCGCTAGAGTGTAAACGACATAGTTGCATGTTCGTCTCACAAAACCTTTAGACGCATCAAAATCAATTTAATAGAGTATATTTAAGCCTTTGAGCAAATTTGGCACCCATCTAAAGTAGTCATTGCCTCGAAATGTTCCGGTAAAGGAGACTGATTTACCTGACTTCCCATTGCGGCAATAACATAGCCGTGGTGATCTCGAATAACGATTTCAATGCTCGCCAAAGTGAAGAACCAAGAATCATTCGCATTGATTTTGAGAGAACCCGAAGGGGAGGCCCCATTTCAGCTCGGATAGGGAAATGAGCTTCTTTACCATAGGCATATGGTAGCTTTTATCGGTGCCATTAATGGCGAAGAAGGTTCTTTCCCTTTAGAATATATATATATATACACACACACGTGCGTCAATAGAGTAACTGGAATCACAAGGTCCATAACCCATTGGGGAGATGGCCTCCCCACAACCAAGAGGCAACTCACACAAAAGGAGAGATTTAATTTCCTATTCTTTGTTCCTCTTGTGTGAGTTCTTATACTCCCCTTCTTGGGACATCTGCTAGTCGGGCTTCTACTACTCCCCTCACGGGGCACCCGCTCAGTCGGGCTTGCTCCTCCTCTGGTGAGGTCCAATAAAAAAAAAATATAGAGTAACTGGAATTGTATTTGTCGGGCGTTGACAATGGCCAAGAAAATGGCATCCAAAAAAATGGCGTTTTCTCTCTCCCACCCTCCTTCCACTATCCCTCCAGAAACCAGCCAAACCTCTTCCCCAACCACCTTGCAAAGAAGCATCAAAAGAATCAAGGATAAGAATTGTGGAACAAACTTCTTTATTTTACTAATTTTTTCCTCCCATCAACTTCTGAGGAAATAAGAGGATATACAATGTCTTTTATAGGTAAAATTTTACAAAGCGAATTTGAAATTTGGACTCGAAAATAAAATACAAACAGTACAAATATGTGCGGATTTGAAATCCAGACTCTAAACCAAACTAAGTACAGTAAAATCTAATAATTGACTTAACAGCTGGCGAATTTAAAATCCGTACTCGACTAGTAATCTAGCTAGAGAACCACAATCTCAAGAAACAAATACAACAGCCACTGCCATACCAACCCTACCAGTGCTCCCATTGGCCATTCCAATCACTGATAGATACGCCCAATATCTTTTAGATTTTTCCAAGACTGTAGATTCAGACATCCAAACCACTGACCGTGCTCCTAGTTGCCGGATAAGCAACCTCACATGCTTAGATAGGCAGACCACCTACCTAGATCATCTCCTCAATAACCTTAACTTTAATAATTCCAACAACCACCTGATAGTTAATTTTCCAGTAGAGGAATTGTCTGATGAAACTCTTAATCCTCAGAATTTATCCAAATTTATCCCCCCTCTCTGCCTCGGACAAAAAAAGAATTTATAGACCTTGGAGATCCGCAATCATAGTCAAAGTCTATGGAAGAACAACGGGCTACAAATTTATGTCCCAAAGGCTTAAAGACATGTGGAAGCCAACTGAAGATCTCAATATTATGGATTTAGGTAAAGACTATTTCCTAATTAAATTTCGTTATGAAGAAAATTACAATAAAGCACTACACCAAGGACCTTGGTTCATTGGGCAAAGTTTTTTTGGCGGTCCGACCATGGGAACCCAGGTTTCAAGCATTACAAGCTAACTTCACTTATACCGCCATTTGGGGGTGATTACACGGGCTACCTCCAGAATTCTATGACACTAAACTCATTACAAATGTGGGCAATTTAATTGGTACATTACTCAGAATTGATGCATGCACACTTTCAGCGTCACACAGTAAATTCAAATACCCTTTGAGGGTATAGAATCTAAGAGGGGAGGGGAGGGGGGTAGGTTCGTAAAAACTTTTTAAACTTTTCTAAAATTTCTTTTGCCAAAGCGTTCACCTTAACAACAAGTATGTTGTTTAAGCACATAAGGTGATTCAATTATGATCAAGGTAACTTAGATGACTTAAGTGAAGCAATTTTATAAAGCATGGAAGCATGTGGTAGTTTCTATCCTAAGAACTTATGTTCATATAATCAAATATACAAGTTATAACAAGTATATGAACAATGAAGTAAATGAGTAGGGATAGAGAAAACTAACACAATAATTTATAGTGGTTCAATTCACAAAGAATCTACATCCACTACCTTAGGGCACACTCTAAGGATTTCAACATCTACTAAAGGCTACCCTTCACAACAAATGCAAGGTGGGTTCTACCTTTTACAATTGCCTCAAGAAATGAGAACTTTTTCTTCACAAAGAAGACTCCACTCACTTAGAGTGTTTTGCCTCACAAAGAGGGCTTGTGCCTATTCTTAGGACTTTTTGCTTCACTAAGAAGACAAAAAAAGATTTTTTCTACTACGGGCCCCCCAAGAATTTTCAATTTTTTCTACTATGCCCCCCCTAAACTTAAACTCGGACTCCCCACTGTTCTTGTGCCTATTCTTAGGACTTTCAAACACTCACAAAGAGTGATTTAAGAGCTTTTGCTAGCTCACAAAGAACTAGTTCTCAACAAATGAGAAGGAAGGGTAACCTATCTCTTTCTAAGATTTACAATTTAGCTCACTTTTACAAATCCCCTCAATTGGATTGGATATACAAATGAAATCTCTAATCACTCTTTGAGAATAAAAGGCAAGATGAAGTTTAAGCTCAACACAAATGCTTTGAAGGATTTTACAATTAAGCACAAAAGTGTAAGCTTGTGTGTTTAGAAAGTGTATATGCATATGCCCTCTTATGGTTTGATTCGTTATGAAAAATTCAGCTTTGAAAAGGCTTTTTATAGGGCAAGAATACACTAGCTTTGTTGGTCATAACGACTATAATTTTGACCTTGAATTGACAGATCCGGTCGACCGCTACTGGACAGTAGGTCGACCGGAGTACCTTAAATCAAATGTTAAAAGCCCTCTGTCCATATCTCTGTCGACTGCATAAGAGTGGTCAGGTCTACCGAAGCAAAGGTCGGTCGACCTACCTGAAATCTCGGTCGTCTGGATATGATATAGCTGTTGGAGCATTGGAACATTCAAAACACGAATAAGGACAAAAACACACTGGTCGACCGGATCAACACTGCCGATCGACCGGAAAGCTCAGGTCTACCGAGGCAAAGCCTAGGTCGACCGGAGGACAGTCCCAAAGTGGTTTTTACATTTAGTTAAGTTTCTAATGTTCTCATGCTCATGCCTAAGTGTTTTGTTAAAATAGAAAAAACATTTTAAAGTACTTAGGGATTAACCAATTTGTTTTCAAAACCCTTTTCAAATAAATGAACAATGTAAAAGCATGAGGTTTTGAAAACATGCATTGTTGAGCTTTAAACATTCTATTTATCCTAGTATGCTCAAATGAAATATTAGTCTAAAATATTACCTATAAGCTTAGACTAATCTTCCTAAGGTCTTCAAGTCTTCGAGATGAATCTTCTTGGAGCTTGGACTTGAAGTTTTTGATCAACATCTTCTTGAGTGTTGAAGTCCTTATGCATTCTTAATGTAGTGTAGTGGACTTCACACTTCTTCTTGTCAATGAGTCTACCACTTGATTCTTGCTTGATGGTTTGAGTAGCTCTTGACATGTTGATCTTCCATCTTCATTGACGTTGCAAATACTTTCATAGCATATGGATTGACTTCATTCTAGTGTTATGAAGTCTTGCAAATTGTAGTTTTCTTGTGTGTAATATTCATACATTGGTTTACACAAGAAGCTAACTTACCATTTTCATCAAAGTTGGTGTGAGTGCTAAGGATATCCTATCATTAAGAACATGCTCACCCAAACATTAGAACTATCAATGGTTTGTTATCATTAAAACAAGATTGATCACTTTGCCCTTCGGGCTAACAATCTCTCCCTTTTTGATGATGACAAAACATTGATGCAAATGGGAATAATATGCAAAAGATAAAGCTTTAAAGCATATAAATATGAATGCATGAGATAAGGGTATTAAGGATCTAGGCAAGTAGATGTTTTGAAAAAAATATTCTACTTCCCCTATTTTAAAGAATCCCTTATCTCTCCCACTTTGCAAGTTCTAAGCTTTCTCCTTTTAAAAATTACTTCTCTTGGCCCATTTGCAACACTAATACTTCTCCCCTTTTTTTGTCAAAATCAAAAAAGGAAAATCAGAGCGCCTAATATAAAAAGCATTTACTCCTTTTTTATTGAAAAAAATATTTGAAATACCCTTTAAATGAAAGTTAAGGAGGAATAATGTTTAAATTGTGGAGAAGCTTGATGAAATTTAAGATTCTTCCCCTATAGAAATACCTTTAAAAACTATGGAGAATCTTAATGATCTATTAGATTGATAATATAAGAACCAAAGAATCAAATCTAAAGATCAAAAATCATTTGAAGAAGGATTAATTTCACTATGACAAAATTGGGCTTTGGTGGCATTTAGCTTGTGGCACTTATGTGAAAATGTCATATTTTAATGGCACTTTATAAGAAGTGCCACAAAATTTATGGCATTTTTTTAATTGCCTTGTGAAGTGCCACAAAATTATGGCAATTTTGAGAAAATGTCACATTTTCGTGGCATTTTTTAACAAGTGCCACAAAAAATTGTGGCATTTTCTCAATTGCCACAAACTTTATAACAATATATCAAAATGTCATATTTTAGTGGCATTTTTAAACAAGTACATTAAATTTTGTGGCATGTATAGTAAAAGTGCCACATAATATTCGATTAGATATTTAACCAGTTAATTTCATAAATGTAAATGAAACATTATAAATGAAATTTATATTAAAAGTATTCTAAAGAAAAAATATCGTTATTACTATTTGAGCGCTTCAATTTTAAAAGTTAATAAGGTATATGTTTATTAATGATAATAAATAATTATAATTAATTGACTATGAAATTAATTAATTTTTTCCATTTTAAAATTATTAAACAAAATTATTTAGATGAAATACAAAATAAACTCACAATGCACGAAATTTCATATATTATATATTCTACATTTCTTATATCAATTTTAGAACATTTTTAAGTTTTACTAAAGAAATGGAAAATAATTAGTTATTATTTCATTCATGATTTTTTGAAAATCTGAAGGAGCATTTTTAATCCAAAGGGCATCACATACCATTCATATTGTCCAAAAGAAACATTAAAAGCTGTTTTTAATGAAATTAATGTATTGGATAGTAATCATTGGGTAGAATTAAAGAATCAGAATTAAGGTCAAAGATAATTGATCAAATATGCAATACTCCAAGTACATCTAGAATAAATGATAATATTAATAAAGAAACAATTTATAAAGAACCTTATACTATGTCTGAAGTTTATAAATTTCTTAAATCTAAACAACAGGATACTCATCCTACTTCTTTAAAAGAAATTTTAGGTGAAATTGAAAATCTTAAATCTGAGATAAAAGATTTAAAAAATAAAAATAAAGATCATGATAATAGAATTTCTAATTTGGAAAATATCAAGGTAAATGTGGAAGACATGCTGGAAAGTGCACGAGAAGTAATCTCCGAGAAATTTCTAGAAAAAGGCAAGTAGATAGGAACGAATCTTTAAAGATAAGATTTGATAAGATAATATCTTAATTATTGTTAGCTTTTTGAAAAGCAAATAGTGTATTCGCTATTTTGTAATAGTATAGGTAGTTTTTAATTATGCTTTGAAGTCCGTCACATCTCTATATAAGTGGGACTTCTCTTAGTTGTTAGGTACGCTTTTTCTTACACTTCTCTTTACTCTTTTCTGTAAAACCTTTTCATAAATAAAATCTTCTCAGTTTGTATATCTCTTGAAGGCTCTGTAAATTTCTGTAAGTTCTTTTAACTTCTGCACTTTTATTTTTCTTTTTATTTTATTATTCATATCAAGGATGAGCCTTATAGGCTAAATCCTATATGTTGAATTATTTCTGAACTGGTGAATTAATTAAAGAACCATGGTAAAGTTATCTAGATGATAATGGTACTTCAAAAATCTAGCGTTATAGTTTGGAGAACTGTTGTTGTGAATAGTTAACTGGCTGAGTTAGTTCAGAAGTCTGAAAGTCGAACTACTGTTTAGCCCGTTTAGCCGATGAAAGGACAGGCGTTTAGGGGGTTTGTGTAGTGGTTGTTGAGTTCTGAAATGACTTCCATGACGGTTAATTAATCATGTAAAATTTGTGGTTCAACAGTGTCCAGTAATTAGTTCTATATATGCTAGTCGTTGAGGATCCAGAGTCGTTGTGAGTGTCCAGTAATTAGTTCTATATATGCTAGTTGTTGAGGATCCGGAGTCGTTGTGGTATCAGAGCCATGGATTGTTTGAATAATTCATCTAGAACAGATGTAGTTCAACATAAATCCTTTTGTTTTATCCTTATGAGTAGAAATATACATATTATTTCTAATAAATCAAATGTTAAAAACAGTATGAGTAATGAGATTGATATACCTCAAAATTTGGATTTATTAAATAGATGGACTATACCAAAGGTTAGTACCAGAACAATTTATCAATTAGGTGCTTTTGAAAGATTAGGTCTCAAACGAGTAGTTAAAACTACTGAAGAATCTATTTCATTAAATAATGAAGAAATGTTTATTCAATTATTGAGTGAACAGGATATCAGACCTTATAGGGAATCCAATCATAAATTTATTCATATTGGGTTAGTACATGTTGCTTTTAAACCTTTAACCTTGGAAGGATTACCAGAGACTTTTATAGTAGCTCTTAGAGATGGTAGAAATTTAGATTGCAAAAAATCCATCATATGTGTTATAAAATCCAGTTTGGCACATGACCCAGTTTATTTTGATGTTTATCCTAATTTACAACTTTCATTAACTGATGTAAATATACTTGATGCATTAACATTAAATGTTAAAACACACGGATATAATTATGCTCAAGGATCAAAACTTATATGTATATGTTATAGGATTTATTTTAAACATTTATATACATTAAATCCTTACTGTAAATTGGCTGATAAACCATTAAATGAAACAATTATAATTGAAACTAATTTTAGTAGATCTGATATTACTACTAGAAGATCTATAAAATGGGAAGAAATTACTTTTCCTGAAAATTGGAAATTGAGATAGCTAAGTATTCTCAACCTGTTATTCACACAGATTTATTAAATGTTAGACAGGCACCTGAGGGGTCTGTAACATTAAATTTTGGTAATAACCAACATAACAGATTACTTGGAAATTCATCTAGGTTATCCAAATCTAGTTCTGTTCGGTCTTTTATTTCTCCTTGTGACTATAATATAGATATCCCTAGTACTTCTAGACATTCAACTTCTCAAATTAGGGAAGAAGATAAAGATGATAGTAGTAATGATTCTTTAAAAGAATCTAGAATTGAAGAATTAAGATTACATAAGGATAATATTCTTAGAGGACATTCTAATAAGTAGGATGCAGAGACTATTCTCAAATGAGATATAGTTTTGGTAATGGATAATAAACCAGTAAGAAGGCCGTGGCCCAGTGGGGCAAGCCTTGACCTGCGACCCTGAGGTCCCAGGTTCGACACCCGCCTCCTACGTGAGGCAAATAAAATTCTCTAGGAGAGACTTAAGGTGCTGACTAAAAAAAAAAAAAAAATGGACAATAAACCAATAAAAATTGATTTCAGTCCTGGATCTAAAGCCAGGAATCAAATTAGACAAGAATTTAAATTACCCAGATGGGAAGCTTTTAGAACTTGGTTCTTTGATAATTTTTATAAAAATCAAAAAGATATATTTCAAAAAGAATTTTATGAATTTTGTATTTCAAAAAATGAAATTATACCTTTTGTCCCATAGTTTTGTTCTACTTATGTACAAAACTACATTTCTATATTAGAAAGAAATTATAAATTATTAAATGGAGATATTTTAAAAGATATATATCCTCCTTTACAATCTTTTAAATTGGAAAATTGTAATTTTCTTGCTTTGTCATAATTATTTGAAGATAATACAGCTATTATTACAAGTAAACATATTAATTCTCTTATAGAACAAAATAATTATGCTAATCTCTTTTTAAGAGTATTAGGAGAACAAATTGGTTCTTTACATAGTAAAATTGATAATATTATTTCTTTAATGAATAATACAATTAATAACAAGGTAGATAATACTCTTCCAATTCCAGTAGTAGCTAATGTTCATGGTCCCCCTGAAATTAAAATTTTCAAATTAAAAGAGAAATCAGAATGGGAAAAGGAAATATCTGAAAAAGTTAAAAACTTATTAACAGAAAAAATGAGTAGTTTAAGTCTTAATACGTTGGATGATTCAATTATATGATAATTCTGATAAAAAGCAGGTTATAGAAGATCAGGTTAATAAACTGAAACAATGGGCATATAAACCCACACAAAGGTTATTCTATTATAATAGACCCTCTCCGATTGATGTTCTACATGAAGAACAAGAATACCGATTAACTAATAGTTATAGTGGTAAAAATATTTATGAATGGAATATTGATGGTTATACTGATAAACAAATTTATAATCAAATCCAAAGGATGTTGATGTACTATACTATTTGCAAAAGTGCTAATAACACTGATGTTAATATAGCAAAAATGATAGCAGCAGGATTTACAGGCCAACTTAAAGGTTGGTGGGATAATTATTTATATGCTGAGGGTAGATAAGGAAGTTTAAAAACGGTTAAAACAGAAAAACAATGAAATTGTAGAAATGCTGTTTATACTTTGGTCATCAACATTGTTGAACATTTTATAGGTAGATATTCTGATAATCATGAGAATATTAGAACCTTATTGCAAAATCTTAGGTGTAAAACACTTACTGATTTTAGGTGGTATAAGGATACTTTCCTTAGTAGGGTTATGGAACTCCCTGAGACTAATAGTCCCTCATTGGAAAGCAAATTTTGTTGATGGTTTACCCCATTTATTTGCTGAAAGAGTTAGAAAGGCTCACTACAAGAAAACTGTGTAACAGGGACGGACATTTCCATCGCTAAACTAAATTTAGCGACCGATTAACGACCGAACCACGTAGTCGTGTATTTTTCTTCGCTAAGCAAATTACCGACCGAACACCGACGGAAAGTTAGCGACCGAATATTCAGTCTCTATTTACCGACCGCATATTGACCGATCGTCAACATTATTGACTTTTGACTTTGACTGGGTAACGACCGAATACCGACGGATATTATAGCGACCGAATAGACCGTCGCTATATAACGACCTAATACCGACCGAACGTTCCATATTGTTGACCCTTGACTGACCAACGACCGAATACCGACCGAATGGTCAATGTTGTTGACTTTCGACTTTGGCTATTTACGGACCGAATACCGACGGAATATTCCGTCCCTAAATAACGACCGAATACCGACCGAATGGTGCATATTGTTGACCTTTGACTTTGACTTTGACTTTCTAACAACCGAATACCGACGGTTGTCTAGCGACGAATATTCCGTCTCTAGTTACCGACGAAATACCGACCGCACGGTCAACTTGTTTAAAAAAAATAAATCTGAAATTTAATTAAATCCCTATTATAAAAAAACAGCAATATACCCAAAAATACAAACCAGAAACAGTATCATTAATAAGATCCCAAATAGCAAAAATAATCAATAAACCCAAAAATAAAATTACATAGCCAATTATCTTACTAAAACCACAAGTTTACACTTCTCATTTACATTACAACATTCACAATCAAAGTGTCCCACTTCTCATTAGACTACAACACTCACAATCAAGTCCACACTTTGCATTACAACACTCACAATCCAAATGCACACTTCTCATTACATTAAATACTCACAATCAAAGTGCAAACTTCGAATTACAACATTCACAATCAAAATGTGCACATTACATTACAACACTCACAATCAAAGTGCACACATTGTATTATCAAAACTCACAATCAAAGTGTGCACTTCTCATAAACTCCTTGATGTCATTCATATGTATATCCTTGGAAATGCATGAGTAGCAATCTGAAAATTCAAGAATCAAATTATTTTATGACAATAAAATTACTACTTTGAATTATGTTAAAAAGTTATACAATATGACTTCTAATTTATGGTAATAAAGTACAAAAAAAAACAACAAATATTACTCACCTGCAATATGTGGAATTCCAAGAAGCGAGAAAAGCTTAATCATTCTAAATCATCATCCGACATAAATTCACCCTCTTCCTCAGAATTGTCATCACCCGACATATCCTCATCATCGTCATCATCTTCATGAACACGGCTGGTTTTGGCCACAAGTACAACTTCACTTTCCCCTGACCGGTGTGCAAGTTGACCAACTTCAGTAATAGTTGGATCAATGCGATTGGTCTCCTCCTCGCGTACTTCGTCCTGATACGGTACCGGAACACCAGGAACGTCAAATAGACGTGGTTTGGAGCGACATACGACCCAACCAATCAGCTCCTAGATGTTGTCTTACTACCCGGATAATGTGTGTAGTAGACTTGTTGACATTGGGAAGCAAATACAAATGGATCGTAACCCTGGTAGGTTCTTTTCCTATGGATTTCTACAAGTTTATATTGAGGATGCACTCTTAAACCTCGATTTGGAGTAGAATCAAATCAGTCGCATTTGAAAAGAATTATTTTTTGGTCAGGTAGTCCAGCAAGTTGAACCTCAATTACTTGCTTCAACTCACCGTAATAATCTCCTTTAACCCATACCCCGCTGTTTGTCGCTCCCTTTCCATCGCTATGGGCTTTTGTGTGAAATCTATAACCGTTAACAAAGTAACCGGTGTATGACATCACTCTCCTTGACGGGCCCCAAGACAGATTTTTCAACAAACTTTCGGAATGATCCTGAAGGCTATGTATCTGTTGAGAACAACAAAATTTAAATTACTTTAATTATGCATTCTTAAGACAAGTACATTTCTAAACAATACCAACTTACATGAGTTCCAAACCATTTGGAAAAATCATTATAAACCCGGCTTTGAAGTTCTGCCTCCGTTATCTGCGGGGTTTGATCATGTACTTCACTGACAAATTTCCTGAGTTCCAAATTAAATAACAATATTATTATTTGGCCACTTTTAATTATATTAAAAAATTAAAGAAATAGATAGGTTTACTTACTGAAGATATGGTTCGACCTCTTCACAATTCATTAGGATATAATTCATGGTTGTTTTATAATCTTTATCAGATAATAGAATCTTTTTCTTTTTTTTCCAAATGATCTTCCGGGTAAGTTGCAAATTGATAATACATCTGGTCCGCTAATCTCGTCTTCACCATCATTTCGCCCAATGGTTGTAACTCTCGTTTTCACGTGGGGTTCGAAATAATAGCTAAAGAATGTAGCAGCTTCTTCGACCAAGTATGCATTGCAAATTGACCCCTCAACTCTGGCCTTGTTCTTTATCTTTTTTTTCAGATGGTGCAGGTATCTAAATAAAGCATATGTAGTTAATCACATTGGTTGTTACCTCTCGAATGGGTACATCCACCTAAACTGTACCGGGCCACCAATCTTGGCTTCGTACGGAAGGTGAATCGGCAAGTGTTCCATGACATCAAAAAATCCCGGAGGACATATTCTCTCTAACTTGCACAATAAAATAGTGATAGTGTCCTCCAATTCTTGCATATGCGCCACACTCAACTTTGTGGAACACAAATCTCTATAGAACAAACTAAGTTCAGCCAAGGGACCCCAAACATTTGTCGGTAGTACTTCTCTAAGTGCTATAGGGATAAGTCTCTCCATGAATACATGAGAATCGTGACTCTTCATTCCAGACATTTTCAACTCTTTCATATCAACGCATCGCGCCAAATTCGATGCATATCCATCTGGGAGCCTTAATTCTTTAACCCACTATAAAACCATCTATTTTTGTGCCTTGGTAAGAGTGAAACATGCCTTCGGTTTCGTTGCTTTACCTCAGCCATCGTGTTTAATATTCAATTCCGGACGACTGCAATACCTTTCAACATCCGCTCTAGCTTTAACATTGTCTTTAGTTTTACCTTTCACGTCCAACACCGTGTTAAACACATTATCAAACACATTTTTTTCATTATGCATGACATCAATGTTGTGTCTTATCAAAAGTGTCCGCCAATAAGGTAAGTCCCAAAATATACTACGTTTGGCCCAACTATGATCCCGACCCCTGCCTTGCTCTTTACCGATCTCTTCAGCTGTATCGGTAATTTTTTGATACTCTCTAACTCTAACCAACATTTCATCACCAGTAAGGCGAGATGGCGGGTCTGCTCTCTCTTGTCGCCGGTCCTTTCGAAATCCCTTTGCATCTCTTCTAAAAGGATGATCAGGTGACAAGAAGCATCTATGGCAATCGAACCACGATTGTTTCCCACCAGATTGCAAATGGAACGCTTGTGTTTCCTCCATACAATATGGACAAGCGTGAATGCCAGCTGTACTCCATCCACTCAACATTCCATATGCTGGGAAATCACTAATTGTCCAAAGTAATGAAGCCCTCAATTTAAAATTTTGTTTTTTTGAGATATCATAAGTTTCCGTGCCTTCACCCCACAGTTGATTCAATTCATCGATTAAAGACTACAAGTACACATCGATCTTGTGTTTTGGATTTTGGGGTCCAGGTACAATGATAGTTAAGAAGATTACATTGTTCTTCATACACATCCAAGGGGGAAGATTATAAGGTGTTAAAAGAATCGGCCAAGAAGAATAGTGCTTCCCCGACATGCTGAAAGGTGCAAAACCATCCGTGCATAACCCAAGCCTTATGTTCCGAGGTTCCGCTGCAAAATCGGTGCGTGTTCTATCAAAATGTTGCCAAGCTTCTCTATCCCGTGGGTGATTCATTATTCCCTCTTCCCTCTCACTATCAGAGTGCCATGTCTTGTGTCTTGCAGTTTTCTCAGATGCATACAATCTTTGTAATCTAGGAGTAATTGGAAAATAATACATCTTTTTGCAAGCAATCTCTTTTTGTCGTGTATTTTTTGACTTCTTTTTCTTAATTTATCTAGCATGGCCACAAAACTTGCATTCTCTACTCCCAACATCATCTTTCCAGTACAACATACAACCGTTAACACAAACATCAATCTTTTGCACCGGTAATCCAAGGCCTTTAACCAATTTCTTCATTTGGTAAAAGTCGTCTAAAGCATTGTTTTGTGGAGGAAGCGCCTCTTTCATCAACTGCGCAAATTTATCTATTGTAGTTTCAGATAAGTTGTCTTCAGACTTAATGCTCAACATCTTAGCAGTCATCGAAAGCTGTGAATGGTTTGTACAACCAATGTACAGTGGACTATCAACGGCCTTCAACATGTCATAGAACATTTGTGCCTGTGGATTGGGAGGTTCTTCCGCGTCCCTATTTTGATGCTCATTAAAACTTGGTCCCGCAGCATCAATAACCATATCTCGATAATTGTTCGGTATCGTATGTCTTTTATAATTATTCATTTCATGAACAAACGGGATTTGAGGCATGGGAATGAATGCCTCACCATGACATGTCCAATTATAATAATTAGACACGAATCCGTTCATAACAAGATGATACTTCACAGTATCAGGCATATAAAAATACTTATTCCTACAAACCCCACAAGGACACCTAATCCCATCTATTTGTACATTAGCAGACGAACTAACTGCGAAATCCACAAATCGTTTCAATCCCGCTATAAATTCTTGATTATGACAAGGTCCACCATTCTTTGTCGAATCCATATACATCCAACTACGGTCGTCCATTACAAACACAATATCTGCGTATATCAAGTCTTAATAATTAAATGCATATTATCTTTTTACCTTATTTTGATGATATCAAATGTGACAATTTTCTTAGTGTGCATTAACAAAATTTCAATGTGAGAATAAAGATGAAATTTTACACCCAAAAATAAAGGTAAAAAGCTAGTAAACTTAGAAAATTTTGCCACTTTGATATCATCATTTATTATGCAAAGAAATTGAGTCAAAATCTTAGCTTTGAAATAAATAGAGCAAAATTTGATTCTAGTATTTACCATGGCATATCATCAAACACCTTGCCTTCAACCAAAAAATAAAAGGTATGCCCTAAACCTAATAAAAGGTAAAAATGCCCTACAATTTGATTCTTTGATGCTAGAGAATAAATGGTATAAGAGCGTGAATATTGACATTAATAACATTATAATACATAGAAAAGCTAAGATTCTCACCTAAAACCCAACTGAAATCGGAGGTGGTGGGGAAGTCTTGTGGGTGCCGGAGGTGGTGGCGCCGTCTTGGAGTTACCGGAGGGGGTGGTGATGGGAGGAGAAAAGGGTTTCACAGTGAGTTTGGGGGGAAATCGCCGGAAGAGGTGGTGGTGGAGGTAGAAATCGCAGCTGAGCAGAATGAGTATTGGGGGAAAGCTTCGTGCCTTTAATATTTTTCATTTAGGCGTTAAATATAGCGACCGATTTAACTTCCGTCGCTATTACGTCGCCCAATAGCATACCTTTTGGCCATTTGTAAAGCTTCTGCCCATCGAGAACGGAAATGGAACTTCCGTCCTATATGCCGACGGAGTACCGACAGCATAGTCGGTCGCCGAAAAGAATGTCTCAAGAAAATTAAAGATCCCGCAGCACCGGACAAGACGACGCCGCTTTCGGCATTTAACGTTAGCGACCGAATAGCGACCGCCTGGCATATTCGGTCGCTATTCGGTCGCCCAGAAGAATGCCTGAACACTTGTAAAGTTTTGAAAATAAAGATCCCGCACGCACTGGACAAAACGAAGCCGTTTCGGCATTTAACGTTAGCGACCGAATAGCGACCGCCCTGGCATATTCGATCTCTATTCGGTCGCCCAGAAGAATGCTTGAACACTTGTAAAGTTTTGAAAATAAAGATCCCGCGCACTGGACAAGACGACGCCGTTTGGGCATTTAACGTTAGTGACCGAATAGCGACCGCCCTCGGGTATATTCGGTCGATAATCAATCGCCCAGAAGAATGCCTGAACACTTGCAAAGTTTTGAAAATAAAGATCCCACGCACTGGACAAGAAGACGTCGTTTCGGCATTTAACGTTAGCGACCGCCCTGGCATATTCGGTCGCACAGAAGAATGCCTGAACACTTGTAAAGTTTTGAAAATAAAGATCCCGCGCACTGGACAAGACGACGCTGTTTCGGCATATAACGTTAGCGACCGAATAGCGACCGCTCTGGTATATTCGGTCGATATTCGGTCGCTAATCGGTCGCCCTTATTTTCCCGGATTCTGTTTTTTATAAAATTGCGGGGTTTTTAAAGATATATAGAAATATTTTGCCTATTTTAGTTACTATTACTTGTATATATATTTACACACACACACACACATTAACTTGAATATTCAAACAATTAAAACTTATACTTATTCACAAAATACCTATATATACTCGAAACTGAACAATTCAGAATGCGAATACGAACTAATATTTTTATTGTAGTAATTATTTGATCATTAATGAGCATTTATTAAAATTTTAGTTACATTACTTAATGATTCACGTAAATGTCAACACAAATGTATTACTTGAATTGTTCTGCTTCAGGTCTATGCAGATATTTTGTGAATTAGTATAAGTTTTACTTGTTTCACTATTCAGGTTAATGTGTACATATGTATATATTACTAAAATAGACAAATATTTTTATATATCTTTAAAAACTCGCTATTTTATAAAAAATGAAAATCCGGGAGAATATACCGACCGAATTATGACCGGGGTATCCATGACGGAGTTTAACGACGGAATAGCGACGGATATGAATGTTTCGGTGGCCATTCGATCGCCCAAATGATAAATCCAAATCCGTCGCTAATCTGTCGCTAAACCCTAACCCTAAACCCTAAGATGGTCGCTATTAGGTCGTTATTTGGTCGGTATGAAACCAATTTTCCAGTATCAGAACAGGGTAACCATATAACAGACTCCCTGCACAGAAAACTATCAGCTATCTTCCATTCAAAAGAAAACATAAACCAATCAGCTATCTTCCATTCAACAGAAAACATAAACCAAAATGTAAATTCCAAAATAATCACAAAACTTAACTTAAAAAAAAAGTATTAAAAGCTAACAATAGTTACAAATTGATACAAAATTAACTAAATACTCTATTGACTCCATAAAACAGAATCGACAGTTAAGGGGTCATCGTCATAGTCTGATTCTAACTCATCGTCTAAGATACTACTCAATTTGGCCTCTATCTCAGAGGCACTTAATACAACTTGGTCCCTATTTGTTAAAATTTCAGCTAACATACTAGCTAGACCCTTGTTTTTCTTCTTTTCCCTCATCTTGAATTCTCTTTTTTGCTCGGCCATATCTTTCTTAAACTTTGCTTCCATTTCGCTCCGCATTTGTTCCATGTCTGAATGTGACACCGCCTAGCTGCCTCGCTTCATTGTCTTTACCACATCACTAAAGGAACCGAGTCCTTGGACACGTCCCTTTCTTAGCCCACCCGCAGCCTCAGCAGACAACTCAATCTGAGTCGGCAAATCCGGAGGAGGCAGTCCGGCTTGAGTTGCTTTGTTTGCGGCATTTGTCATAAACCCTCATGGAACACCCGCTTTAAAAAAAATGTCATTAGGATATTACATTAAATAACTAATATCAAAAAAGGAGAAACGGTAATTAAATACTTACGAGACAACTCTCTATAATCTTCATCAACCCATTCGCCTTTCTTTGGCCCAAGATAGTGTTGATGAACATGATCGTAATTGGCCGAGAATGGGACTCGCATGTCCCAGCCTCCTTTTCTCGTTAAACAAAATCATTAAATACAAACAAAAAACACATAAAATATAAGAATACGTCAATTAATAAATTTAAGTACCAGTCTCATGTGGTGCTCAATGTGGCTAAGCGAACCTCCCGTGTGCTTCATCGGGCCTTTGCCACCCCTCCCTTCTTTCCCGTTTTTTGCTGCCTATGCCGACTTGGCTTTAAATTCCGGAGTCTTCCAGTACTCTTCAAGTCGCGCCCAATCCGTCTCAGAAACCCATGTGGGCCTCTTATTTTTTTTCCGAGCGTCGCTCATAATGCCGCTTAGTCTCCTCGTCAGTATGGTACGCCAACCTGTCTTGACGCCACTAGGAAAAATTCTGAAAATATCATAACAAAAATATCAGAAAAAAACAATAAATATTTAGAAAAATTCAGAAAATTATAGGCAAATACCTATTTGAAGATTTGATTTCGGGGGTGAATTCAACTTGGATTGGAACAGCTTCTTGATGTCCCTTTGAAGGTTCTTCAGAAATGGGGCCCCGAGATGAATCAACGGTGGTGGCCGAACATGGCGGAGGGGAAAGGGGATGGGGAAGAGGGGTTTCAGAAGTGGGGGGCCGTGATTTCCTAGTGGGAGAGGGGTGGTGGTTTCGCAGTGGGAGAGACAGACGGAGGTGTAGCGACGGTAGGATATGGACGCAGCGACGATGAGGGTTTCGAAATGGGAGAGGGGTGGTGGTTTCGCAGTGGGAGAGACAGACGGAGGTGTAGCGACGGTGAGGGTTTCGAAGTGGGAGAGGGATGGTGGTTTCGTAGTGGGAGAGAATGGAGACGACGGGATTAGGGATTAGGGATTTTGCTTGGATTAGGGATTTTGAGAGATTATCGCGAAGAAAACGACGCTGCTTTTGCACTTAACGACCGACTACCGACCATTAATTATTCCGTCGGTATTCGTTCGTTAATATCCGACGGCATTCGGTCGTTAACGGTAAATAAAACGACATTGTTTTAATTAATTTTAAACCTTAAATTTTTAAAATAAATAAAATATCAAAACGACGCCGCTTTTTACGCCATTATGTATTCCGTTGGTATTCGGTCGTTAAGTTCCGTCGAATTCGGGTCGGTACCGTTACACCAAAACGACGTCGTTTAAAGCTTAATTTTTTAAAAGATATAAAATATAAAAATGACGTTGTTTTGGCTCCGTTATGTCTTCCGTCGGTATTCGGTCGTCACCGTCCGTCGGTTGTCGGTCGGTAACGTTGTACCAAAACGACATCGTCTGAATTTGGTCAACGGGACCGATAAGGACGACTCCTTAGCGACGGAAGAGCGACGAATATGTTTTCGGTTTCTATTCGGTCGTTATATTAGTGACCGAAAAATTCGGTCGCTATTTAACTGTTTTCTTGTAGTGGCTCTAAGAGGAACTAAGCCATCCATTCCTTATAGTGAATATACTTATGTGAAGTATTAAATCTTTGTAATGAAATTAAGTTAAACCAACAATTAAAACGTCAGAATTTAATTGAAAGAAAATAATTAGGAGAATTTTGTTCTCAGTTTGGTATGGATTTACCTTCGTCTTCTCATAAAAAGAAGAAGATAAAATCAGAAGATAAATATCCTAAATATAGGAAAAAGAAAAAATATTCTAAAAAGAAATTAGAAGAGAAATCTGAGAGAAAACTCAGAGAAAAAATTATAAAAAGAAAAAGGATTCTGAAAAGAATAAACTTATAGTTTGCCATAAGTGTAATAAAGTAGGTCATATTGCAAAAAATTGTTGGACTAAGAAAAAGATTAATAGTCTTGATATAGATGATAATCTTAAAGATAAATTGTCTAAATTATTGTTAACTTCAGATGATGAATCAGAGGTAGAATTATATTCGAATGATTCTAGTGAAAATGAATCAAGTAAATTAAAAATTATGGATAATGATTCTTATATTACTGATTGGTTTCACAATTTCCAAAGCATGTGTTCCACATTTACCTCGATATCATCGTGGGTCTTGAGCATCTTGCAAATTTTCAAACATATTATGTGTATTAGATGCCATAGAAGTATCACTTTTCCGAGATGCCTTTTTCATTTTCAATGAAGGCCTTATTCACTAATACCTTCTCCGATTTTTCATATACTTATCAATAATTTACGCCTTAGAAAGGTTCTCAATATTTATTTCTCCCAAGGGATATTCTGGATACCCTTGTTGTTCCAAAGATTTTATCTTCGTTGCCTCTGCATGCTTGAGATTATTATAATGATCAATCATTTCCTTGATTAAATTAATAGTATCAATATAATTTAATTGTTTGGTTTGGAGATTTTCTCTCATCATGGTCTCACAAAAGTCGGGTGTACGAACATCGTTTTAAACATAATAGATTTTCTTGAGTATAACCAATCTGTGGATCGTTCCTCCAAATCCATGGAATAGAAAATTCAATAAAAAAGTGTAGTTAAAAAATCCCAGTAATAATTTGATCACTACTATCTTGAGAAAGATTGGGAGTAATTTGCTTCCATTATGAATAATATTCTTTAAATAAAATAGGGAGGATTTCATCTGAAGTGCCATAAAACTGCCACCACTTGATCAGCCATGTTGGTAGGGGATGATTATAAACCTCTCGAACAAATCTTAATAAACCAAGTATGACTTCTTCTTCCATTTTCATATAAGAAAACCTTATTAAACGCTTGGATATAATCCCAATAGTTGCATTTTAATTGCACCTCTTTATAAAAGAAAAATTTCTCTCTAAAATGAGAGATTCCTCATTCTTCGATAGATATAATCTTCTTAATTATAATTTTTGAGAAATTATAAATTTCTTTATTTACACTAGTGAAATGATTAAATTCACATCCATTGTTTGAGAAGATCATCTCATAATATTGCTGATTTTTATAAGCTTCTACAGTATAACCATAATTACTGAGATATCTATCATAAATTGTTCAGGGTCGATTCTCCCATTTTTTATCATCATCATTTAATAGGAGTATAATCCTTTCTTCATGATTTTTAATCATAGTTTCCTCTTTATTTTTACTCTCTTCAACAATTCGAGCAAAAGAGGGAGTTGTAGAGCTACTAGAAGTATTATTACCTTCTTGTTGGAGCTTTTTCCACTGCAGATATTTTTTAAATTCTGCTTCATCATTATTAGATAATTTTGCAATATTCGAAGCTATTAGCTTTCTTGATCCATGTTGAACTAGAATATTATCTGGACTTTTTCCTCTTCATTCTCTTCCTCTATAAGAGGGAGATCCTCGACCTCGGGACTGTATATCTGCATAAAAAATAGTCAATATATGCATCGTAATCATATTTATTTTTTAAAAATGATTCATCTATTTCCATTTCATTATTATCTGAATCCATACTAATGGTTTCATAACAATTTAAATCTATCTCATAATCATAATCGATTTTATCATAATAAATTTCTTTAATAAATGATTCTATAATCATATCATCTATTATCTTATTTAAATGATAAATCATAAATCATAAATATTCTCTAGTTAAAAAGTCTAGAAGATGATTATCTTCACCTTTTTTTATAAATAATTTCAAAATCAAATGGGGCTAAATGAGCCTGCCATCTTGCATACATTTATTTAGAAACATCATGTTTAAAATCTTTAAGAAACATAAACTTAGTAGATTTACAATCTGTCTTAATTATAAATTTCTGATTATATAAATCATTTTGAAATTTTAATACACATTTAACAATAGCAAGTATTTCCTTAGCTACTGTTGCATAATTTGTCTGAGCATTATTCCATTTGCCAGAGTGAAATCTTACAAGATATTCTTGTTTATTATTTGGATCAATTTGTTTTAAAATACCTCCATAACCTATATCTGAGGCATCTGTCTCTATAATTTTATCCCAATCGAGATTTGCTAACATTAAACAAGGTAAAGATATAACTTTATTCTTAATCTTTTTAACAGCATTTGTATGATCTATTGACCATGGCTTGGGAGTCTTTTTTAACCTATCATAAAGAATAGCAGTATCTTTAGCAAGATCTATATAATATGGAGAAATATAATTTAAACTTCATAAAAATCTTTGTAACTGGGTTTTATCAATTATTTCATCAGGGAATTTTGATCCAAATTCTATGCTTCTATTTATAGGAATAATATTTCCCTTTTCAATATTATGTCTTAAGAATCTAATCTTAGTTTGAAATAATGACATCTTTGGTTTAGATATGACCAACCCATTAGCTATAACAACTTTTTTAAATATCTCTAAATTCTTAAAATGCATTTCAATAGATTTAGAAAAGACTAATATATCATCAATATAAACAATGATAAATTCACTGTTAGGCATAAATATTTCATTCATGATTTTTTGAAAATTTGAAGGAGCATTTTTTAATCCAAAGGGCTTCACATACCATTCATATTGTCCAAAAGGAACATTAAAAGCTGTTTTATATCTATCAGTTGGGTTTATTTGAATTTGCCAATATCCTGATTTTAAATCAAACTTAGAGAATATGACAGCATCATATAATCTATCTAATAAGTCTATCTTATTAGGAATAGGATACTTAATCCACGTTCCTATTCTGAATGTTTATTAACATAGAAAGTTGTACAAGACCAAGGGGGATTGAGAAGGGCCTATAATTTTCTTCTCAAGTAATGAAACAATCTCATTTTTTGCATAAAACTAAATATTCATAGTTCATTTGACATGGTATAGCTTTTGTAGGAATATTTTCCTCTTGAAAGTTATCTTCATAAGGTAAACTTACAATATGCTTTTTCCCTGCTCCAGAAAGCATTGGGATGTTCATTGTATATTTCTAATGCAAATTGATTGGTAATATATGAAATTTTTTCTTTTAGTTTAGGGTTTTGGAGTTTTTCTTCCAAAGTTAATGTATTAATTTCATGCTTTAGAAAATTTAATTGATTTTCTTTTAATATTAACTGATCATATATCTCATGTAAAGTTTTTACAAAAGGTTTCATAATAAATTTAAAAGTGACTGAATCACCCTTATAAGTGTCTACAATTTTTTTCCTTATCTATCCGAGTAAAAGGATAAATCTTATTTATAAAAGGAGTTCCAAGTATAACTTGAGTTGAAAGTTTATTTTTTACCAATAAAAAACTTATAGGAATACATTTTCCATCCACACAAATGGATGCTTTAGGAAGTTTAAAATTAATATCTAATTTATCACCTCCAGCATGAGATAGCAAGAGATAGAGTATGAGTGGTTTTCTCAAAATATCTAGTGGGTATTAAACCTTCTTGTATAACATTCAAATCTGCACCACTATCAATTAATGCAGTGAATTCTTTTGAAAAATAATTATCAATTAAAAGAGTAATTTTTATGTACCATTTCTGGCCAATTATTACTTCCAAAGTTTGCAAGAAATCTTTTTTATCTTCTTTATCTATTTTTAAATCTTCTTCTTTAAGAGAGATTTCTTTTTCTTTTTCTTTTATATCAGGTTTTATTTTTTCTTGAAATTCTTTTGGAATTTTTTCCAAGATAGAAAGAGTTTCAAAAATATTATATTAACAACAATTATATATATATATATATATATATATATATATATATACATATAACTAGAAAATAGAGTAAATAAATTTATTAGTTTATAACTTATTATATAATTGGTATGCCTTCATAACCTTGATATTTCCCTACTTGACCTTGCACTTCTTCTTCTTCTTCTTCTTGTACATTGAGCCTTTGAATGCCTCTTTTATTCATTTCTCTCCTCAAGGTTTCACATACTTTTGGAGATTTGTTGTGTGCAATTAAGCCGCTAAAAGTTCCTCATTTGTGCACCTTGAATGGAATTTCCATCTTCCATTTATTGAGATCATATGCATTTGATATTGTAGATATTGTGCCTTTTCTTCTTTGGATTGAAGTTGAAAGTTTGAGCTTGTATCTCTTGCAATAGGTTATCTTCATGTGAAGGATCACTAAAATAACATGATGCAACATCAACAAGCGCACAAGTAATAGCATCAATTTTATTTCTCATACAATTAATAACATCAATAATGAAGTTATGAGAAAGTGAAGTTGATACCATAGTAACCCTACCAAGTGATGATGATTGTAGATTACCATTGAAGTTTTGATCATCACTTGTAGTAGAGCATCTTGGTTCCTTGAATGCATTTGCATTGAAAGTTGAGGATACCAAGTGCCATGGAGTGTTTGAGATTTCTTCTTCTTTGAACATCTCCATTTAAAGTCTTCAAGCATTAAGCCACTTCTCTTTGTGCATCTTTCTTTGAAGCTTTGTGGCAATCTTTCTCTCTTCCTTTTGCAAGATGAATGATCTTCATTATCTCCATCATAATTTAGTATCATTTGAAGATCATCATATAGTGCTTCCATCTCTTATTCTTCGATCTATCTCATATTGTGAAGGCTCAATTTGTATAATTTTTGAGCTTATTGACCACTGTCTTCTCCTTGATCACACTTCTTGGTTGTATCAAGATTTTGAAGTGTGATTGAGATGTCCTCTAAACCTTCACAAGATTGAGTCCCCCAATCCTAGACTTGTTACCTTTGGCTTTTGCACTCAACTTCTTCTTTGTAGGATGCTCCAAGCATATTCATCATGGAATGAGCATCTTCACATTCATCCACTTGGTTGAGAGCTTCATCATTTAATGCACAACAAAGAGCATTTAAGAGTTTGAAGTTGAGTGTCATCTTCTTGTAGTCTTTTTCATCATAGTCTTTCCTAGACTTTGGCACCATGACACCTTGTGTGTAAATTAAATGAATAAAAGGACCTTCTTCTATAATGCTCAACAAGGAAATGTCATTAGAAGACAAAAACAATTTAAAAGCACATTGCCAACTATAAAAGTTGGAGCAATCAAATAGAGGTGGTCTAGTAGGGGATTAGTCATCTAAGTTAGAAAAGCTATGGGCCATAGATCTTCCCGGGATGTAAGTCCAATAAAAAAGAAACTAGGCTCGATACCAATTGAAATACCCTTTGAGGGTATAGAATCTAAGAGGGGGGGGGTGAATTAGGTTCTTAAAAACTTTTTAACCTTTTCTAAAACTTCTTTTGCCTAAGTGTTCACCTTAACAACAAGTATGTTGTTTAAGCACATAAGGTGATTCAATTATGATCAAGGCAACTTAGATGACTTAAGTGAAGAAATTGTATAAAGCATGGAAGCATGTGATAGTTTCTATCCTAAGCACTTATGTTCATATAATCAAATATACAAATTATAGCAAGTATATGATCAATGAATTAAATGAATAGGGATAGAGAAAACTAACATAATAATTTATAGTGGTTCGATTCACAAAGAATCTACATCCACTACCTTAGGGCACACCTTATGGATTTCAACATCCACTAATGGATACCCTTCAAAACAAATACAAGGTGGGTTCTACCTTTTACAATTGCCTCAACAAATGAGGACTTTTGCTTCACAAAGAAGACTCCACTCACTTAGAGTGTTTTGGCCTCACAAAGAGGGCTTGTGCCTACTCTTAGGACTTTTGCTTCACTAAGAATACTCCACTCACAAAGAGTGTTTGCCTTACAAAAAGGTCTTGTGCCTACTCTTAGGACTTTCAAACACTCACAAAGAGTGAAGCTCTCTAAGAGCTTTTTGCTAGCTCACAAAGAACTAGATCTAACCAAATAAGAAGAAATGGTAATCTATCTCTTTCTAAGGAGATTTGCAATTTAGCTCACTTTTACAAATCCCTCAATTGGATTGGATATACAAATGAAATCTCTAATCACTCTTTGAGAATAAAAGGTAAGATGAAGTTTAAGTTCAACACAAATGCTTTGAATTATTTTGCAATTAAGCACAAAAATGTAAGCTTGTGTGTTTAGAATGTGTATATTCCTATGCCCTCTTATAGCTTGATTCGTTATGAAAAAAAATCAGTTTTGAAAGCTTTTTATAGGGTAAGAATACACTAGCTTTGTTGTTCACAACGGCTATAATTTTGGCCTTGAATTGACAGCTCCGGTTGACCGCTACTATACAGTAGGTCGACCGGAGTGCCTTAAATCAAAGGTTAAGGCCCTCTGTTCATATCATGGTCGACCCCATAAGAGTGGTCAGGTCTACCGAAGCAAATGCCGGTCGACCTACCTGAAATCTCAGTCGTCCAGATATGATATAGCCGTTGGAGCATTGGAACAATCTTCTAGTGGTCAATTGTATTTATATTACAACCATCTCTTGGTGGTTAAGCTTAAACAATTTGTATTTATTTTACAACCATCTCTTGGTGGTTAAGCTTAAACAATTTGTATTTATTTTACAACCATCTTTTGGTGGTTAAGAATAAAAATAAAAAATAAAAAATTTATCACACAATTTATGGTGGTTTGTTTAAACTAATAATCAACATTTATCTTATAAACCTTCTTCTAGTGGTTATATATTTGTCTATAGTATTCGGTTTAAACCCCAACCATCTTCTATTGGTATAATTGTCTCTACAATTCGATACAACATCTTCTGGTGGTCGTACAATGGTTTATTGAATTCAATTAAAAAAATGTAATTAATTACAAAATATATTTGACGTAACAACCATATTCTGGTGGTTGAGTTTAAATAACAATAAATTATTTTTATCTTACAACCATCTTCCGGTAGTTGTATATTTGTCTATAGGAATTTGATACATCTTTTTTCAGATTTTTTCATAGTAGTCATTGGTGATATTTGACATTGGTAATTCTAAAAAAAAAAAAAATTATGTCAGCGGGACATATATTCCTTCAGGGATTGTATTAATAAACAATTATTTTCAAGACAAAAATGCTACTCCGGGAGCCTAATAAAAATGTACTGAATATAATATTTGTTTAAATGATTGTTACTTCGAGAATAATATTTCGATATTTTTCAAGTATTTTGAAATTACAATGTACTCTCCAGGAATAAATAATTAAGGAATAACAATAATTTTCAGGAATAATTAATTAATTTATAGTAATAATATTTTTCAGGAATAAATAATATTCTTCAATTATATTAGATGATGTTCTTTAAGAATATTTAATGCTATTAATTTATATTATTACTATTTCAGGAGTAATCATTCAATATTCTTCGAGAATGTTGATATTTTAACTTTTTGATAATAATAAATGAAAAATAATTAAAAAAACATATATATATATATATATATATATATATATATATATATATATATATATATATATATATATATACGATTACTATATACATATGGTTCCATTATTGAAAATAATGAACGAGCAGAATATATGCAGATTGTTATTCAATATATATACATATGGTCACATACTATGGATTGGATGCAATATATATACAGTGGTGGTTAATACATATAAACTGTATAAATAAAGATAAAACATGATGTTCTATATTGTATGTATAACATGCTGCGGAAATATGACTTTATTGAATGTTCAAAGCAGGCGGCAGAGTTAGGTATAAAATTAGGTTTTTTTTTTTTTTTAAAATTCTAGTGAAACAAGTGAAAGAAATGCATGTATTAGTGATATGAGAATATAATATGGAGAGGACAAACGGATTACTCTAAATAATATAGAAAAACAACGAAGCATGTTACACGAATAAGCAAGGCCGAAATCATAAGTTGTAGCCTTTGTATTTTTTTTTTTTTTTTAAATTCTAGTAAGGATGCTCGATCTATTGCGTATTTCAATTAATTTGAAGCCGCAATATAAAAGCGAATTATACAAACTAACCTCGAAACTTAAGTTCAATTAAAATTGGCAGAATTTCGTGCTGATAACGAGTATAGAGAAGGGAGAAGAGAATTTGAGAGATAATAGAATATTATATGTGTATATTAATATGAACCAAATACCTCTATTTATAGAGGTAAAACCCTTTGCTTCATGGGTCTCACACACTATGAATTTTATGTGCCTGATCATTCATTATTTTACAACAAAATAAAAGTTTTCATTTCGCTTGTTGGTTGGTGATTTTCTTTTTTATTGGAATAGATAAAATAATTGTTTATTATAATTCACAATAGTTTATATATAGTCAACTTTTAATTTGGCCCCAATATTAAAATTCCGCCTCCACCACTACATAGACCTTGTTCTAAATTGACAAGTAGTTCAACCTGAAGGAGTGATGATATTTTATTATTGTATATTCTAAATTGACAAGTAGTTCAACCTGAAGGAGTGATGATATTTTATTATTGTATACTTACAAGACAAATGTCCTTCCATTAAATTAAAGGAGACAATTTTTTTTTTCTTTCTTTTTTGTTTTTTAATTGTGATTGTTGTTATTATTACTTGTCTGGACTTTTTAGTTTAAGGGGGGGATCAACCAAGATGGGCTTATTTCCCTGTACATGAAATGGATAAAAAGAAAGGCTCAATAGCTCATGCTGTTCATAACACAGGTTTTGTCATGCTGATATGTAGAAGTCAGTAACTATAGTTCACTTTGCTAGAAACATGTCCTCACTAGGGGTGTCAATCGAGTTATGTGAGCTGAGCTTGGCATAACTCACGCTCATCTCACATAAAAATTGAAAAACTCAACTCAACCTCATTCCGGAAAAGCTCATAAACCTTGAACTCACGCTCAACTCACATTTTAACACTAGCTTGAGCTTAGCTCACGAGCTTCCCGAACTCATTTATATTAGCGAAAAAATGAAAAACTTGTCTCAAGAATAGTATAATACAATGAGCTTTAAAACTAAATTTGGACAAGAATACAAATATACATAATACAATCAATGATAATTATTGTAGCAAAATACACTAATAAAAAGATGACAAAAGAAACGGAAGTCCCATAATTGTAAAAGCCTTGTATAGAAAAAAACAAAGTAAGTAAAAGTTCCAGAATTGTTTGATATGCAAATAAAAGGAGTCTTATATAAAAAATAAAAAAAAACAAGAGAACATATGCACTTAAAATTCTGACAAATGATAAAATTGCAAATTTCAAAAGAGTGATTTAATTTCATTGTTGGTGGCAATTCCAATTTCGGCAATCTCATTGATGATGGTGATGGAAGATAATGAGTCGGTCTCAATGAATACTAAAAAGGGTTTTGTAAAGGAGAGAATAATTAGACGGTGGATAATAAGTATTGACTATTGAGTTGATCAACATTTATAATTATAATTATAATTTATATAAGTCTTTTTTAATTATTATTATTATTAATATTATTACTATTATTATATATAATATTTTAATTATATTAATCTTATTCGGGTTCGAACTTTTTTCGGATTGAGCGGGGTAAAGCTCACGCTCATCTCACATAAGAAGCGAGTTTGAATATAAGCACGCTCACATCACCTCAGCTCGCGCTCACACTTTTTCGAGGTATATAAGCCGGTCCGAACCCGTTGACACCCCTAGTCCTCACCATATCATGGAAATAAAAAACATCTATGTAAAGGCCAATTTCTGAAGACTTTAAAAGCTCATCTTCAAATTCACATTTATCCTTATGAACCGAAAAGGCGTCTATTGATACAAAAATAATTGATGCACATATTATAATCATGTTACATGAAAATTGCCAGCTTATGACTTGATGGACCCAATTATTCCCATTTACCTTTTGCATTTCCTTTGGAAAAAAAGATTCCCCGCCTCAACCTCCCTCTCCTTTCCCTCCATTGCAGCTCATTTCTAGAGAAATTAGATCGCGATTATGCCCCAATCAACCAGATCAGAGCAATTAAACCACCAAGGAAGTTTCTTCCAGTACTAGCCAGGGCTTGATGGATGGAGAAACAGATTGCAAGTGTAAACCTCACACAGTTAATGAATCAGGGTGGCAAACGTCACCTCGACAAAGTGGGCATACCCTGTGTTTGCAAGCATGACGTCAATAGAATCAAAACAATATTCAAGTCTGTTAATTCTTACTGCTTCCCTTGCATAATTACCTTTTTGGATTAGATTAACGTGGTGCTCAAGATAAAGGTATAATTGTTAAGTCCAATCCATTGACAGAAGGAAAAAAGATGGAATGCGTACCTGTGAATTTCTTTTAGCCATTTGTCTATACACGTTTTATGATACTCATGATGGCAGGGCAATGTTCGTAAAGAATCGCCTTCCTCGTACTCAACAAGGCAAATGTAACATCTGGAATGAGACAAAGAGATAAGAGCTGAATGAGAGATAATCAAGTAAAAAACTATTAAGAATCTACTCCTTTTGCATATTGACTTTTCTTTCTCCTTCTTACGCTTCTTTTTTCACATTGTATTAATTTTGAAAAAAGAGCCAGAGGTTTAGAAATCAGCAAGGTTGAAGTACAATGACCAAAACTGAAATATTACTGCACAAGTTTGCTGTAAATCCCTCCCTCATGATGTGTGTTTTTTTTTCCAAGTTTTATTGTTTAAGAAGATCTAGGTAACAATAATATCATACAATCAGCAGTTTTGGACAATTTCTTGGGCACCCTTAAATAGTATGAATATATGTTAATTTGATCATTTTCATCGGAAAGACTTCGAACAACTAAATACAACACAAAAAAGGGGGAGAAAGAAATACCCAACTTGTCTGTTCTTATAACTTCTAAAGGAAACTCTTAAGATTTTACCAATATTATCTTACTGTGTCAGCCAAGAAAAGTCTGGTCATAAAATCCTATAACCTCAAGCGCTATGATATATCAAGCATTGACTTCTCTAAAAGTTATAAAAGGATGGAATAAACTCTCTGAGATCTGACATTTTTAATTTTTCTTTTTTAGAGCAACTGAGATTTGACTTGAGCAAACGTGTTTTCATTGCACTACTCTACAACTACACTTGAAACCTGATGAACTCTTCCATTTCAGCAGAGAAAAATATACAGGTTTCCTATAGGGATTTCAATTGTCCCTATACATGTTTCTCGAATCTCTTAATCTTCCCTTTCAAAAGTTGAACATTCTTAATATTCCAGGTTTATGATAAATGAAAAGATTTGGTATATTAAAAGAGGACAAATCTGAAACTGCCATAAACTTCTAAAATAATAAGTGTGAATAAGTACTTTCTCATTCATACGCCATATGCAGACTCAGATTTTGCTCCTGTAATTCTTTGATTTGTTCCTACTTTAGAAATTTTGGTTCCTTACCCAGACTTTTGAAAACAAACCTTTGATTTTCTATTTATCTTGCTATTTGGCTCTGGTTTTACTCTTTCGTTTTCTCTTTACCATAATCTGATAAAAGCTTTTTTTTTGGGGGGATTGGGGGGGGGTATTGCCATAAATTCCCTTCTCTATCAAAATATTAGAAGATATTTTCTAGAAGTAGTTTATGTATTTCCACCATTTGTTGAAAAGAATTGTAAATTTGTGAGATAACAAACATGACTTTCTATCGTGATAGTGCACAAAATTAGATTTGCAAATATTAACAACCACCAGAATTAAAGGTCAGCTACTTCCAAGAAAAATACAGGAGAATGACTAATAAAGAAAGGTGCAGAGTGCAGTTATTCTTACTGTGAAGTTTCATCATGTAACTGCTTCTGCAATTTACTGTATGATCTTAAAGGCAAGGACTCCACAACTTCATTTGGTGCGGGAACAGATCCAATTGAAGACGTAGAAGGCCGGGAAGATAAAACTACAGATTGCTGATGAATTTCATCCACAACCTAATTAATTAAGCGAAACATGATTAACTGAATACTCAAATCAGTATAAAGGTAAACGTTCAAGGAAGAAATTTTAAAGCAAATAATACCTCAAATAAAGCTTCAGCCAGCATTACAATTCTTGATATGCTAGCCCTAGCACTAGTCTCATCACTTGAATCAGTACGCCGGGTATTAATTCGGCACGTGCAGTGCCCTCTTCGATGCTGACCAGATAAAATGCAAGTCCTCTCATGTCCAGTGATATTCTCAAAACGGCTTCCCAATCTTTGAAGAGCACGCACCTAAATACATGTTTTCAGTTTTATTTTGCCATATGCATTTGAATTAGATAGATAAAATTTATACGGCTCAACCAAACACTTGATACTGGAGACAAATAGATAGTAGATCACGCCACTAAAAACAAAAGGATCACCATGGCGACTATCTTGCATGATAAAACTCGGTTTAGACCGAATGATTATTTACCAGTGTTCAGGAAAAGGTTTTGGAGGAAAGAATGTTGAGCAAGTGGCCTACATTGCTTGGAACAAGAATGTGGTTTAATCAAAATTATTAGATTTTTCAGTAGTTATTGGTTGTATCTTCCTGTCAATGTTGGCACAGATTAAGATAGCATTATACCAAATAGGATTCTTCCTCATGAATCTTCTTCAGAACAAGTTTTCATATTTTGAATCAATATAAACAGAATGTAAAATACTTGGCCTGTTACCATAGCCTTCTTTACGGAAAATCTAGTACTTAAAGACATTTTTTTTAAGGAGACAAATAACGCGTTTGGTGTGAATATTTAGTCCGGTGCAAAAATGTTACGAACCTGAGATCTTATTCTTCTCCTACGCTCGAGGAAATTTGATCTATACTCCAAAAGATTATGATACCTCGCTTCTCTTGGCCTCGAAGTTTCAAGTTCGTAATCTTGGCCACTGAACAGAAAACTACCAGGTCCGGACTGGGTGAAAGAACCAGATGTTCTGGATGTAGTCACTTCAGATGATGTTAGGCCCATTTCACCATTGGATATCTGTCCTTCACTAGCTCGACTAGCATGCCTTACTTCTCTTTCTTGCTGAAACGGACTAGAAGGTACATCAGCTAAAGAGGATCTACGAAGGACCCTATCCCGAAGTCTACCAACACTCAAAGTCCTACAAAACTGGACATTTTGCTCTACTGTTTCAAAAGTTGCATTCCGTCTATTGGCAAGCCTTGCATCGGCGCCATCAGTATACCCATGATTTCCGGAAGCTGAATTTTGATCACAAACTACTCGAACATCAACTCTATCACTACTCAAACCCCGAGAAGAAATCGTTTGTTGTACATGATCATTGGCTATATCCCCATGTTGTGTCAGTAAAATTCCATTATCCATGCTCAAAGCAGGACTTTGTTCACCTTCATTACTTGCGACTGAAAACCTTCTAGAGGATTCCAAATACGGCCTTGCAGAGCCTGAACTACTCGCCCTGTGCAGCCTAAAGCTGCCATTACCGGGAAACAAATTCAAGCGTGAAAGAAAATTAGTAGTAGTGTTCAGTGCTCGAGTTGACATACAACCACCTCTCCTTTGACTCGACTCATCATCCTCGGTTTCTGATGTTACACTATTTATATAATCAGGCTGCTGAATTTTGACCTTTCCACAACGTTCATCATACCCCGCATTTGTGACTGGTTTGGTCTCGTTTGTACAAGGACCACGAATGGCGTATTCGTCAGTGTGATATTCAGAAACCTGAAGCATGATTAAGAGTTTAGGCATTGTCAAAGTCCACCATTAGAAAGCGAGAGGTAAAGATACTGTAATTTAAAAATGTTATTTCCAAATAACATTCAAAATTATTCATGCAAGTCGTAATGGACCAAGCAGCAAAGTAATTCATGCCACCCTTCATGTTGTCGGAGAAGATCTATTTAACAAATTATCAGAAAGTTATCTCAAAGCAAGAGATCATATCCATGTTCTCATTCATTTAGGCAAAAATATTTTGGTGTACAACGTTGTTAACATTTTCGATTGAAATCAATGGCTACTTTTCATGAAGAATCACTTTACCAGTAACAGTAACCACCAACTGGGTTCGTTCCTTGCAAATGAAATCCCCATCCCCCACAACAACCCAAGGCTTCCCAAATTAGACATTACTCCCTCCATTCCATAACATAAGTTGTTTAGGACATATAGCAAAAATTAAGGAAATAAAAGAAATTGTATTTTTTAATTAAAATATCAATATTACTCTCTTAAATAGAATTAGTAGTATATAAAAATACTATTTAAAAAAATAATATTGATATTTTGACTAACAAAATACCTTACTTTTACTTTTTGCTTCCTTCATTTTTATTACACTCATAAACGACTTATAATATGGAATAGAGTGAGTACATAGTATCATTATAAATTAAAATTACGTATAGAGCACCACCACCACTACCAACTCGGTTTTACTGATTCATATTCACATATACATTAAGAATATCAAAATTAATTACAAAGCATTAACAAAAATAGAGAAAATGTACAAGTTGATTTCAGATCCCCATTCACTCTCCACGGGTGAATATCATTTCAGGTACACAACTAAAAGATAGGACCGGCACAAATCATTGAATTCTTTCAATCTTTTAATCAAAAGTTCATAATCTTAGGGTTTCATTTCATCATTCTAAAACACTAAAAAAAAAAAAACGATTGAATTCTTCCACAGGAAAAAAAAAAAAGAATTGGAAAACAATAGAGTGGTGTACCTGGGCGGCGGCGGCGGCGGCATTGGCGGAGTGATGGTGAGATCGGAGACAAGAGGATTGAAAAACTCTACTTCTACAAAATCGAGACCTCGACGACGACGGAAACTGGATTGAAGAATCAGTAGAATTACGTTTGCTACTACTCGAACCCATTTTTCACCCAAAAAAAAAGGATTGATTCCAAGATCTAAAATCTATAAAAAATATATATATACAATCTTCAAATAAAAATAAATAAAATCAAGTAAATGGTTGAATAATCAAAGAATAATGCCGAAGAAGATAGTTAATAGTACTACATTTCAAATTTTGAGGTAGGGGTGATAGAAGGAGAAGGAGATACATGAAAATGGCGTTATTTGTGGCAGTTTTTGAGGATTCAAATTTATAACTTGGGTCGGAACGCTATTGCACTCCTAAAACATAAAGGAGTGAGGAGCGTAAGAAAATAAAAGAGGGTGCAAATATCAACTCCCTAACAGCTAATCTAATTTCTTTTGGAATTCTTTTCGTTTTTTTTTTTAGGGGTATAGGGGTAGGGGTGTCTCTGGTATGGAGCCGCCCTTGTAGAATTGACCACACGTCTCTCTCACATGAATTGGGGCATTACCTAGTTACAAGGTAGGTCCCGCCTCAACTCATGTGAGAGGGATGTGAGGTCAGTCCCACAAAATAGTGCAAAACAACCCCCCCCCCCCTTTCTCTTTATTTCGAATTAATTGTCATTTGGGTCATCAACGTTTTTACGTTCGGCCACTTTCATCCTTTTTAACTTTTGACATCCTCAATATATTTACGAACAACCAAAATCATCCTTTTGTCAAAAAATGCCTAGAAACCGTCAATATTGATGACGTGTCCTAACGGAACCTTTGATTTCTCTCTCCTCAAAGGAAAAAACGAGAAAAAATCTTCTTCTTCCCTCAAACTTCATCTTCTTCTTTGTTCCAACCTTAACAATGGTGAAAAAATAATTTCATCAATTTCAATTCCAATAATTCTATACTAACTACAAATCCCTTCCTTGACAAATCTAAACACCCTTTTCTCTACCAATTTTATTTCACAACTCAAATCTTTGTCATCCATTATCATTACAAATTCATCAAATTGAATGAAATGGTCAAATGATTCACAGACAATGACAAATGGACAGAGACAATGGACCCACATATACTTCCATTTTATATTAATTTCCAACTTCACTCCAAAAATTCTCAAGGAAATTTTTTTCCAAAACCCATTCAAAATTCAAGATCCCACAATTCCTTTTTAGCTCTATTTCTTGATCTTTTAAGGAACCTGTATACTAATTTATACATATAGAGATTGATTTAGTAGAGAATAAGAAATCTTGGAAGCCATGAATGTTGCAACAATAGCTTCTCGCGTCCTTCTTCAAATGAAGCCTCTTTGAACTTTGACCAACAATGATAATTATTCTTCTTTGTAAGCTTTTTTTTTTCCTTGGATGATGTTTATAATTCTTGTGGGAATTTCATAATTAGGATTTTAAAAAAAAAAAAAAAAAAAGGGAACTTTAACTAGTTTGGTTGATCATGACAGATTGAAATGAAGTTACCAGGTATTGGAGGCAATGGACCTCCATATATTGGAGCATGAGGTGATAGGCTCTGGTAGATTATTGTTTGTTGAGGTAGATTTACACATGGAACTGGGGGCGGTGGTGGAGGAGGAGATTGGTAGTGAACTGGTGGGGGTGGGGAGCTATAGATAATTGGTGGGGTGGGGATGATTAAGGAGGCGGTGGTGAACTGTAGATAATTGGTGGTGGTGAGGGAGGTGAATGATAAATTGGAAAGTATCACCATTTTTTCCGTTTTTCCCTTTGAGGAGAGAGAAATCAAAGACCCCGTTAGGACACGTCATCAATATTGACGGTTTTTAGGCATTTTTTTTCCGGAATGATGATTTTGGCTGTTTGTAAATATATTGAGGATGTCAAAAGTTAAAAAGGATGAAAGTGGCCGAACGTAAAAACGTTGATGACCCAAATGTCAATTAATTCATTTATTTCCTTCAAAACTATTTCTACCTTCCATTATATAAGTCATTCTGGGTAGTTTTTAGGTTTTCATTTTGAAAGTCATTGTATTTAGTTTTGCATTCTCATATATTTTATTTTCAATTTGCGCTTATTTGACTCAAAATATCTTCTACTTAATAAAAGGTTAATTTTTATATTTTGACCTAACTACTACCTCAATTTTTGTTTCCTTAATCTTTATGAAATGTTCTAAACGACCTATATTGTGGAATGAATATAGTAAATTTTAGAGTGTATATGTATGATTAACTAACCTTTAAGTCAGAAGTGGAATATGAAAATGATTGAATTCCAACTCTAAGAGTCTCCCCCCTCTCGTCCTTAGGGTTACTGGAGGATTTAAATCGAACTCCCATGAACACAACAACTTAGAAGGAGCTGACCCCTGTACTTGGTAGGAATCGAACTCCCACATTCTAAGCAAGGGTAAGGCTATAACAACACTACACTTATGGTTTACAAATTGAACTATTTCTCGAGGAACTCGGAAGTGGAATATGAAAATTTCCTAAAGTTGTTTCTCTTTTGTATCTTTTGTAAGGTATATGTGCTTATAAGAAAAATTATACAGTCTGCAAGGGCAGCCCAGTTGGTTCCGGTGTGGTATATTGTGCACAAGGACGCAGGATCGAATCTTGGCAGCCGCAGTGTGGAAGTTTCAACCCTCCAATGTGGGGGTGACTTCTTGTGGTGGGCTAAGACATCCCACCTAGTTGGGCCGCTGGGTAACATTGATTTACACCCTCCAAATTATCTATCAGACTGGAGAGTGGGGGCCCTGTTAGCTTGGGTAACGCCTTTTTGTGCAAATAAAAATTCTACAAGGTCGACGCCGAAAAGTTGGTGACGTGCTGATACTGACAACATCCAATGAAACAATGACAAATATGACTCGTACACACGGGGCGTTAAAGGTGAAATGATTCATATTAAATGATGAACTTTCTATGACAGATTGTAAGGAATTAAAAAATGAAAAATACATTTATTCTTTAACTACAAGCTTAAATCTTGGGGTTTGGCCTTAGAATGGCCATGAAATTGCAAAATGGGTCAACCATGGCCATGAAATTTTTGGGTGAAACTTTTTTGGCGAGGACGGATTTAAGTTTCGGCGAGGATTTCACAAATCCGTCCTCCCCTTGCGCTAAACATATAACTGCAACTCTTCTCTTCCCTTCTCACTACGAACCCAAAAAAAAAAAAAAAATAGAAACAGCAGCCGCGACACCCCCTCTCCCCACCATCGTTCAACCACCTTCGGTCACCCCACCACCATTCAACCGCCACTACCTATCACCCCAGCACCGTCGGTCTTCCTTCTCTCCTCTCCATTGAGATATAATCCAAAATACGTTATTTTGATTTTTTTTTTAATTTTCGAATTTCTTAATTATATTATGTATTTTAGGATTTTAATAATATTGGAATATTGTGTATTTTTTGAATATTGTATATTGTGTATTTTTTGTTAATAATGTGATATTGTGTATTTTTGTGATTATTGTTAGTAATTTTGGAATATTGTCAATTTGTATGAAATATTTTGATATTGTGAATTTTGGAATATTGGATATTGTGTATTTTTGTGAATATAATTTGTAATTTTTTGGAATTTTGACTAATTTTTTTGTGAATTTTTGTTAATAAAATATTATGTATTTTGTGAATATAATTTGTTTATTTATTTAATATAAATATTGTGTTTTCTTATAATTTGCAAATTTTCTGATAATTTCATTGATTTTCGATAATGAAATTAATTTTCTGATAATTTCATTGTTTTTGTTTTTTATGTATAGATATCTGATGTACCTGCTACACCTGCTTCTCTCCATCCCGAGCTTTTAGATAGTAGTGTATTATACAAACAACGGAATCATATGTTTTTAGCTATTTTGCAGGGTATAGATATAACGACTTTAGATACCCCATTGACTGTTATTCGCAGTGATAGCCATTTCTTTGAGGTTTACGGGAGAAAGACTAACCAGAATTTGATTAACCTTATTGATAGCTTAGGTTTTGGGGGTTTGTGTCGCATATGTTATATTAAGGTAGATCATGCTTTAGTGACTTCTCTAGTTTAGAGATGGTGCCCAAAGACACAAACATTTCATTTTCCTGGCGGAGAGGCGACCATTACCTTAGAGGACGTAAGTGTCCTTCTTGGACTACCCGTCGATGGAACTGCGTGACCATTAAAGAAAATTTTAATTATAGCAGCACTAAATGGTCGGGGTCTTATTAACATATATTTAGATTTTCAACCCAATCCTTTATCATTTAGGGGAAATGCCACAAATCAGATCGAGATTTTAGCACACATTTCATAGGCACTTCCTAATGATGCTAGTCCGGTGGAGGTTCGCCAGAGGGCCAAGGCATTACTATTAATTTTGATGGGTAGTCTTTTGTTCGCGAATAAGTCGGCTTCCCGAGTTCACTTGCGTTATCTGCTCCTACTCGAGAATTTAAAGTTTGATACACCGACGTATTTGTGGGGTAGCGTTGTCCTAGCATATCTTTACCAGCAGATGTGAATATCTTCTAGGGCAGATTCGAAAGACATCGCCAGATGTTGTTTGCTCATTCAGCTAATTTTGTAGCTTACTATTTTAAATGATATAATTCCTAGGTTTTATTTCCTTTTTGTAATAATTCATTATATTTTGTCAACAGTTATGGCATGATAGCGTATTTCCATTCTCTGTGCGGAGAACCGAGGCTTACCTGTGGCAACTGTCCCTGAGGATGCCGCTTTCGGGGCAAGAGGGAATTCCCCATAGACTTTCCGTAATACTCACAACTATCAATTACTGGTGTGTCGGGATCAACTCGAAGGAATGAAGGAGACACAAGGGGTAAGTAAATATTTTATGTTTTTTTTTATCTTTGTAGTTAATTATATTTAAGTTTTTTCGTTAAATTTATGTAAGTTAATTTTTTTTTTTGCAATTTATGTGGGTACAATACCCGACCCAAGTTATTGATGTGTCAGTTGCTCTCTACATTTTAGGGTAGTAGTGCGTGCCCGAGTCCCACTGATCTGCTTCGACATTGTGGAGTATAATCTGCCTGATCGAGTCATGCGGCAATTCGGGTATCAGCAGATGGTACCAGAAGAATCAGGGAATGATGGACTGGTTGAGGGTAATGACGTCCACAAGATTAAACTTGTGGCGAGTAAGAACTGGTGCAAACACTACATAGATTTGTGGGATAAACTCTTTGAGAGCATCGTCGAGGGTGTTGTTGTGGCAGGTAATATTTTTGTACCTATCGATGAGTACATGCATGGTACAAGAACATTATTGTCTTTCTTGTAAGTAACCCACAAAATCAGGACAGGTCGCACCTTCCCCATGGATTTCAACCAAATCATCTGAAACTATTATGGTTAGTTATATTTTTTTTAACCGCTACATTTTCATGTTTTACTTTATAATATTCCTTCTTATGATTTTTTTGTTTGGTATACAGGTTGTGGGGTCTCATAAGCTCCTAGAGACCTTCATCCGGGAAGTGGGGAATATATTTGATCCGCGATCCAAGAGTCTGGTTAGCTGGAACCAATTGACCAGACCTTATAGTCTGTTGGGAGTGCAATTTAATGCAAACCGTGCACATCCGACATTTTTTAGTTGGTGATAGAGCATCCGTTGATATTCTCGAGACAACATGTGGATAGCAGGAGTCAGATTTGTGCTAGGGGAGGCCGTCGATCTCGCTAGGAGACGCATGCACATTATGAGTCCATTCAGCGGACACAGGCCGGTGGAGAGATTCCCCGGGCCGTGGGAAGCTCACATTCCTCCGTCCCAGCCGCACACCGACCCTACTTGGTATATTAGAGATACACAGCCTTAAACATCCACACATGGCATTCACTCTCATATGGACGATACGCTGGATACTCGGTGGATATATTTTTTGTTTCCCAACAACTTTGATTGGACTGGAGAGGCTCAACAAGTCCCTGTTCAGGTGCATACTCATGGTGCTTCTTCATCTCGTTTGCAGGCTGAGACTATGGATATTTCACATGACCTGCCATCGTTCTCCCTAGGACTCGATCAGACTTTGAAAGAGCAGGAGGATCCACAGTCATCTGAGGAGCCTCGTTTTATCGACCCAAAAGTCCTTCAGGTTGAACACATGTCTGAAGGTAGTATTAAACGCACGAAAGAAGAGAAAACATACTGGCTGAGGTCGAACCCAAAAAGGAAGAATCGTTGGACACCGATGGAGCAGCCGAAGAGACATTGGTTTTTACTTTTATTTAGGTTCTTTTTATGTTAGATACTTGAATTTACGTTATTGAGCATAGTTTTTTTTGTTAATTATATTGACTTTAGTTTTTTATGTTATTAATATTAACTTCTGTTTTGATGTTAATGATATTGACTTGGTTTTTCATTTCGATTTTTCCAATGGAAGTGTGATATTCATTTTCTAATGTTTGCTTTATTGCAATTTATGAAGTTTTGCACTGTTATAGTTTTTGAATCGTGTTGAATTGGACGTTAGAAATTGTTGGTAACAAAATGGTTCATTTACCTAGACACTACCAATCCATGACGGATTTCCCAAATCCATCTTGGATCCAAGAAGGATTTGGGAAATCCGCCTTGGACCCAGAACAGATTTTGCTAATCCTTCTTGGACAAAACAATTTCACCCATACTTTTTTATGTCATGGTTAGCCCATTATGCAATTACATAGCCATTCTAAGGTTAAACCTATAAATCTTAAGGCTAGTAATATTGCCAAGGCTGGTTTCCTCCTGCCAAGGCAATTTGCATTTAAATTACCAAGTTACCCTTTTGGTTAAAATTAATCTCTCTCAAATATTTTCTTTCCTAATATATTCACATTCAATCTCTAATTTTTTTCTCTTATTAAAAATTCAACCCGCGATCTCTCCGTTATTTTCTTTCATAATCTATTCTCATTCAATCTCTAATTTTCTCTCACTTATAATAGTAGTAGTACACACACACACACACACACACAAAAAACCCAAACAAACAAACACTATAAAATATTTTTTTACTTTAATGTTTTTGTCATACTTATACATGAAAGACTCTATTAGGGTAGTGAACCTAATGGGGGGGGGGGGGAATTAGGTTCTCAATTGTTTTTTAGCTTTTCTAAACTTCTTTGCGTAAATGATCGCATTAACAAGTATGTTGATTAAGCACATAAAGTGAGTTAATTATGTTTAGGCAACTAAGATGACTATGTGAAACAATGTTTAGAGCAATGAAGCATGTGTAAGTTTTCTAATCCTTAAGCAAACATGTGCATGTATTCACACTACAAGAAAACTGTGTAACAGGGACGGACATTTCCGCCGCTAAACTAAGTTTAGCGACCGATTAACGACCGCATGACGTGGTCGTGTATTTTTCGTCGCTAAGCAAAATACCGACTAAATACCGACGGACAAAATAGCGACCGAATATTGGGTCGGTAAATAGCGACCGAATACCGCCCGAATGGTCAACATTGTTGACTTTTGACTTTGACTGGGTAACGACCAAATACCGACGGAATATCTAGTGACCGAATATTAGGTCACTATTTACCGACCGAATGGTCAACATTGTTGACTATTGACTTTGACTTATTAACGACCGAATACTGACGGATAATTAGCAACGGAAAAATGCTCACCATATACCGACCGAATACCGACCGAATGGTCAACATTGTTGAGATTTGACTTTGACTGAGTAACGACCGAATACCGACGGATAAATAGCAACGGAAAAGCTGGTCACCATATAGCGACCGAATACCGACGGTCTGGTCAACATTGCTGACATTTGACTTGACCCAGGAACGACCGAATAGCAACGGATACTTAGCAACGGAAAAGAGAGTCACCATATAGCGACCGAATACCGACGGTATTTACCGTCGCTAAATTGTTGTTATTTAAAAAAATAAAAATTGAATTTAATTAAATCCCTATTACAGAACACAGCAGCAATAGCAGCAATAACCAAAATGCTCACAACCAAAATGCTAATAACCAAAATGCTCACAATCAATTCTCATTACATTAAATACTCACAATCAAAATGCAAACTTCTCATTACATTAAATACTCACAATCAAAGTGCAAACTTCTCATTACATTAAATACTCACAATCAAAGTGCACATTTTGAATAACAACACTCACAATCATAGTGTGCACCTTACATTACAACTCACAATCAAAGTGTACACATTACATTACAAAGCTCACATTCAAAGTGCACACTTTGAATTATCAAAACTCACATTCAAAGTGTGCACATTACATTGCAACACTCACGGTCAAAGTAATTTATTTCATTTATCAAAACTTACAATCAAAGTGTGCTTTCTCATAAACTCCTTGATGTCATTCATATGCATATCCTTGAAAATGCATGAGTTGCAATCTGCAAAATTTAAGAATCAAATTATTATGACAATAAAATTTCTACTTTGAATTATGTTAAAAAGTTATACAATATGACAATTAATTTATTATAATAAAATACAAAAAAAAAAAAAAACAACAAATATGACTCACTTTCAATATGTGGAATTCCAAGAGAAGCGAGAAATCTTAATCATTCTAAATCATCATCGGTCATTAATTCACCATCTTCTTCAGAATTGTCATCTCCCGACATAATTTCATCATCGTCATCGTCATCATCTTCATAACCACGGCTCGTCAGCGGCACAAGTACAACTTCAATTTCCACGACCGGTGTGCAAGTTGACCAACTTCGAGTAATAGTTGGATCAATGCGATCGTATCCTCCTCGCATATTTCGTCCCCGATACGGTACGGAACACCGGGGAACGTCAAATAGGCGTGGTTTGGAACGACATACGACCCAACCAATCGGCCCTTAGACGATGTCTTACTACCCGGATAAGGTGTGTAGTAGACTTGTTGACATTGGGAAGCAAATACAAATGGATCGTAACCCTGGTAGGTTCTTTTCCTATGGATTTCTACAAGTTTATATTGAGGATGCACTCTTAAACCTCTATTTGGAGTAGAATCAAACCAGTCGCATTTGAAAAGAATAATTTTTTGGTTAGGTATTCCAGCAAGTTCAACCTCAATTACTTGCTTCAACTCACCGTAATAATCTCCTTTAACCCATACCCCGCTGTTTGTCGTTCATTTTCCATCGCTGTGGGCTTTGGTGTGAAATCTATAACCGTTAACAAAGTAACCGGTGTATGACATCACTCTCCTTGACGGGCCCCAAGACAGATTTTTCAACAAAATTTTGGAATCTTCCTGAGGGCTATGTATCTGTTGAGCAATTAAAGTTAAATTATTTATTTTAATTATGAATTCTTATTACAAGTACATTTCTACACAATACCAACTTACATGAGTTCCAAACCATTTGGAAAAATCATTATAAACCCGACTTTGAAGATCATATGCAATGTGTTTTTCAGCCTATTTTGAAATCTTTTGAAGTCTAAAAGGTTTTCCCAAAAGGTAACAACTAAGAACATTTGGAAAACCATTTTAAAAGACTTATACTTTGAAATCAAAGGCTTTTGAGATATGAACACATGTGAGAATCATTTTGAAACTTAGCCTTTTGAAAACGTGTTTATGAAAACATGCAAGACTTGAGTGTAGAACTTATGTTCATGAGAGCATTGGTTAGAGCTTATAAAATAAAGACCATAAAGACTAAGCTTATTCTAACCAAACCTAAGTCTTCAATCTTCAATCTCGACGAGATATGCCTTTAAGTATAACTTTGAATCTTGATCATGGCTTGATTGAAGTACTTAGAGCTTCCATTATGAGAACCATTATTCTATCACAAAGATTGAAACCATTAGACACAACATCAAATGTTTGTCCATTATCAAAAACTGAGTTTGTTCGCCCTTAGGGCTTACAGAGATTAAGGAAAAGCATTTTCGGTATTTGGTTATAGCTGGGATTACGTGGGAGTTATTATGCGATAAAGACTCCCACTACCAGTAGAGGTTTACAGGATGTGGGAGTTAAAGACTTCCACTGGCGGAAGAGGTTGATAGGATGTGGGAGTTGTTCTTGGAACAAACTCTTACATCATCTCTTGGCCGAAACCATAGTTTAACTCTTGCTTGAGCCGCAATAAACAAAATACTCCGAAATTGGATTTCTTGATTTTCTGCCTCATTTTCTATCTAGATTCCAAAACTCAGAAAAACGAAGAGTTAGCACTCGCTGCACGTTTCGTCGCGTGGATACCGGTATGTAGTAATTTCGCAATGGAGGATTTTGGTGGTTATAGCTAAGCACCCAAAAAAAGCATAATCTTTAGTCGAAAACGTAAGTCCTTTTTCGGATTTTTCGATTCCTATGGTATGAGCGGATCCTTCATGGGAGGATTCATGGGTGTTTAGAACGAGTTTCTGCCTATGAATCCCTTCAGAATATACCTATAAGTATAGACTAATCTTCCTAATGTATTCAAGTTGTATTGGTTTTTGGATTTTTGACTTGAAGTCTTTGATCAACATCTTCTTGGAGTGATGAAGTCCTATAGCAATCTTGAGTTGTAGAGTATTGGACTTCACACTTCTTCTTGTTGAAGAGCATACCACTTGATTTTTCTTGGGTTGAGTAGCTCTTAACTTGTTGATTTTCGTTATTCTTGACTTTGCAAATCCTTTTACGGCATATGGATTGACTTCAAACTTGTGTTATTTGAATCTTACAAAGTGTAGCTTCCTTGATGTTGACTTTGATATACACAATAAGCTAACTTACCATTTTCATCAATGTCAATGTCAGTGCTAATGATCATATCATTAAGAACGTTCTCACTAAAACATTAGAATTATCAATGATTTGTTATCATCAAAACAAGATTTATCACATTAGCCCTTAAGGCTTACGATACATTGAATCCTTTTTGACAGATGAAGTAAGTAGAGAAAATAATCAAAGTCGTATTGTTCAAGCAATATAAATTTACAATCTTTTTTTCTTACCTATTAGTTGTAATAAATGAAAACCTTAGACCAAAAATATCTTTTGGTTTATATCGTTTTTTTTTTGTTTTTGTGAACTTCTAGAAATACAATAGTGAAAATTAAAGATTGAGTGTGAATAGATTATGGAAGAAACATTGGAGAGATTGTGACCTGATTTTTAGAATATGAGAGAGAAAATTAGAGATTGGTTATTTATAGATTATGTAAGAAAATATTGGAGAAAAAATTAGGCAAATTGGCTTCCTGGGTCAAAAAAATAATTTTTGTTTTAGAAGAATGATTCAGAAACTATGTTTTCAAAATGTTTCCTCATAAAACAATTTATATTTGGTATATTTGGTCGGCTAGAGCCTAGGTTCTTCTGTAAAGAATTCACGAGTCAAATATTAATTTAAAATTTGAACTTCGTCAACCCTAAAGTTATAATAGCACTTTCGATAGTTTCAATTAAACCCCTCCCCTCTCCCTACCTCTACCCTCCCTCACTCTTACCCTACCACGACCACCCAACCCCCCTTTCTTATTCATCTCCCTCATTTCCCCCACCCTCTCCCACCTTCACCTTCTAACACCACCCCACCAACATTTCAGGATTCCATCTTTCGCTCAATCTTGATTCTCAAGAAAGAGAAAGAAGCAAGAAAGCGAGAACCAGGGGCAGGGAGACCCCTTTTCATTTTCACTCGGTTGATCCATTGCCGGAATCTTCTTCATCTCTTTAGAAAGCTTAAAAACTGTTTAAAATGGCGGCCCTAAACAAAAATGGCGGAATTCTTGCAATGGAAATCTACACCCCTTTCCCTTTTATCAAGTAGGCAAAAAAATAAATAGATTTTCTTGGTTTGTAATTTTCGTTTGAAATGCTAAAAAAGAATGGTTCCTGTTTCAGGACCCAGATGGATTTATACACTGATAGACATTTTTGTGTGATTATTCTGTTAAAGATATGTTCTTTTTATTTTTCTTAATTGATTTTCCAAATTATAATCATTTGATGTATGTGTTTCCACCAATTTCTTGAAGAATGATGTTGGGAATTTTTTTTGGGCTCACTAATGATTTATGGGTTTCTATTTCTAACTTAAGTTTTTTTTTTTTTTTTACTTAACTGTTTTGGATTTTGGGGGTAGTTGGAGACTTAAATATTTTTTCTTTAAATTTTATGAATTTGATTGGGTTTTAAGTTATGATGGTGGTGTTGGGGTCGGACTGGAGTATGTCCGGAAGGTGGTGGGCAGCGGCGATGTTAGACGGTGAAGATAGGAGAGGGTGGAGTGTGGAGAAAATGAAGGTGATAAAGAAGGAAGGGGTAGCGGGTGGGGTGGCTGTGGTGAGTAAGGGGTCGGGAAGGTGGAGATAGGGGAAGGGGTTTAATTGAAACTAGAGTGAATAGCTCTATTTTGACTTTAACAATTTATTCTTTTCTCTTTTTATACATTAACAATTTTTTTTGTACATTCATAGACTTTATCTTTTTACGGGCATTCAGATATTAAAAAAAATCCAGCCAAAATGTTACATTTGAGTAAAACGATGTCGTTTTAGGGAAGGGCATAATAGTTAAATTACATATTAATTTCAGTGTGTATTATATACATTCATTCCCAAAACCCACCCACATTTATTCTCATCCTCTTTCCATTCTTCTAAGTAAGCAAATCCCTAATTTTATCAATGTGAGAATCATCTTCCATATTATATAATCATCTCTTCAACCTGAACCCATTCTTTCCATTCACCATACTGAAAGTCACTCACCATCGAATTTAAACAAAACAATGGCTTCATCATCAAGCTCAAGCAACTATAGAACAAGATACAAGGAAGATTGTAGATGTCATAGTGTTGTTGCTATGTATACTTCTTACACTGAACAAAACCCAGGAAGAAGATTCATTTGTTGCCTTAAGTCTCGCGTAAGTTCTTAATTTCATAAATATTCTTGGTTTTTCCATGAACGAAATTCATGTTTTTGGGAAACAATTAATTTTAATTTGGTCTGTTAATTAAAGAATGGTAGTTGCGGTTTCTCCGAGTGGATCGATAATTGAAGCTCTATTCAAGTGAACAATGTGCTGCCAGGTCTGTTGGCTAGATTGGAGAACAAGGATGGTGAGATTGTAATGTTGAAAGAAGAGTTGGAGAAGATAAAGTCTGGTTCATGATTTTCAATGAAGCAGAACGTTGGCATTATCTTGTGTATTTTAGTCTTCAGCATTGTATTGAAGTTCTGAATTTGTTACCTTTGGTTGTAAAGACTTTTGGGTTTGTTTATGGCAAAAGTAGTGGTATTATGTTAGTTTACAATTTGATTATGGTACATGTTTGTCCAACCCTTCATAATATACTATTTCTTTACAAAACTATAAGTTTTACCAACCAAAAAAGCCAAACATGTTTTCCACATAGATTAGTTTCAACAAAACAACATTCAAACAGTCTAACAAAAAAAAAGGGACAAACAGGCTTCCCAAAGAGTTTAGTGTCAAACCAAAACACTACCAAAAAAGCCAAACAGGCTACCAAAAACAGTGGACAAACAGGTTTGCCACATAGATAAGTGTCAACAAAACAGGTTTCCCAAAGAGTTTAGTGTCAAACCAAAACACTACAAAAATATGACAGTTTAAGCTTCCTATGTGTCTTCATCAATAACTTGTGATTGTGGATTGAATTCTTGAGTATCCACTCCAGCAAGAGCATCATTATCTTCCATGTCTTCATCATCACATTCATCATTGACTTCTATTTCTTCATCTCCAACTTCATCATTCTCTTCTATATCTTCATCTCCACCTTCATTATCTGCCACCTCATCTTGGCCACCATTTTCTCCTTCGAACTCATATTCCTGCTGAATCACAAAATAGAATATCAATAAATGTCCATGGTCAATAAAAAGTTAAAATTTTACCTCTGAATCTATTATATCAATTGATATAGACTTTCCCTTACATTTTTTCTTTGAAACTGGGCATCCTCTTTTGTTGTGGCCTCTCTCTTTACAAATACTGCATCTGTTCATGTTTGTTGGTACAATTTCGACATCTGCTGCAGTTTCACCAATCACCTTTGGAACATGACACTTTCTTGCATTGTGTCATGTTTCTTTGCAATTCCTACATGAAGAACATTTCTCTTTTTTTACTTTGGATAAATAATAACAAACATTTCAACCTCCCAATTCCAGACCACATTATCACCCACAATGGAAACATCAGTTTCAGACCTTATTTGCAACATAAAACTGCTTTCAGATGACCCATCCCAATAATACTATACTTCATATACTTTCTTATAACTCAACAGATTACAAACTAGGTTGACTTTAGCTAAGGCAAAAGTGTCTGAATGACAGTAGTCAAAGTAATCTACTGTACCCCCAATATACTGCTTTACAGGGTTATTTGGGTCATCAAAATGGCCATTATGCTAGACTTTTAGAGCGAATTTTTTCGATTTTACTCAAAGTAATCTACTGTATAACGACATCGTTTTACTCAAATGCAACATTTTGGCCGATTTTTTTTTCATATTTGAATGCCCGTAAAAAGATAAAGTTCATGAATGTACAAAAAAATTGTTTGTCTAAAAAGAGAAAAGCAGAAATTGTTAAAGTACAAATAGGGCTATTCACTCTTGAAACTATAGAAAATGCCCTTATAACTTAGTGTTGACCAAATTCAAATTTTAAATTAATAGTTGATTGATGTATTATTTGACGGATGGACTAGTCCCCAAACATAAATTGTTCTAGGATGAAACGTTTTGAAAATATAGTTTCTGAACCATTCTTCTAAAACAAAATTTGTTTTTAAACCCAGGCGGAAATTTGTCAAAAAATTAATTGAGATAGGTTAATGTTGATTAAAAGGGTAACTGGTTATTTGAATGTAAATTGCCTTGGAAAGAGGAAATCGTTTCTAATACCACCCCCACCCCAACAAAACAAAAAAAAAAACAGCTAAAACAGTAATCTTAAAGAAGAAAAGAATACATTCTCAACTATTCTACAGGGGTGGAGGTGAATTAGTTGCTCCATGACTCTGCTGAGAAAACTCCCAAGTGAAAATACCCAACTTTAGCCAATTTTCATTCACCAAAAAAGGAAGAGCAGAATGTGTATGACAGTAGAACAAGCTAGAGAATCTGTTAATGATGCTGCAAATATAATGGTTCTTTTCTCACTGATTAAGGTTATCTTAAGCATTACCTGTAAACAATTTCTTGATCCCATCCATTTTGTTCTACCTATGCTCATATGATGGTTACTTGATGGCTGTGCATTGTTTGTATTGTTATTCTAATTTCAAAACGCACCAACATTAATATATCATCCTATGCAATCGCGATAAAAAATGAAAAAGAACAAACTCAGAATAAAGAAGCAGGAAATGATTTTAATCATTATATTAAATCATTATAAGAATAAATGATAATATGAAGCACACATTCTAGTGCAATATTGGTTACATATTTTAGTGAATTGGTAATATTTCATTATTTCAAAGCCTTGATGAATAGTAATTTTGCTTTTTGCTTCTTGTTTTTCCTTTTCTTTAGACCTGAAATCCTGTAAAATACTTGTTGCAAGAATCAGGTTGCTAAAAGAATATATAATCTATACCATTGGGTTCTCTTGTTATTCAAAAACGCGATTGTGGCACGTTTTGTCACAAGGGTAAGGGCAATCAATCTTCTGAAATGGACTTCTTTCATAATACCAATCTCCAACTGCGTCCGCAATAGCCTGCAAAAGAAAGGTTGTAAAACATGCAGGTATATAAAGAGCAGAAAATTGAAAGAATATGTGATTGTAGAGCGCGAGATTAAACAAATTGTGTCATTGACGCAAAATTTTGGCAATTCAATCTCTTACTTTTCCGTTCAGAACAGGAGAGTCACTACGGAGCCAAGTCTCTTGCATTTCGGTTTGGCAGTGAGCGTAGCAGCCGTTGATAAACAACCCTCTTGATGAAGAGGAACCTAATTCACTCACTACACTCAAAAACTCCTCCCTGAAACCTGAGTGTCCATCCAAGAACATAATAATTAGAATCATCCGACAGAATACATAGTTTTTTCCCCTACCTCCTAAGTTAAAGAAACAAATACTAAAAATCTACTTTTAACCTTTATAAGGAAAATCTGGTTTCTCAATTAAGCTGCAGGATACTCTAAAATGCTCTGGATAATAAAAAGGGATATTGTCATATTTTTTTCTTTTAATTGTTACAGTATGACAGACGTGTTTTTTCCGGAAAAGGTTCTAAAACCGGGAACTTACAAAAACAAAGATTAAGAGCCTAGATCAAACTAGAGATAATTTAGACAAGCCTCAAGATTTTGGTAGTAGTGACCTTGCAAGGTTTGAAGTTGGCTAGCTGAACATTTATTTATATCAAGCTTGCAGTTATGCCAGGTTCCATGGGGATCAGCAACACCAGGAGCTAAAATGTTCTTTACCTATTAACAAACGAGTAACAAATGGTCAGGGAAAATAGGGACCACTTGAACATGGTACACAAAGTTCTACGGGATAAGAAAATTGATTTTTCTTACTTATATTTTCTACTACGAAACAATTTTAATTTGTATACAATTTCTTGTCTAATTGTCTGTTTGATTTTGAAAGTACTCAAACCTGCCATGAATCATAGGCTGCATTTACTATGAAGAGTGGCGTTTGAATTTGTGGAGCCATATATTGTGGAAAGAAGCACTGCAACAGAAGTACATTCGTTACCATATCAATTACATAGTGAAGGATATGCTTAAATGATTTCTATAACCACTCTTACCAAACTAGGTTTCAATCTCGAGGTACATGTTTGAGGTAAATTCTTTGCCGATCCCTGCAGCCACCAAAAAAAATGTTTGAATTTGGAAATGCAGTTCAATAGGATGTTCCTACATATTTTTCCTTATGCTTATCGACTTTGTGGTCTAAACGGGGATCACAGAACATTAAGAAGCCAGATTAACGGAATAGGATTAGCCCGGGTTTTAACATCTTCCTGATGGAATAAAGAAATAATTATTTTTGTTATGGCAGCAAAAATGAAAAAAAGGAGACTGGATAAACAAGCATACATGAGTTGCAATCACTTCACTGTAGAAAGCTTCGATATGTTGTGTTCCAGAAACATCCTTTCTGTTACAAAAACAACATTAGCATAATTTCTTTCAATAACTCTACCAAACAAAATCACCAAAAGTGGATAAAAGTTTAAAAGGAAAGCTTACGCGTTGATGAAAAAACCAGCATCGGCAAAACATTTTACTTTAGTACTGATAGGTAAGAGAGCTTTGAAGCTATCACAATGTAGTATTGATGTCAAACCACCAGCAGAACATCCAGAGAGAACCGCCTGGTTTGATAAGTCGCAATCAGCTTCAACACAAAAGAAATTTGGATATCGCGTTTGTGTTAAAGAATTCAGAACATACATTTTCAGCATTCTTCATTCCTTTTGCTAGTAAGTCCTCAATAACAGCAAGAAAAACTCTTGCTCCCCTGAAGTGAAGATTAGTAACCTGAAATTTTTTCCGCAATCCCAGAAGAGATCCGCGAAGATAAGTATGATAGAGATTACAAAAACTGAGTTTCATAACATTCTAATGAATACATTTTCAGCATTTACTAGCAGAATCAATAGCTATTATTTAACATATCAAAAGACTTACAGGATCTACGGCCTCAACATCCCCGGTAAATGATGAACCATCACAGTATCTAACCTTGATTCTATTCCAATTATAAAAGTCTGAAAAATGAAGTACAATCTTGAGTTAGAATGTAAAACTTGGGAGGGAAACAAAAACTTCAAAATTTCCCCCAAAAAATGGAAACCATGTTAACAGGAGCTATCTCTACCTGGATTAAATTTTGCCTTGTTGCTTAAAATCCCTGAAAAAGAAACTTGCTTTACCATTTGATTGGATGATCCCAGGCGGGTATTTTTACGGTCAAGGCAAGTCGTCACATTGTTGCACCATGCTCCTCCCTGAAAATTTTGAATCACAAAAATTTATCCATTTACTTTTAGGACATCTTTTAATGTATGAAAGATCCATCCTTAAAGTAACTTAGTGAAAAAACTTCAAATCAAACTCTACAATTTCAAAAATATGTTCCAAGTTTCCAATTAAACAGATGAAAAATATGTTCTAAATTTCTAGTGATTGGTAAGAAAAAGGGACCAACCTCTATATGAACCAACCAATTGTTGATTCCTGCACCAAAGCCCTCATCAAGATGGTATGCTGGGGGACTTCCATCCAGACAAACTGATCACCAAAAAATAAACAAATAAATAATCCATATTGATCTAAACATCAGAACTGAAAATGAAATGAAATAAAAAATATATTCCCTCCGTCCCAAATTACAAATTAAATGTCCACTTTCTGATTCATTTGTATAGAAAGTGGACATTCGATTTGAAACGGTAGGAGTTTAATTCAAGAAAAGCTTGAAAAAATAACCACCTGCTCCTTTGGCCACAGCATTTTGAACATATGTAATTTCAACAAAGAAGCCTTCTGTTTTCAGCAGATTCAGCAAAACAAGAAGAGAGCAAAACCATTGTTGCAATCTTATATTTACCATTCTGCCCATTCTCATCAATAGCAAAGACCATAAAACAAATTAGCAATTTATAAAGGAAAATTTGATCTTTGAAGTAAGAATGATAAATACAGTGTTCTATAAATTCAATGAACTCTCTCTCTCTCTCTCTCTCTCTCTCTCTCTATATAAAAAAGTATGCAAGCTGTAATCATTATTGGGAATCAGAATAGGTAGGCGCAAAAAAAGAACAAGAAAGTTGTAACTTTTTCTTTCCCCCTGAAAGCAACTCTCTTTTTAAATCCCTCCTGGGCCCAAATACTCCAGAAATTACCATAAAATAATGGTTTGATTGGATTGAGTCTAATTCTGAGATTTCTGATCTCTGTCTCAAACTAGTCTTAAAACTCAAACCAAATTCTCAATGATATAGTGTTTGAAGTTTCATTCTCAGACTCAACCCAAAGAAAGTTTAAGTCTCAAATACAGACCAGGTTATATCCAAGTGCACCCTAAATCGAACTTAGAATCAGCTGAAAATTTTACATTTTCTTGAATTATATTATGAAAGGAATACTTGGCGATTAAGATTCTTGATAAAAAAAGAAATAATAATATACTCCTAGTATGGTCTTCAAATAATTCTATCTGTAATCATTAATGTCATCCACTCTAAAATTCATTTTTAAATGGTACCGGCAATTGAAAAAACAGAGAGAAAAATGTGAAATTCCAAATAGCCCAGATGTTTATTTCTTTTTCTGAATCTGTTAAAAGCACAAAAAACATGTAGAAGTGGATATTTTCGATTTGGTAACAAAGAAAAAAGAAAAATAAAGATTTTTTTTGAAGAAAATGGTACAGAGAAATGTGTGTCTGGGCTAAATGGGGTTTTCGAGGTTGCCGACAGTTGTGGGCGCTAAAAAACAGATTTTAAAAAAGTAAAAAGAGAAAATTGAGAAGGCAATTTTGGTTGGATTCTGATTAGTGAGCTGAAAGGACTTTTTTTTTTTTTTTTTTTTTTTTTACGCCCGTTGGGGAGATATGAAAATCGAACACGGACCTCTGCCCCGTATTCGGTAGCCGCTACCCGATTCCCATGAGCTGAAAGGACTTTGGTAAAGCAAATAACGAATCTTATCGTTCTACGCGATGCATCTAACCACACTTTGGTAAAGAAAATTACATATGTACCCTTTCATTTTTTTTATTGTCACGCATGATTTTTCTCAGATCTGGGACGTTCAAAATTGATCGACGGCTAGGATTGTCTATGACGTACGGAATTTTGGGACGCTCAAGATCGAGCCGATCGCTGCTGAGAACGATCGGCTCCAGTCATCGAACGCCCAAAATTTCGTGACGTATGAATAATCTAGCCGTCTGATTAAATTTTTGAACGATCAGATCCTGAGAGAGAAAAAGTATGCACTGACAATAAAAAAAATGAAAGAGTACATATGTAATTTTACAAATAAATGATAATAATAACAACAAAAAGTAACACGCAACCGTCATATCGATTGGAGTTGCGAGGAGAGAGAAAAGTTGCATACTGTTAGAGAACATGTGTTTTTGTTCACCGCAACTTTCTCTCTCCTCGAAACAAAAAGTAACACGCAACCGTCACATCGATTGAGTTAGCGAGGAGAGAGAAAAATCATGGCCGAACAAAAACACACGTCTTTGCTGTTGAGAACATCTCTAACCCAAGAACATGTGTTCTCTAAGGAAGAACATGTGTTTTTTGTTCAGCCGCAACTTTTCTCTCTCCTCGGGAACAAAAAGTAACACGCAAAGTTTATCCCTAAAATACCCCTATTTTGATACAGCCGTTGGATTAAATCCAACGGTTGGGATCGTGTCCCGCACCGTACGGAACAAAATCTGTTCCGCACTGGAGCCGTGGTAGCTTGAGAATCATTCATGTTGGGCATTGAGAGTTGCTCACTCCATTCCAAAATAACATTAATATTTCAATTTTCACATATATTAAGAAATTTCTTAAAAACATTGAGAGTTAAAGGTAAAAGACTAATATATACTTATTAATTACTTTTTAGAAATGAAAATTGTGGTTAAAAAAAAAGTAAGAAGAGAGTAAAAATAATAAAAATTCATTAAATGTTCACTGATAATCCAAATATTAATCTTATTTTGATAAAAAATTGAAGTTCAAATGTTAACTTTATTTTGGAATGAAATGAAAGGAGTATTTCATTAGTCTTCTAGTATAATTGTACTAAATTAATTTTAGAGTGAATCACCTATTTTGAATTTAAACTATTTTATTTTTTGGGTTTTTAAACTTAAATTTTGTTTTCGACACTTCTGGACTTACACAATTTACGGGGAGTCCCGATATAGGAATTTTTTTTCCAGAATTCCAATCAAAAAAAGAAAAATAAAGATTTTTTTTGAAGAAAATGGTACAGAGAAATGTGTGTCTGGGCTAAATGGGGTTTTATAGTTGGAGAGAGAAAGAGGTTGCCGACAGTTCTTGGCGCTAAAAAACAGATTTTAAAAAAGTAGAAAGAGAAAATTGAGAAGGCAATTTTGGTTGGATTCTGATTAGTGAGCTGAAAGGACTTTGGTAAAGCAAATAACGAATCTTATCGTTCTACGCGATCCATCTAACCCAGTCCGGTTCCTATGCGGAATAGTCATTTTTCCGCATCTGCGAAACAACTGGAGCCGTCAGATGAGATTTTGAACGGGTCAGATCTGAAGAGAGAAAAGTTGCGAATGACTTAAAAATGATAAAAAAAACTTTTCTCTCTCTAGATCTGGACAGTTAAAAAATATCATCCGACGGCTGGGATAGTGTCCCGCACGTCCTGCACAAAAAGCTGTCCTGCATAGAAGCCGGGAGCCATCTAAGCACATTTATTGAATGACGGATGGAATATGAGAGAGAGAGAAGACATCTTGCTTGAGAATCCGTCTCGGCTCCTATGCTGAACAAAAAACGTTCAGTGTGTGCGGGCCCGAATATCGACCGTTGAATATTGAACTTTTGATCCAACGTCTATATCAAAATCAGGGGTACTTAGGGATAAAAGATGTGCTCATTTTTTTGCGGGAAAACAAAATTTTAAATTCCCCCAATTTTCTCTTTCTTACTTTTAATTGGAAGAAAATAATTGAGGAGTCCTAAAATATCTCCCATTTCAACTCTCCATTCTCATCTCTTTCATTCTCTCAAGGCTTCTTTTGCCATCTTTCATAATTTTTCAGTCCAATTTTCTTCATCTCTGAACCAATTTTCATCCGAATTTCTTCTTCTCTCATCCTATCAAATGGAAACAAGTGAAATAAATGTAGAAGAAAATGCAAGTAACGTTGAATGGGAAAGATTCAGAGATTGGCGTCCCTTACGATGGCCAAACGAGTTCTCATCAAAATAATGATTTATTTGGAGAGATAGGCAAAAGGAAATTCCCAAACGAAGAGGAAGAGGAAACAGTTATTCTTTGTGATGAAGAGGAAGATGGTGAGTTGTTTTATAAATGACAGTGTTGAATCATGTTGTTTCTTGTGGTTTTTTTTTCCACCTCTTATTTAAAGTTTACCATGAAATAGTCACAGGGTTGGAGGGATTGGAAGATGAACAGTATAATCATAATAGACAGACATTTGACAATACATAGAAGAATGCACACGCCTGACAATACAGAGCAGGATGGTAAGACATATAACTTGTTTTTGTGCAGTGAACACATGTTCAGCCTGTTTTGACAGTGAACACATATTTTTGTCTACTAAACACATGTTTTGGTGCAATGAACACATGTTTAGCCTGTTTTGGCAGTGAACACATGTTTTTGTCTAATGAACACATGTTCACTTACAATAAACACATTTTCTGTTAACAAGAACACATGTTCTCGTATCAAGAACACATGTTTTTGTCAACTAAACACATGTTCTCTTACAAAGAACATATGTTTTTTACAGGCAATGCTGACTTTTACAGCACAATTGATCTGAAGACAAAGGAGTTCAAGCAACAGGCGTTTAAGCAATTTTTTTCCTTTTAATTGGTAAAAGAGACTTTCAGATCCCTAAAATTCCTCCAATTTCATCTCTTTCCTCCTCTTGAGGCTTCATCCTCTTCTCACTTTTAATCGTGTTCAACCTATTTATTCTCGACGATACATATGAAGGATTAGCCATAGCATTATCAGGTCTTATTTGAACAATCTTTTCTTCAACTAATTTTCAATAATTTCTTTTTGTATTTTCTCCCTCAAATCTTACCCAAATTCTCTATTTCTTTGAACACAGCTGGGAAGAAATTGAAAAAGAAACCCAGTTGATTTCTTCTGCAGAAAAGATGTCTAGAAGAGAAATATAAAGGATTTCTGCAATCTTTCGTGTTTTTTGTTTGCTCCTAAATCATGGTAAAAAATTTGATGGCTCCGTTGATGCTTTTCTTTTTTATGCGAAACCGTTGTACGAATACGAAGGTTCGGCTTGAACGCCCGATCTTTCTCTATCTCGAACAGTTTATGGGGGAATATAAACAACCTTTCTCCCGCAAGGTTGAATATCAATGGGGGCTGAAACACCACAATAAGTATAAACCAAACTTATTGATACAGTAACTCAAACATGAATGAATTCTACCCAGAGAATCAAACACAAAGTAACTAAGGAAGAACCTTAAATCAAAATATCAATATATCAAGTCTAAGTAATAACATGGCTGAAATCCCTCTTAAATAGAGTGGAATTTCGTCCAAAATAACCCACAAATAAGAGTCCTTTAAGGATTAGGACTCTACAACTCCTAGATAACTAAAAACACTACCTAACATCAAGGACAACATGTCCTATTATTTAGCTAGCTTATTTCGGCCAACATGGCTAATTAAACAATATAATAAATATGAAATATAATTAAAGTGTAGAATAGACTTTAATTATCAAATGACTAAAATACCCTTTCAACCGTTTTCCTTCCAATTATGTATCTTTCCTTCAAATGCTATTAGATGGCTTTGATCCTTGTGTCTAGCTTTATTTGAAGGCTTCTTTAACTCTTGAACCTTTATAATAGATACTTTCAACACTTGGAACAAAGGCTTTACTTGGAAGCTCGTATTTGGAATGTGGATGAGGTCATTTATCCAAATGACCTCTTTAAGCTTCATATATGATCCCGTATCACTTTTCCTTGCAAGAAAGAAGTTCTTGTAACAAGGGATATTCTATCTTGATAGAGTAGAAGGCTAAATTATGAATTGTAGTTTGTTTTATGAATGAAAGGGAATGCTAAATTATGAACAAGTTTTGATAAGTGTTTCATGTCAAATAATTGTCAATCTTTTGCTTTTCTGGTGTTTTTTCCCCTTTTGATGAACACATGTTCTTTTGTCAAGAAGACATTTGTCTTACGAAGAACACATGTTCTTTTACCAAGAACACATGTTTTTGTCTACTGAACACATGTTTTTTTTTTTACAGGAAATGCTGACTATTACATGTGTTTAGGGCTCTCAGAACACAAGAACATGTGTTTAGAACACAAGAACAAGTGTTCATAATACAAGAACATGTGTTCATTGCATAAGAACATGTGTTATGAACACAAGAACATGTATTCTGAGAATAAGAACACATGTTTATTAAGTGTGAATACCTGTTTATTTCAGAAATTGATTCGGGAAATACGAGAACATATCTTAACCAATGTAGTTGTTAATCTAAGTAGCATTTCAATCCAAAAGGGATCTCATTTTTATTGCGGTGGAACAATTGAAAGCCACTTGAGTTTTTCAATTCATTCATACAAATCCAAGCTTTACACATGTTCTCTTACCAATAACGAATTCACAAAAAAAATATCTACGTTACAATACCATAATTAAAATATGTTTTACAAAATTTTCAAAATCACAGTTCCATAATTAAAATAATATTCAAGGTAACAATACCAAAAGAACAATAAAATTACACTCATCTTCATTCAATTGCCTTTGTTAGACTGGTACCGTTGTGCTTTTTCCATAATATCTACTGCAATTTTGTTGGCGGGGTGTCCCAAAATGCGTGCCACCAGCTTCTTCCTCCACGTTGAAAAACATCTTTGTTCAGAATATAAGAACATGTGTTCAGAACACAAGAACATGTGTTCTGAACCTAAGAACATGTGTTCAGAAGAGAATAATTAGCCACTTTGATCATCAACGTTTTTTCGCCTAGCCACTTTGGTCAAAATTCAAGTTTTTTAACTTATTTCATCATTAAACATTTTTTGGCCTGCCATTTTGGTCAAAAATAATTTTTTAAACTTTTTTCATCACTAAAGTTTTTTCATTCTGCCATTTTGGTCACTAAAGTTTTTTCGGTCTGCCATTTTGGTCAAAAAATTTAGTGACCTAAATGGCAGAATGAAAATACTTTAGTGAGCAAAATGGCAGAATGAAAAAACTTTAGTGATCAAAATGGAAGATAGAAAAAACTTTAGTGATGAAAAAAGTTAAAAAAATCATTTATGACCAAAATGGCAGACCGAAAATGTTTAATGATGAAATAAGTTAAAAAACTTGAATTTTGACCAAAGTGGCTAGGCGAAAAAACGTTGATGATCAAAGTGGCTAATAATTCGTTCAGAAGACAAGAACAAGTGTTCAGAATACAAGAACATGTGTTCATTGCACAAAAACATGTGTTCTGAACACAAGAACATGTGTTATGAATACAAGGACACGTGTTCAGAATACAAGAACATGTATTATGAGAGTAAGAACATATGTTTAATGAGTGTGAACACTTGTTTTAAAATTACCAACTTGTCTTTTTTTTTTTTTCAAAACACTACACAATGTAAACCTATTGTATTAATATTAATGTGAACATATGTTCTTTAATATTGAACACCTATTTAGTAATTGTGAACACCTGTTTATTGAGTGTAAACAACTTTTTTTATATAGTTAGGAACACCTCAAACCACGGTCCCAAACACTAGATTATTCTTGGTTGAAAACTCATTTAAGTAGCATTTCAATCCAAAAGGGATCTCATTAACAAGAACACATGTTTTTGTCACCTGAACACATGTTCTCTTATAAAAAACACTTGTTTTTGTCTACTGAACACATGTTTTTTACAGGCAATGCTGACTATTACATGTCTTTAGGACTCTCAGAGTAAGAACACAAGTTTATTGAGTGTGAACACCTGTTTTAAAATTACCAACTTGTCTTTTTTTTTTCTTCAAAACACTACATAATGTAAATTGAACAAGCATAAATCCATAAAATAAATCTGAAACAAATCATAAATCGAACAACATAAAGCATCTGTAACAGCATAAATCGAACAGCAGCAAAAAAACCCAAGCTTTTCACTTTTTTTTCCATTCTGCTTAAATTTTGAATAGCTAAAAGAGATCCAAAAAAATCCGATACAACTCGTGATGTCTAGCCAGATCCACAAAAGAATGGACAGACATAAAAGATGGCTCCAAGAAAATCTTCAAAGTCACCAATCATTTAGTCGTGACATAAAAGAAGGATTTTTGGAACATTAACAGCAACCAAAAATCAAAATTTTTCACTCTTGAGCAAGAAGAGTATCATATTTTCTCTAGAGAGGATGTCCTTTAATATGCTTGGACGACGAAGAAGAATGAGGAAGAAGAGGGAATTTTAGTTTAGGGTTTGAGGAAGAAGAAGAAGATGAGGCATTTGTTTTGATTTCTTGGGGGACGCCGAACTGATGTGACTGTTCGGTGTCCCCTTTTTCTTTTTCTTTTTCATTTGTGAAATAACGTTTGTGCCCTTTTTAATCATCTTTAAAATCCAGCCGTCAATTCAAAAAAAAAATTGAATTAACGGCTTGATCACTGTTCCGCATGTGCGGAATTTTGCCTGTTCCGCACAGGAGCCGGACTGTTGAGAATCATTATTGTTGGGCGTTGACAGTTACTCCCTCCATTCCAAAATAACATTAACATTTCAATTTTCAAAAACATTAAGAAATTTCTTAAAAACATTGAGAGTCAAAGACAAAAGACTAATATATCCTCATTAATTACTTTTTAGAAATGGAAATTGTGGTTAAAAGAAAAGTAAGAAGAGGGTAAAAATGGTAAAAATTCATTAAATGTTCATTGATAGTCCAAATGTTAATCTTATTTTGGGAAAAATTTGAAGTTCAAATGTTAACCTTATTTTGGAATGGAGGGAGTATTTCATTAGTCTTCTAGTATAATTGTACTAAATTAATTTTAGAGTGAATCATTTAAACTATTTTTATTTTTTGGGTTTTTAAACTTAAATTTAGTTTTCGACACTTGTGGACTTACACAATTTACGGGGAGTCCTGATATAGGAAAAAATTCCAAAATTCCGACCAAAATCGGTCACGTGACTGACATGTGCCGATCAGATAGTGTCAACTTTGTCACACCCCGTCTCCGAAATGATGACATGACAATGTCTCATTGGTAGACGAGACACCAAAGCCCACGATACATATATTACTAAAAGAAATTCATTATGATATAGCAATCCGAAATAAGAGTTCAACAACAGAATCTAAGTATTACAAGGGGAATTCTTTAACAATATAATAAATGAACTAACTCTAAGTATAAATGAATAACGAATGAAATAATAACTATCTAAGTAGGCCGGTTATGAGTCACTCTTCATAATCCCCTTCCCAGGTACCATCATCATCATCGTAGTACTGCTCGTCACCTAAATCATGTGCAAAATAAGATGAAAGCGGATGGACTGAGCTCCGGTGCTCAGCAAGGATCACTAATCACAAAACAGAATAAACAGATAGACGCAACAGATTCCCGTTTTCCAAAATACCCCTTTGAAAAATAATACGTAGCACGACACATGTCATGTCCCACAGAACTCAGTACAGAACGGAACAAAACACACGGATCATAACAAACAGAACAGGACAGAAATTTGCACAGCTGCGGGCGAATGGTTCGTCCGCGATATCGTCTACGGTAAGGTACTAGCTACTGTCTTCCTGCGGACGAAACCTAGGACGATTGGTTCGTCCGCGACTTGCGATTTTCAGAAAAACAAGTTTAAAACTTGTGCATAAAAGCACCAATTTCGTACCAAAACTTCCCAACCCCAAAGTAAACATAAAGACACCATTCCAAGTAACAATTAATGGCCAAAACACGAACCAACAAGTAGGAAACAACAAATAAGCTAAGTAGCCATATTCTTCGTATCTAAACGCTTACATAACCGAATGCACGACAAGCACCACACATTGCCCATACAACACACCCGATTACAACACCGTTTAAACACTAAGAACATCACTACCGCTATGACACAATAATCCCACCACATGAGCTCAATTATCTATTCCCTGCTAATTAACAATTGTTGGAGTACATTTAATCTAAGGTGCGCCATTTCGATTGGGCCGGGCCGGGCCCGTAATCGGGTTGGGCCGACCAACCCATTTGGATCAATCAATTGGATTGGGCCGGGCCGGGATTGGATTGGGCCCTTAATCGGGTTGGGCCGACCAACCCATTTGGACCAACCTTATGGCTGGACAATTAGAGATATTTTCCAGCCCTTTTATCTCTTAGAAAGGTGGTTGAAATGGTAGAGAAAGTGGAGGAGTGGTTTCCTCCATGATCTCCCACTTCCCCCTTTCACTCTCCCCTCTATCCTATGAATGACTAGGAAAAATACTGATTTTCTCTAGGCATTCTAAGTAGTTTTTCCAGCTTTTTCGAGAGCTTAGAGAAGAGAGAAAAAGAGAGAACTTTTGTAAGAAAAGAAAAACTGTTTTCTTGTTCTTCCAAAAAGGTCATACATTCATACTCCATCTTGAAGAGAGTCTTTAAGACTTCTACGAAGCGTTGGCTAGCACCAAGCGGTAGAAGACCATCCCCGGAAGATCGAGTGGATATTGGGAGAGACGGAGCCTGCGTTGGTGGCGTTCCGTTCGTGACAACAACAGCTGAAACCGTTTCAGCTATCCTAGCACTTTGAAAAGGTATAATACTATCCCATAGTCTTAGGTTCTTTATTTCGTGATAGATCCTGGTAGAGGCGGGTCACTTTATTTCCGCTGCACAATGTGATTCGACCCGGTTATTCCTCTAACAGTGGTATCAAAGCCACTCACGAGTACCCTATAGACTTAATGTGCTATAGTATTAGAATATGGATTATGAATCTATGTTTTGCATGCCTTAGGATTGCTAGAAATGTTGTATATGATGTATGACATGTTTTTCATCATTTTGAATGTATGAGAATCGAGATTTTCCAGTTTTGAAGTCATTCAAAAGCTGGAAAAACTCTCAGTTTCTAGCCCTTCGGTTCCGGTCGACCGGAGTAAGACAGAAGCTACTGATATTTGGTTCGGATCAACCGAGTTGGTCTTTGGTAGATCGAAGTGCCTGTTTGGTCAACCGAGTACTCTCAGTACTTTGTTCGGTCGACCGAGCTTGGTGGCCGGTCAACCGAACTGACCAGAATATGAAATGTTCTGTTTGCTGGTTGCTCATTATTTTTCATAAATTGTTATGTTAATTGAGCATGATGCATAGTAATCGCCTTTACCCTGTTGGTTTAATTTTATAATACGATCTGCGTATCGTGCCTATTTTATTATCAAAAGTTGTAATTTTCTTCTCATTAAATCCCCTCGAATGTAACTCGAGGTTTCCTTAGAATTATGTAATATTCTAGATTAGGAGAAGGAACAGCTGTGATGAAGATTTGAAGGCAACCACCTGAAGGTCAAGACGGTGTAGAATAGAGTTTTTTCTTTTCACACCCTTAGACTGACTTCACGGTTTTTCCATTGGCTTGGAAAAACCGAATAGGATATGGCGATTACTATTGCATTTTATTTTTATGTATTGGATGCATATGTATATAAGCATAAACTGTTTTATTTATACTATTCTGGTGAGATTGTTAAAAACAAAAACCCCTCAATTAAATATTAATTAGTGCCTTCCTTAGTTTGGCCCTCGTCAAGGCCTAGATCGACATTAGTATGGGACATGCCAAAGATGTGCATACGTGTCTATCCGGGTGAGGCGCGAAGGATAAGTTGTGATATCCGCCGGCTAAAACTTAGGGTCCTAGTTAACTGGATTATCTCAATAAATGGATTGAGGATCTAGAGGCAAAAGAGTTGAGAAAAGTGTATAATGATACGCTTGAATAAATGTTATTCACTCAACTAACCAAGAATTACATAATTTGATGTAATTGGCAAACGTTGCCTACCTAAATAACCAAGTTTTGGGCGATCGACCAAAGTCGACTCGAAAGCGAGGTGAAATATGGATCTTGGCCCGCTAGAAAGTTAACGAACTTTCCGAGTTGATAATGAGGGTTATTCACTCGAAGAAAATAGTGGGAGAAATCATTAAAAAGATAAAGACCTAATAATGATTTTTTACGGTACTTACTTTGCATATGTATTTTGTTGTAGAAAAAATGGCAAATTCAAACCAAACACTATCACTGCGTTCTGTCCTTGAGAAGGACAAATTAGAGGGAGTTAACTTCCTCGACTGGTTCAGGAACTTGAGAATCGTTCTCAAGCATGAAAGAAAGCTGTATGTCCTGGAACAGCCTATTCCTGTTACACCAGAGGCTCGCGCTTCGGCCGCTGATAGAAGTGCTTATCAGAAGCATGTTAGTGATGCTTTAGATGTGTCTAGCCTCATGCTTGTCACCATGAACTCTGAGCTTCAGAAGAAACATGAGGACATGGGGGCTTATGAGATGTTGGCTCACCTGAAGCAACTATATCAGGGGCAAGCACGCCGAGAGAGATTCGATGTATCGAAATCTCTCTTTCGAGTGCAAAAATGTCCGAAGGAATGCCGGTAGGAACTCACGTTCTTAAGATGATAGGTTATGTTCGAACCTTGAAAAAGCTGGGATTTCCTTTGGGACAAGAAGTCGTCGATCGATTTGATCTTGCAATCGTTGCTCGAATCATATAGTCGGTTCATTACGAATTATCACATGAATGAAATTGACAAGCCATTGCTGAGTTGTTGAACATGCTGAGGATCGCGAGAAGGAAATAGGCAAGTCCAAGCCCAACACCATACTCGATGGTGCAAAAGAGGCAAAGGCAAAGGTTTTTTGAGATCCAAAGGCAAACCGAAAGGTAAGCCCGAGGGCAAGCAAACCACTTTCAACAATGCACTCGAAACCTAAGGGTGGTGTAGCCAAGGACTCTATCTGTCATCATTGTGGTGAGAAGGGTCATCTGGAAAAGGAAGCTGCAAAAGCTATCTTGCAGGGAAAAAGGTTGGAAAAAGAGAAAGCAAATGTTGTTTCGGGCTCAGTATTTATGTTGTAGATATTAATATGATTGATATCAATTTAAATACAACTACTTCTTGGGTATTTGATACCGGATGTGGTTCTCACATTTGTACTAATGTGCAGGGACTGCAAAGGAGTAGAGAGTTGGCAAAGGGTGAAGTGGAACTACGAGTTGGCAACGAGAGCACGTGTTGCGACCTCAAAGCTGTAGGGACTTGTACTTTTACTTTGCCTTCGAGGGCTTGTTTTGGGTTTAGAAAAGCTGTTTCTATGTACCTAGTTTAATTAAGAATATTATTTCGGTTTCTTGTTTGGACAAGAAAGGTTTTGAGATTTCGATAAAAAACCAACGATTGTCGTTATTTACGGATAATATGTTTTATGCAAAGCGCTATTTGATTAATGATCTATATGTTTTAGATCTTGATATGCCAATTTTAAATATAAATACCAAAAGGATTAAGACTAATGATTCTAATCCGACATACCTCTGGCATTGTCGCTTAGGCCACATAAACGAAGATCGCATATCCAAACTCCATAAAGATGGGCTATTGGAATCATTTGACTTCGAGTCTTATGATCGATGCGAATCTTGTTTGTTGGGTAAGATGACAACATCACCTTTCACTAAGCTAGGTGAGAGAGCCGATGCTTTATTAGGACTAATACATAGTGATGTATGTGGCCCTTTTAATATACATGCAAGGGGTGGTTACCTCTACTTCATTACCTTTACTGATGACTTCAGTAGGTATGGATATGTGTTCTTGATGAAACACAAATCCGAAACATTTGCTAAGCTTAAAGAGTTTAAACTAGAAGTAGAAAACCAACTTGGCAAGAGTATTAAGGTTCTTCGATCTGATCGAGGAGGAGAATACTTGAGTCAAGAATTCTGTGACTATCTAAAAGATTGTGGAATCGTTTCACAACTTTCTCCTCCAAACTACTCCACAATGGAATGGCGTATTCGGAAGGAGGAACAGTAACCTTATTAGATATGGTTCGTTCTATGATGAGTCACACGAGCCTCGCCCAATTCCTTTTGGGGACACGCACTAAAGACAGCAGACTTTAACACTTAACCGCGTTCCAGCTAAATCGATTGCAAAGACGTCATACGAGTTATGGGACTCAGGGAAGCGTCGGGTTTGTCTTTCCTCAAGATTTGGGGATCGTGAAGCTTTTGTAAAACGCTCAGCTTTCCGATAAGTGGCTCCAAAATCTGAAAAGTGCATATTTGTAGGTTATCCTAAGGAAACTAAAGGGATACTACTTTTATATCCCTAACGAGAACAAAGTGTTTGTTGCTCGTACGGAGTCTTTCTAGAAAAAGAATTTGTTTCTAGAAACACGAGTGGGAGTAGCGTAGAACTTCATCGAAGTTCCAGACTCTCAAACTAGCACTAATGATAAGATGGAAATTGAACAGACTCCACAAGTTGTTGTGCGGCAGAGTGCACACAAACAGATTGTGCGACAAGACCCTGACTCAAGAAACACAAGAATTGCGTAGAGTCCGGTAGAGTTCGTCGTCCACCTCCCGGAAAAATTTGGATTTTTTCATAACGTAACATAGTGATGTTATGTTTGTGGATCACGATGAACCTTCAACCTACAAAGCAAGCAATTAATAGCCCTGATTTTTCGAGAAATGGCTTGAGGCCAGCGAGATCCGAAATGGACTCCATGTACACAAACCAAGTCCCGGATCTTGGTTGATCCACCCTGAAGGGGTAACTCCCATAGGGTGCAAATGGGTTTTTAAGATTAAAACCGAGCATGGAAGGGAATGTACAAACGCATGAGAGGGCGACCAGTCGCGAAAGGTTTCAAACAAATTCATGGTATTGACTATGTGCAGACTTTTTCCCCTCGTAGTTATGTTCAAGTCCATTCGGATTTTGCTTGCTATCGCAACTTACTATGACTATGAAATCGGCAAATGGATGTCAAAACCGCTTTCCTAAATGGAAAACTTGAAGAGGATGTGTTTATGACACATCCCGAAGGTTTTGTCACTCCCGAGAATATCTGGAAAAGTATGTAAGCTTCAGAGATCCATTTATGGACTCAAGCAAGCTTCTCGAAAGCCGAACATCCGCTTTTAATGATGCCAGTCCCATGAGTTTGGCTTCATTAGAAATGATGATGAGCCTTGTGTTTACAAGAAGGTTAGTGGGAGCTCAATCGTATTCTCGGTTTTGTATGTAGATGACATACTACTCATTGGAAAACGACATACCAACCTTAAAGTCTCATCAAGGCTTGGTTGAGTACATGTTTCTCTATGAAAGACTTAGGCGATGCCGACTATATTCCGGGAGTCAAGATCTATAGAGATATATCCGGGAGACTCATTGGCCTAAGTCGAGTACATATATAGACAAGGTGCTAAAGCGGTTTAGCATGCAAGAGTCTAAGAAGGGGCCTTTGTCCTATGGCACATGGTACTGCTTTCGTCGAACAAACAAGTGTTCTAAAACACTCGCCGAATTAGAACGCATGAAAGAGATCCCTTTATGCTTCGCCATAGGATCCATCATGTACGCCATGTTATGTACTCGCCTGAATGTCTCGTTTGCCTTAAGCGCTACGGCAGCGATACTAGTCTAATTACGGTGAACGTCATCGGATCTCGATCAAGAATATCCTCAAGTACTTACGAAGGACTAAGGATACATTCTTGATTTATGGAGAAGCGGATGAGCTCGTTGTAAGTGGTTACACCGATGCTAGTTTCCAAACCGACGAGAGATGATTTCCGATCGCAATCGGGATATGTGTTTAACTTGAATGGAGGTCTTGTGGTGAGCGCAGCTTCAAAGCAATCAACCATCGCAGATTCTACGACAGAGGTCGAGTACATAGCAGCTTGTGAAGCAGACTAAGGAGGCGATTTGGATCAGAAATTTATTTCCGACCTCGATGTGGTTCCTAGTATTGCGAACCCGATAGACCTCTATTGTGACAACAATGGGGCTATTTCACAATCTAGGGAACCTAGATCTCACCAGAGGTCCAAACATGTATTACGGCGTTTTCACCTAATCCGTGAGATTATAGAGAGAGGTGATGTGCATATATGTAGAGTAGATTCGGCAGACAATATCGCCTATCCACTGACGAAGCCACTGTCGCAGCAGCAGCATGATCGTCACACTAGCTCCATGGGTATCCGATATCTGGAGTGCTGATCTTTAGAGACAGTCATTAGTATGCCCTAAAGACCATTTATTGTAATTTGGGTCTTTAGTGCAAGTGGGAGATTATTGTAACCGTATTTATGTAATTTTCATTTTGATGAATAAAAAGGCATTAATTCCACTATTATTCATTATGTTTCTGCGTTCTTAACAACATAAATAAATAATATGTCCTTAGAATAGTATTCATAATTGATTGTTATGAGATACTATTCTGAAACGTTCATAGTCGAACATTATTATGGAATCTTCGAGGACAATAATAATGCGTAAGACTAGTATGTGCAGTGATTGATATAAGATATCGGATCATCACATGGGTATATATGATTAGAGAATCATTATACTGGACAGACCCGACATGAGAAACACACCATGGGTTGTTATATAATAGTCAACGGTGTTTCTCAAATTTTTGACTGGGTTGTATATGAGATCCTTCGACTTGAGGTCTCACAAGAGTTCTTGCATAGCTAGTGTTATGCTTTGATAATGTTAAACCCTATCCGTAACAGGGTGAGCAATAAAGGCATTTGTTGGGTATATCACGAATCTTGTTCAGGATGAGTGGGATGCAGAAAGGATTTGTCCCTCCTATATAGCAGGAGCGATATCTTGGGCCCCTTGATGGAGTCTGACTAATTCATGGCCATGAACAAATGAATCAATATATGATATTGTTGTCATTTGATTAGTCTACTCGCGAATCAAGAAACTAAAAGATTGGACAATACAAGTGTGGCTTTTCCATGACTTGTGTTCAATCTAGATATCAAGGACAAAAGGATTTAACTACAAGTGTCAAATGTTGTGATTATGATAAATCACCAGATATTTATGAATTTGGGGTAATGATGCGTTGCTAAATACCTCTCATTACCTGTGACATATGATGTCACGGCCAACATCATAGATACCTCTTGGGTTGCACTCATAGATCAACTGGATTGGGCTTGTTGGAGTACATTTAATCTAAGGTGCGCCAATTCGATTGGGCCGGGCCGGGATTTGATTGGGTCCTTAATCAGGTTGGGCCGACCAATATGATTGGGCCGGGCCGGGCTTCGGGCCGGGATTGGATTGGGCCCTTAATCGGGTTGGGCCGACCAACCCATTTGGACCGACCTTATGGCTGGACAATTAGAGATATTTTCAACCACTTTTATCTCTTAGAAAGGGTGGTTGAAATGGTAGAGAAAGTGGATGAGTGGTTTCTCCATGATCTCCCACTTCCCCTTTCACTCTCCCTCTATCCTATGAATGACTAGGGAAAATACTGATTTTCTCTAGGCATTCTAAGTAGTTTTTCCAGCTTTTTTTTAGAGCTTAGAGAAGAGAGAAAAGAGAGAACTTTTTGTAAGAAAAGAAAAAGCTGTTTTCTTGTTCTTCCAAAAAGGTCATACATTCATACTCCATCTTGAAGAGAGTCTTCAAGACTTCTACGAGCGTTGGCTAGCACCACGCGGTAAAAGACCATCCCCGAAGATCGAGTGGATATTGGGAGAGACGGAGCTCGCGTTGGCGGCGTTGCATTCAGTGACAACAACAATTTGAAACCGTTTCAGCTATCCTAGCACTTTGAAAAGGTATAATACTATCCCATAGTCTTAGGGTTTTTACTCGTGATAGATCCTGGTAGAGGCGGGTCACTTTATTTTCGCTGCACAATGTGATTCGACCCGGTTATTCCTCTAACAACAATAACGGTAATGACCCTAGTTATTATCCGAACTAGGACGGCTCAGAAAATGCAGGTGAGGGTTTGGTACAGTCCCCCAAACGATGAGCCCAGGGTTTAATGATCTATTCATTACATTATATCACCAATACCACTGTGGACTCCACAAAGCCATTGCAGTCCCAATGATAGCCTCATCAGGTGAGGGCCCAGAAGAGAGAAGAACAGAAGACCTCTCGGGGTCGCAAAATCAGTAACAGATGCAGTAGTCGAACAAATCCTGCTAATCAGTCGTTCATAGACAAGAGCTCAATAGGGGGTGACGACTCGGTCGACAAAACCACATAGGTCTAACATCAAGAGAACCCAATTAGGACGACCAAAGCGATAAACAATTAGGCAAGTTCAATGTCGACCCATTTAACAATCCATGATTCACGAATATCAATTAACAATGGAAATCACATAAGGGCAATTATAATAATGCAGTAAAACAATTAGGAAATCAGATTATAGAGCAACTAATCAAGTTCAATGCAATTATTCAATAACTAAAGCGATAAAACTCAATTCATGCAATTACTTCATAAATTCAATAGTTTATGCAATTATATAATGCCCAATCACTCCTAAATCAGTAACCCAACATTACCCACTGTATACTTATGATTTAGACATAGAACGAGGGGGTCCTTACCTCACACGAAAGCAATTAAATTAAAGAAACCCGAAACTGCACTGCCCAGTCCCGCTCGCGTAGAAATAACTTTATGCTAGAAACTCTGAATTTCGTTCTGTCTACGCTCACTTGAAGCTCTTTCGATTATCTTTGATTTGATATGCCGTGGGTCGAAAACGGACACCGGTAGCTCCCTCAACCGTCTGCTCGAAGTTCTGGGCAGAAATATTCTATTTTCCTCTCTCTCTCTCTCTCTCTCTCTCTCTCTCTCTCTCTCTCCCAATCGATATTTTTAGGTTTTACTTGTGTTCCAAGACTCTCCCAAATCCCAGCCCTTGTGGAGATTACATTTTAGGTTATTTACAATTTAGGTCCTTCACCTTTCTCTAAATTACGCACAGGACTCCACACACATAAAATTGTTAATGCACACATATAACACATAAAAGTCATCTTGCACATAACAATTAATTCATGACACTTATTATTAATTAGGTTATTTACGAATTAAGCACATAAATAAATAATTCACATAATTTCCTTTGGCGAAAGGTCCCGGGTATCACAACCTTAGCCCATAACCTAACTCCCATAATTTGGTTGTTTGCAGTAGCTCCCAAAACCTAACCCCCTCATTTTCTCTCCATTGATGGTGAATCAGAGGAACATTTTGGCCATCAATAATTTTCGTCCTAAAAAATGGAATTGATGAGTTTAGGCTATTGATGTATAAATAAATTGGTAAAAAATGGAGTGATAGAAACAAATGTGTTTTCAAGAATTGTTGGTGTAACATAGCTATGTAATGGGTTTAGGCTATTGATTGATAAAGAAAAGGCATTCGAGTATCGTGTTAATTTGGTGGTGCAGGTTAATTCGGTGGTGATGGTGGTTATGGTGGAGAATATGGAGATGGTGATGATGGTGGAAATGATGGGGAGGGGAAGATGGAGATGGAGATGGTGGTGGTGGTTCTGGTGGAAATGATGGGAGGAGAAGATGAAGTCGGGTCGGGTTATATACAGTGGGTTGGCAATGAAGTCGGGTATGGTTCTGCGCGGCATATTTGCCCTTGCAAAAACGGCACCGTTTTACACATCAGACAGATTTTGGTCGGGAATTTTGAATTTTTTCTATATCGGGGTACCCGTAAATTGTTGAAGTCCCGGAAGAGTCGAAAACAAAATTTAAGTTTAAAACCCGAAAAGTAAAAATAGTTTAAGTCCAAAATAGCGATTCACTCTTAATTTTAATTTGATGGCTCAAATATTTATTTGTACATAATTACTCGTAAAGTTGTTCCTCAATAGACTCAAATTGGTTCAACACATGATTCACTGGAACCAAAATTCTTAAGAAAATATTTGTCGGACTCTGATTCTAGATCTTAACTAAATCTTTCTCTCTTCTTTTTTCTTTTTGATATAAAAAACTAGATGTTTCTTTATTTAAGACAAATAATTTACTTCTACAAAGTTACAATAGAATTTCTCATGTATAAATCTATTGCAATATTATATGCGTTACAAATTAATTATTTAATATTCATTTTAATTTGTCTCAAATTACTTGTTATCTTTCAAAATAAATAATGTAGTTATGATTTCTTTTTCGTATAGAGAGTAACTCCTTTAAATACTTCAACTAATTAAGAAGTAATACTCTCTTCGTATCTACTATACTTCAACTAATTAAGAAGTAATACTCTCTTCGTATCATAGTAGATGTTGAAATACCCAAAGGGGAGAACCTCTTAAGGGTGAATAAGGTTCTCAAACTTTTTATACTTTTCTACCAAATTCTTTTTCTAAGTGATCACCATAATAACAAGTATGTTCATTAAGCATATAAGGTGAATTAAAAGATTAATACTTAGATGACTTATGTGTGCAGAATGCAACACATAAGAATACAAGACAATGTATATGAACAATGATTGTCTAGGTCAAGATTCATATATGCAAAGCTTGTAAGAACAAACACACAAGTCATGAGAACTATCATTTAACAAGACATATATAAAGCTATAAAGATCTCTAAATGCAAGTTCTATGTCCAAGCCAAGGGAAGATATGACAAGCAATTCATCTAACTCCATATAAAAAAATTAATCTCATACAATCAAGTTCATGTGAATGTAAGAACAAGTATAATGCAAAAACTTGAAAGTAAAGTGATAGAGTTAGAAGATCAAACACAAGGGTGTAGAGTGGTTCGATCACAAAGATCTATATCCACTACCTAGGGACACACCCAAGGATTTTGGCAACTTTCCACTAGCTTGTCTTGAGAGATTACAAGGAAGGACAAACCAACTAATGGTCTTTTACACACTCATGTAACCTTCCACCCTTGGGAACTCTTTCTCTAACCTAGTATGCTAAGTGAGGAGGTTTTATGAACACATCAACCCAACTTCTATTTCGGGTTCACCATTCACTCTAGTTCCTACAATTACAAGAAAGATCCACTCCAACTCATTGGAGGCCCAAAACCACCAATCTCACAAACAAGCCTAGCCACTCAACCATTTTCAAGAAAATATAATCTCAACACATGAGATTTTTCATTTAAGCTCAAGAAAGAAAAATTCCTCTAAGGATTGGATATTACAATTGAAGCTCTAATTCATATTTGAGAATGAAAGAATATGTAGATGAAGCTCTTTCTCAAATAGAAATGTTTTGATGAATGATTGGAAGAATTAAGCTCATGAAAGTGTTTGATTTGCTTGTCTAAAACTTGTATACTAAGGCCCTCTAATGGCTTGAGCTAAGAACAAATTTCAGCCTTAAAGACTTTATATATGGTCCAAAAAATGCATGTAAATCGAGTTACAACGGCTATATTTTTTCCTTGATAGGACAACTTCGGTCTATCGGACGAGGCAGCAGGTCGTCCGAAGTGTTTCCGAAGTTAAGTTCAAAGGCTTATGTTCTCATCTCGGTCGACTGCAAAGGGTGGTCTTGATTCGGTCGACCGACCTAAAATATGGTCTTCCGAGATTTTATAGCCGTTGGAGTCTTGGAACATTCAAAAGTGACAAAGTACAAAAGACACTCCGGTCGACCAGACAACACATGTCGGTCGACCGAACTTCATCAGGTCTTCCGAGGTCTAGGACCCGGTCGACCGGACTTCAGTCCATAAGTGGGTTTTCCACTTGGTCAACTTTCTATTGTTCTCAAACTCATGCCTAAATATTTTTTAAATATATTTAAAATATTTTAAAGATCTTAGGCATTAACTAACACTTTAAAAGATGTTTTGCAAAACCTTTGAAAGATTAAATCAAAGTATGAAATATGGTTTTGAAAACATACAAGAGTATGAGCTTCTTGTAAGATTAGTCACAAGGATATACCTATAAGCATCTTGACTAATCTTCTTCTTGGTATTCAACTCTTCATGATGAGTTTCTCTTTGAGCTTGGACTTGAGACCTTTGATCAACCTCTTCCTGTGATGAAGTTCTTTGTAGTCTTCTCAAGTTGTAGCATCTTGGACTTTAACACTTGTTGATCTTCCTTTGATTTTGCAATATCTTCCATTAGCATTGTTGATGACCTTTTGGCTTGTGCTATGGAGACTTGCAAAATGTAGATTCTTCTTATTTGTAAAATTGATCTTTGAAATTCACAAGAAGATCTTCCTTTGATTTTGTAATATCTTCCAATGGCATTGTGGATGACCTTTAAGCTTGTGTCATTGTAGAATTGCAAAATGTAGCTTCTTCTTGTTGTAGGATGATCTTTGATGCCCACAAGAAGCTACCTTTCAATGCATGTGTGAGTGTATAATAACCTATCATTGAAACACAATCTCACACAAACATTAGAACTTCTCAATGTCTTGTTATCATCAAAACAAGATTGATCACATTAGCCCTTAGGGTTTACAATCTCTCCCTTTTTTATGATGACAAAACATTGATGCGAATGTGAATAAATTATCAAAATGATAAGACAATTAAGCACAAATATCAAAGCATGAGATAAGGATGCATATGATCATGTCAAGTAGATGTTTTGAAAAACCATTCTACTCCCCATATTTTAAAGAATTCCTTATCTCTCCCAATTTGCAAGGTTCTTAGCTTTCTCCTTTTGTAAAATTACTTTTCTTGGCACATTTGTAAATCTAATTTTTCTCCCCCTTTTTGTCAAAATAAAAAAGGTTCATCAGAGCGCCAATAAGAAAAATATTTTCTCCTCCTTTTTGTTAAAAATAGAGATCCAAAGGATCAAGAACTGAAAATCTTTAAGGAGGGATCAAGTTTAAAGCATGGAGAAGCTTGTTGGTCAATAGTAAAGAGTTAAGCAAAAGAAAACAAAACTAAAGAGCAAAAGAAAGAAATCTTTAAAGGTATGTAAGTACATCATTTGTAAAAGGCCGTTTAAATGCAACATGGGTGGCCAAGAGATGATGCTTATCTAAAGTTAAAACTTTGGAGATCATTCCTCTTTGAGACAATTGTTAGCCAAAGAAGTATAACAACTAAGGCAATGAGCTAACCAAAGTAATCAAAAGGAGATAAAAAGATATAAGAGAGAAAAAGCACATGATTTAAAGTGATAAGGGAGGTAGTACAAAAGATCAACTAGAAGGAACATACTACTCTCATAAAATTTTCATAAGTTGGCTTAAAAGATATGAAAATCTGAAAACAAAGCCAACTTATGATGTGATGATGCATATGATATTACAAGTTTGGGCATACATCACATACTTAGAGGGGTGTAAGAAGGTTAGCATATAAAAACTCCCCCTAAAATATTGCCTAGATAAGTAAATGCAGAAACTAAAAAGATATAAGGTACAAAGTGTACAGTTTTGCAGAAATAGGGCATGTTGGGTCGACTGCAGCCTTTTATCTTTGATGTCCACAAGAAACTACATTTCAATGCATGTGTGAGTGTATAATAATCTATCAAACATTAGAACTTCTTAATGTCTTGTTATCATCAAAACAAGATTGATCACATTAGCCCTTAGGGCTTACAGATGTCTAGATATATGATTATATATTAAGGAAGGATGAGATGAGATACATTTTTAATGTTATACCCTTAAATGATTTAGTTTATGGGTAATGCTAGGTGGCTAAAATTTATCCAATTAATTGGATAAATTAGTGGCAAAATTGTAAATAACTAGTTAAACCCATTATGACAACAGGGGGTGAATAGTATTTAATTTGGGATTTTAGCCAATTTATCCAATATTGCTTAGCCATTAATCATTTTCCTTAGTTTATTAACAAACACTAAGCCCTCTATTTCTCTCTATAGTAAGGGTAGCTTTAGAAAGAAAAAAAAAACAATTTAAAGTTGGAGAAATACATGTATTTGTGAAAGAAAAAAAAAACTAAAAATACTTTTGTTATGTATGGAGGGAGTATCAGTGTTCAAGACAGATTTAATGGGTGTTTGGTTGTTAAATGGAGAGAGGGAGAGAGTAAAGGAGAATAAGTATAAATGTTTTTTTTACCATATTTTAATAAGGGTATTTTTACTTTTTACTACTATATGTTACCATGTAATTTAACAAAGCTTTACTTTCCGTGCATTTGTTTAAGATAATAAATAAACAAGTTGGAGGGAATATGTTCTTAGTATGACTCGTGATTTTTTAGTGTATTCCAAAGTACATTATTTAATACATCAATAAAATTACTTTTGTATAATAATATTATTAGACTAGAGTGAATTTATAGATTTGGACTAATTACATTACATCACACATGATAATGATATTGATGTATTACACCATGTACAAAAAATTGTTGGAGAAATTGGTTTTTTCTCAAAGAATTGAGGATATGTTTGAGCCAATATTTTTATATGTTACACCGCTCGCTTTTGAATGTTACTGAGATTATCACGAAGTGGGTTGCGCAAGCTTCGCGATGATATATAACATGTGAGAGAGAAAAAATTAATGGTGTGAATAATAAATTGGTACAAAGTGGGGTGGATGAAATGTGGCACATCCCACATGGGAAACACATGGAAGGGAAAAACACTTTATAGGGAAAAGTGGTTCACACGGGTTTAAATTGTATTACTAATATGATGCCTCATGTAAGAACCTCGTGCGCGCCCGTGCAGGGGATGCAAATTGAAGGCCTGAGGTATACTGGTAACTATGGATTATTTTATACTAGATATCCAGCTGTACTTGAACGGTACACTGATGAAAATTGGATAGCAGATTCCAAAAATATAAAATCCATAAGTGGATACATTTTTGTAATACGAGGTGCAGCGGTTTCATGGAAATCATGCAAACAAACTAGTATTGTGAGATCAACTATGGAATCAGAATTCATAGCTATGGATCTAACAGGCGAAGAGGCCGAATGGTTACGTGGGTTTTTGGAAGATGTTCAAATGTTTTCAAAACCAATGCCACTGATTAGCTTACATTGTGATAGTATGTCAGCTATTGGTAGAGCAAAGAATAATGTGTATAATGGGAAGTCTAGACATATACGTCGTAGACATAAATCCGTAAAGAAACCTTTGAAAACTGGTGTTATAGCTTTGGACTTTGTGAGATCCAAGGAAAATATAGCGGACCCATTAACAAAAGGTCTAACGAGAGATCTTGTAGAGATTTCATCGAGGGGAATGAGGTTGAAGCCCGTAAAATTGATTACCACTCATGATGGAAACCCTACCTGAATTGTAAAGCCCAATTTGCAGATTCAAGGGGACAGCCGAAATGTGGGGGGAGTCGAAAAAAGCACTCGGGAAAAGAGTTCCCACCTCATTCCTAAGGTGAAAGAGTGATAAACCTGTCTATTGGAGGATAAACGAAAGTTTTCAATGATCCTTATACGTATCGCGTGAAGTATGGCAAGATACTTCTAAATAAGAGATCACCTATATCGAATGTGAATGGGTCACTTCTATTAGATGATTTAAGGACTAAATCTATAGAGCATTCGATGAACATTTTCAAGGCAGTCCAGGGCCAAAATGAAAAATAACGAAAGAATCGATTAACATTATAGAGAAATCGTTGTGTGAGTATTGTTGGCTTGGTACACACAAAACGCTGAACAGTTCAAGACATCACGTCCACTGGTTAGCAAGTGTATCCGATGGTATTTCACTAGGGAATGTTCAAAGCTATCAACTACCTATCCCGATGCAACGAATACTCGTCAAACTCTTGCATTTCATTTCATGTGCATTTTTAAAAGATTTTTCATTCATGTGGTAGATTGTTGGAGAAATTGGTTTTTCTCAAAGAATTAAAGTGTCTTGGGGACATTTTTGAGCCAATATATTTATATGTTACACTGCTCGATTTTGAATGTAATTGAGATTATCACGAAGTGGGTTGCGCAAGCTTCGCGCTGATATATAACATGTAAGAAGACAAATTAGTGGGTGAATGATAAATTGGTACAAAGTGGGGGTGGATGAAATGTGGTAATTGGATTTTAAACCCACATCCCACATGAGAAAAATCATGGAAGGAAAAAATACTTTATAGGGAAAAATGGTTCACATGGGTTTAAATTGTATTACCAATATTATGCCTCATGTAAGAACCTCGTGGGCGCCCGTGCAGGGGGATGCAAATTGAAAGCATGTCGATACCAAAATAGCTTGAACTTGTGTCCAGGCGTGACCTGCGTACACGAATGCCGTACAAAAAAATCGTGGGAGAGCCTGATCAACCACGTTTTTGCTACTGGTTTGAATTCGTTTTCGTAACACAATGAATTCTGGAGACCGTAACATCCATGCTTAATGGAGTTATAATGTCAAATTCTGTAACTGCAATTGTTAATGGTTGAGTAATTCCTTTACAGTTACATTTCAGATTTGGGAGCCTATATAAGGCAGCCTTGCACTGCCAGAGAACTTACCTCGATAAATAATTCTCCTTGTCCTCTTTGTTGTTTCTTCTGCATTTGCATAACATCTTGTCTCAAAGTTCATTTTGTTACCCAAAGATTCGAAGGTTCTTCTTCTTTTGCTTCAATCAGTAGCAGTGTACTGTTTCGTCATCATATTTTTTCTGTTCTAGTACTGCACTATTTTATTTTAAATGCAAATAATTAAAATCAGTAGCAGTGTACTGTTTTATTTCCTGCCTTCTATTTCTGTACTGTTTTAATTTAATTTAGACTGATATTATATAAAAATAGTACCAGCACTATTTCAGTAAAACCAGAAAAATTCTAATAGTCTTAAGTTCAATATAGAATATTATTTTTGTGTTTATTTTCTGGTGCTATTTCTTTAATAAAATACTGACTTTGTTTCTGTTTTATTATAGAGAAATGGCAAACACTGAAAATCAATCTGCTTCATCCAATGTGAAGGGGCCACTTCTATGAGATGATTTAAGGGCTAAATCTCTAGAGAATTCGATGAACATTTCCAAGGAAGTCCAGGGCTAAAATGGACAACAACGAAAGAATCAATTAACATTATAGAGAAATCGTTGTGTGAGTATTGTTGTCATGGTACACACAAAACGCTGAACAGTTCAAGGCATCGCGTCCACTGGTTAGCAAGTGTATCCGATGGTATTTCACTAGGGAAGGTTCAAAGCTAACAACTACCTATCCCGATGCAACGAATTCTCGCCGAATTCTTGCATTGCATTTCATGTGCATTTTTAAAAGATTTTTCATTCATGTGGGGGATTGTTGGAGAAATTGGTTTTTCTCAAAGAATTAAAGTGTAATTAAATTGTCTTGAGGACATTTTTGAGCCAATATTTTTATATGTTACACCGCTCGGTTTTGAATGTTATTGAGATTATCACGAAATGGGTTGCGCAAGCTTCGTGATGAAAAATAATTCTCCTTCTCCTCTATGTTGTTTCTTCTGCATTTGCATAACATCCTGTCTCAGAGTTCATTCTGTTACCAAAAGATTCGAAGGTTTTGCTGATTTTGCTTCAAAGAAATCGAAGGTTTGGGCGTTGTACCTTGGGAGTTCAGTGTTCAGAGGCCTGAAGCGATAAAAGGGAGAGCATATTGAACTTAAGGGGAAGTGGTAACGCTGCTGTCTCGTCCATGATAATATACAAATAACCAGTTAAAGTTCTGTGGTTTTTATTAACTGTTTCTGTATTTTCTTTTTCAAAATATCATCATATTTTTTCTGTTATGGTACTGCACTGTTTTATTTTAATTGCAAATAATTAAAATCTGTTGCAATGTACTGTTTTATTTTCTGTCTTCTATTTCTGTACTGTTTTAATTTATTTTAGACTGATATTATATAAAAACAGTACCAACACTATTTCAGTAAAATCAGAAAAATTCTAACAGTCTTAAGTTCAATATAGATTATTATTTATGTGTTTATTTTCTGGTGCTATTTCTTTAATAAAATACTGACTTTGTTTCTATTTTGTTATAGAGAAATGACAAACACTGAAAATTAATCTATTGCAACAGAAACTGGTACTGGTTCCGGAAATATTCCGGTTGGAGTTCCGACTACTGTGGTTCCTCCTTTATGGAATCAGACAGGCGGTATTGAGAATGTCTTCCCACCGTTTGTGGCTGCCATGCCAAACCGACCAATTCATTTTGGTCAATTTGACGAACCCGAGAAGTTTAAAGGTGGCAGCAACTTTAAGTCGTGGAAGGAAAAAATTACGTTTTTCCTTACCACTCAACATCTGATTCGGTTTATCACTGAGGATAAATCGGTGGAGAACAGTAATGATCCTCAATCTGAAACCACGGTACGAGCGTGGCTAAGTGCGGACTACCTCTGTCGGCACAATATATCAATGAACTTAGATGATTCTCTTTATTACCTATACTATGAAATAAGTACAACAAAAGATTTATGGGAATCTCTTTTGAAAAAATATACTGTGGACGATGCGGGGTCAAAAAAGTTTATAGCCGCTCGTTTCCACGATTTCAGAATGGTGGATGGAAAGCCTGTTCTTGAAAAGAGTGAAGAGCTTCCGTGGCTAATGCTAATGTAGTTGAAACTGACAACTCAAGGAATAACGTTAAGAGAAAGCGTCCAAATGAATCAAAGGTTTCAAACTCCAAGTTTAATGGAACCTGCTTCGTGTTTGGTAAACCTAACCACAAAGCTAAGGATTGTCGTAGTCGATTTGTGGTAACTAACAAGAACAAAAGAAACCCTGGTGCTGGGAACATGAACCGAAATCAGAAGAATGACCAAATTAATGTGGCAGAAGATGGAAGACTGGCTCTGGAATTGAGGACATGCATCTGGTCGCTGTAGTTTCATAGGTAAACTTGGTTGGTGGAAACCAAAAGGAGTGGTTTGTTGATACTGGGGCCACTCGTCACATTTGTGCGAATAAGTGGATGTTCAAGACATACCATGTTGTTGAAGATGAAGTCTGCTTTATGGGGAACTCTACGGTCTCCAAAGTAGAGGGAAATGACAGTGTTGTCTTAAAAATGACATCGGGAAAGGAGTTGACTCTGACTGATGTGTTCCATGTGCCAGATATCCGGAAGAATCTCATTTCGGGAACAGTGATGAACAACAAATGTTTTAGACTTGTCTTTGAAGCAAACAAGTTTATTCTTACCAAGAGTGGTGCCTTTGTGGGAAAAGGGTATTTAGCTGGCAATTTATTTAAAATGAATGTCATGACAGTACTACCAGGTACTGAGCCAATTGGTGTTAAGGTAACTGAGGCTTCCACTAGCTCAGTTGGAAAAATTGCCCAAGAGCCTAATAAAGATGTTAAATTTGCTTATTCTGTTGAGTATTTTAATTTATGGCATGATAGACTAGGTCATGTATATATTAAAAGTATAGAAAAGTTAGTTTCTTTAAACTTACTTCCCAAATTTAACATTGATAAAAATTACAAGTGTGAGACTTGTATTGAGGCAAAGCTAGCTAAATCCTCTTTCCCTTCAATTGAAAGAAGTTTAGAACCATTAGACTTAATTCACACTGATTTGTGTGATTTAAAATATGTGCAATCAAGAGGCGGTAAAAGTTACTTCATCACTTTTATTGACGATTGCACAAGAGTTTGATATGCTTACTTAATGAGAAGTAAAGACGAAGCAATAATTATGTTTAGCCATTATAAAGTTGAAATTGAAAATCAACTTGGCAAGAAAATTAAAAGGCTAAGAAGTGATAGGGTGGAGAATATGAATCTCCATTTGCACAGTTGTGTGCTGAAAGTGGCATCATTCATCAAACAACTGCGCTTTATACTCCAGAACAAAATGGAATAGTAGAGCGCAAAAACAGAACTCTTAAAAAGATGATGAATGCAATGCTGATAAGTTCTGCCTCACCTCAGAATTTGTGGGGGAAAGCTTTCCTTTCCACAAATCACATCCTAAAAAGACTACCATATAAAAGACTGGATAAAACTCCTTATGAATTATGGAAAGGTCATGCACCTTCTTATAAGTTAATCAAAGTTTGGGGATGTCTAGCAAAGGTTCCAATTCCGCCCCCTAAGCGGACGAGAATAAGACCTAAAATGGTAGATTGCGTGTTTATAGGATATGCACAGGATAGTAGTGCTTATAGATTTTTAGTGCATAAATCAGATAACTCTGAAGTGCACGTAAATACAATTATAGAGGCTATGGATGCTTCTTTTTTTGAAGGGATTTTTCCTTACATTAAGCATTCGAGCTTAGACCCTAAAAACAATCAAGTTGAGAGGATTGTGGGGGAAAAAGAACTTCAAGAAGAAGGTGAAGAACCCAGACGTAGCAAAAGAGCTAGAAGGGAAAAGTCATTTGGTCCAAATTTCCTAACTTATTTGTTAGAAAATGACCATTTGACTTATAGAGAAGCAATTACTTCTCCAGATTCTGACTTATGGAAAGAAGCAATTGATAGTGAAATAACTTCAATTTTTCAAAACCATACATGGGAACTTGTGGAATTTCCACCAGGTTGTAAAGCATTAGGTCACAAATGGTAAAAGAAAGATGAGACATGATGGTACAATTGACAAGTACAAGGCAAGACTAGTAATTAAAGGATACAGACAAACTGAGGGTGTCGATTATTTTGATACTTATTCCCCTAGTCTAGAAAAACTTCAATCAGGCTTATTATTACTTTTGCAACTTTGTTTGATTTAGAGATCCATCAAATGGATGTGAAAACAGCTTTCCTTAACAGAGACCTGGAAGAAGAAATATATATGGAATCACCTGAAGGGCATATTGTTCCAGGCCAAGAAAACAAGGTGTGTGGACATGTAAAATCACTGTATGGATTAAAACAAACATCTAAACAATGGCATGAGAAATTTGATAGTGTAATGCTATCAATTGGTTTTCAAATAAACCAGAGTGATAAATGTGTCTACGTGAAAGGAAGCAAAGACGATTATGTAATAGTCTGTCTCTACGTAGATGACATGATAATTATTGGTAACAAAGAAAATATTAAAGTTACCAATAAATTGTTGTCGCAAAACTTCGATATGAAAGATATGGGACATGCTGATGTAATACTTGGAATGAAGATTACCAGCAGTACTTGAAGGGTACACTGATGCAAATTGGATAGCAGATTCAAAAAATATAAAATCCACAAACGGATACATTTTTGTAATAAGAGGTGTAGCAGTTTCATGGAAATCAATGCAAACAAACTTGTATTGCGAGATCAACTATGAAATCATAATTCATAGCTATGGATCTAGCAGGCGAAGAGGCCGAATGGTTACGTGGATTTTTGGAAGATGTTCCAATGTTTTCAAAACCAATGCCACATATTAGCTTACATTGTGATAGTATGTCAGCTATTGGTAGAGCAAAGAATAATTTGTATAATGGGAAGTCTAGACATATACGTCGAAGACATTGTTCCGTAAATAAACTTTTGAAAATCGGTGTTATAGCTTTGGACTTTGTGAGATCCAAAGAAAATATAGCGGACCCATTAACAAAAAGTCTAACGAGAGATCTTGTAGAAATTTCATCGAGGGGAATGAGGCTGAAGCCCGTAAAATTGATTACTACTCATGATGGAAACCCTACCTGAATTGTAAAGCCAAATTTGCAGGTTCAAAGGGACAACCGAATTGTGTGGGGAGTCGAACAAAGCACTCGGGAAAAGAGTTCCCAGCTCATTCCTAAGGTGAAAGAGTGATAGATCTGTCTGTTGGAGGATAAACGAAAGTTTTCAGTGATCCTTATACGTATTACGTGAAGTATGGAAGTATACTTCTAAATAAGAGATCACCTATATCGTATGCGAAGGTGCTACTTCTATGAGATGATTTAAGGGCTGAATCTCTAGAGCATTCGATGAACATTTTCAAGGCAGTCCAGGGCCAAAATGGACAACAACGAAATAATCGATTAACATTATAGAGAAATCGTTGTGTGAGTATTGTTGTCTTGGTAAACACAAAACTAGGGATGGCAATGGGGCGGATTTCTAAAGACCCGACCCCGACCCTCGCAACTGATCTGCTGCCCCACCCCGCCTCATGACCCGCAACTGGGCAATACTCATCGCCCCATGCCCCGTCCCGTGCATATCGGGTCAGATCCGCCCCGCCCCGTCCAGTTCTGTTTTTCCCAAAAAAAAAATCATATACTAAAGCCTAAACAATTCCCAAATCTGCACAAAAAAATCATCTTTTCCAAGAATATGCACAAAAAATTCATGCCATTCACCAGTCTGAGGTTCATAACACTGGAAGAAATGCTCTGCTTCTGATTCACATGTCAATTCTTGACAGTGATTTGACGATTTCTTCTTCTTATTCTATGGCGGACAGGCGGATTGAGGAGGAAGGGAGTCGGTTGTATTCGCTGAGAATGAGAGAGAGTCGGGAGCGGAAGGAGAGAGAAAGGCGGATTCGGCGCCGGAAGGAGAAGGGCCGAGAGCCTAAGAGAAGGGAGGGCCTGATTGCAATTGGAGGGAATGAGAGAATGAGAGGAGGGCGGGGAATTAGGGTTAGAGAAAATGGGTCCAATATATATATATATAACCCTACCTAAACGGATCAGAACGGGGCGGGGCAAACATCATATCCAAATCCGCCCTGCGCTGTCCACGGATCTGAGTACGTGGTGGATCAGCGGGTCATGGGCCAAATTGCCATCCCTACACAAAACGCTGAACAATTCAAGGCATTGCGTCCACTGGTTAGCAAGTGTATCCGATGGTATTTGCCTAGGGAAGGTTCAAAGCTAACAACTACCTATCCCGATGCTACGAATTCTCGCCGAACTCTTGCATTGCATTTCATGTGCATTTTTAAAAGATTTTTCATTCATGTGGGGGATTGTTGGAGAAATTGGTTTTTCTGAAAGAATTAAAGTGTAATTAAAGTGTCTTGAGGACATTTTTTATCCAATATTTTTATATGTTACACTGCTCGGTTTTGAATGTTATTGAGATTATCACGAAGTGGGTTGCGCAAGCTTCGCGATGATACATAACATGTTAGAAAACAAATTGGGCATTGCATTGGACTGACCATGGTTTGGCAGAAAGGGCCAACAATGACAGTCTTTTTTTTGGTACAACATTTTTTGCCATAACGGAAGTGCCACTTCCGTCCTGGGTGAGAACGGAAGTGGGAGTTCCGTCCTGGGCTGACGTGGCACACACGCCTTGCCACGTCATCCCGGGACGGAACTCCCACTCCGTTCTCACCCCTGGACGGAAGTGTCCTGGACTTCTTGCCTTTTTGGTACATGCACGCCTTGCCACGTCATCCCAGGACGGAACTCCCACTTCCGTTCTCACCCCTGGACGGAAGTGTCCTGGACTTCTTGCCTTTTTGGTACATGTTTCAATCAGCACGCTACAAAGGATCACCAAAATCTTCACTCAATTAAATATCTTTCATTTTTTGCCTTTTTGGTACATTTTTCTCTTCCATCTTTTAAACAAAATGTGCCATGACTTTTAAATATTCTATTCATATATAAGGAGAGTTAGGTGGATGAAATATAATTAGATTTTTCTCTAATAAAAGATGCATATTAATTAGGGGTGTTCATGGTTCGGGTTAGTTCGGTTTTGCATATTTTTTAAACCAAACCGAAATATTCGGTTTGAAAATTTTGAAACCAATCCAAACCATTTAAAATCTCAAACCGATGCATTCGATTTGTATCGGTTTGGTTTGGTTTGGTTTGATTGTTCAGTTTTCAAAAGATACAAAATATATTGATTATAAATTAAAAATAAAACAATTTTTTTTTATATAATTACTTAAAGTTAGTCCTTCAGTCACAAAATACTATAAATGAGAAATAAAGATTTATGATCTAGAGTGATAGACATTAAGCACATAGTTAATTAAGGGCAAATGTTTATATAAAAAAAACACATGGTGAAGCTTTAAAACATGTGTATGTAACGAGAGAATACCGTTACATGAAATTTAACATTTGTCCAGAAGCATATAGCACCCGTCTAAAACATGTTCCCTATTTACTGAATAAAATGTGTTCAGCACTATAAACGCGAGCCAAGGTTTATGGCTATGGTCATTAGGGTTTTTCATCATCAGGGTTTAGGGTTTCTTCTTATAAAGTAAAGAAATCAGCAAAAGATAAACCCCAAGTGGTCCTGAGCTTAGATAGCTATGCCTTTAGGCTTTAACTAGCAATTCCTGTGCATAACTACCTATATAACTACTCACGAAACCTAAGCAACGACCTCTACTTCGGTAGTTGTTTTCCCCCCTCTAATTCTGAGATCCGATCTTTGATCAAAATGAAAATTGTGAGTGAATAATGAAATATTCCCTCCAATCTTTAGTATAAAAAATTTCTAGACATGTAGCGAAACTTAAGGAAGCGAAAAAACAAGGTATTTTTTTTAATCAAAACACTAATATTACTCTCTTAAATAGTACATGTATACCACTAATTTCATTTAAGAGAGTAATATTTATATTTTAATCGAAAAAACATCTTAAATTTTATTTTCATAATTTTCATTACATGTCCTGAAAATTTTATATTAAGTAACGTATATATTAAGATACAAAAAAATTGCACACGATTGCAGAACTGAGACGAGGATATCAAATAATTAGAAAAATAAATATATATGTTTGGAAATTAAATAATTACCAGATATTTTGGTTTGGATTGATTTCAAAATTTTCAAATCGAATATTTCGGTTTGGTTTAAAAAATGTGCAAAACTGAACCAACCCGTACCATGAACACCCCTAATTAATTAATATGCATATTTTATTAGAGAAAAATCTAATTATATTTCATCCATCTAACTATCCTTATATATGAATAGAATATTTAAAAATCATGGCACATTTTGTTTAAATGATGGAAGAGAAAAATGTACCAAAAAGGCAAGAAATGATAGATATTTAATTGAGTGAATATTTTGGTGATCCTTTGTAGCGTGCTGATTGAAACATGTACCAAAAAGGCACTTCCGTCCTGGGGTGAGAATAGAAGTGGGAATTTCGTCCTCGGCTGAAGTGGCAAAGTGCGTCTAAGAATTGCCATGTTAGCCCATACTTTTGTCCTGGACAAAAATGTTTTCCCAAAAACAAAGACTGCCATGGTTGGCCCTTTCTGTCAAACCGTGGTCAGTTTAATGCAATGTCCAAACAAATTAATGGTGTGAATGATAATTTCGTACAAAGTGGGGTGAATGAAATGTGGTAATCGAGTTTTAAACCCACATGCCAAATGGAAAACTCATGGAAGGGAAAAACACTTTATAGGGAAAAGTGGTTCACATGAGTTTAAATTGTATTATTAATATTATGCCTCATGTAAGAACCTCGTGCGCGCCCGTGCAGGAGGGGTGCAAATTGAAGGCCTGTCGATGTCAAAATAGCTTGAACTTGTGTGCAGGCGCGACCTGCGTACACGAATGCCTGACCAAAAACTCACGGGTGGGCCTGATCAGCCACGTTTTTGCTACTAGTTTGAATTCGTTTTCGTAACAGCAGAATTCATCTCACAATGAATTCTGAAGACTGTAACAGCCATGCTTAATGGAGGTGTAATGTCAAATTCTTTAACTGCAATTGTTAATGGTTGAGTATTGCCTTTACAGTTACATTTCAGATTTGGGAGCCTATATAAGGTAGCCTTGCACTGCCAGAGAACTTACCCTGAAAAATAATTCTCCTTCTCCTCTCTATTGTTTCTTCTGCATTTGCATAACATCATGTCTCAGAGTTCATTTTGTTACCAAAAGATTCGAAGGTTCTACTTCTTTTACTTCAAAGAAACAGAAGGTTTGGGTGTTGTACATTGGGAGTTCAGTGTTCAGAGGCCTGAAGCGATAAAAAGAAGAGCATATTGAACTTAAGGGGAAGTGGTAACACTGCTGTCTCGTCCGGGGAAGTGGTAACACTGCTGTCTCGTCCAAGATAATATCCAAATAACCGGTTAAGGTTCTGAGGTTTTTATTTACTGTTTCTGTATTTTCTGTTACAGAATATCATCATATTTTTTCTGTTATGGTATTGCACTGTTTTATTTTAACTGCAAATAATTAAAATCAGTAGCATTGTACTGTTTTAATTTATTTTAGATTGATATTATATAAAAACAGGACCAGCATTATTTCAGTTAAACCAGATAAATTATAACAAAAATGTATTAAAAGATTAAGACTTGAGTGTGTTAGTACAATACTCCACCGTCCCAAATTAACTTTCCATATTTTATTTTTAATCTGTCATAAATTAATTGTCTACTTTCTAAATAAATGACTCATTACTGATGATTTTTTCAATCATACCTCTCACATTAAATGTTGGAGAGAGAGAGAGAGAGAGAGAGAGAGAGAGAAAATAAGGTAGAATTGAATTGGGGGTCAAATCAAATATGGTCATGTTTGATATTTTAACATATAATACTATATAATTTGATAAAATATTAATTCTCGTACAAAACATAAAGTGGACAAATAATTAAAAACTGGTGGAATATAAACAAATAATTTTTTTGTGTGGTAATTTAGACGATTTTATTAAGATTAAAGAACACAGTACAGTCAAGAGATTGGCAGCCCCAGTGGGGGAGTACTCTGCCTGGAACTGTGAGGTACCATGTTCGACAGCCACCTCCACAGTCTCAGGTTCGACACCCCTCTCCCCGAATAAAAAAAAAGTACAAAGAGGGAAGCGTAGGAAAGAGAAGGAAAGAAAATACAGTACAGAAATTAAAAACACCTAAATAACTAAGAACGAGTTGATATTTCTTTTAAATAAACAGTTACTATATTGTGTTGTTTTCCGCCCATAATTTTTAGATATTTAAAAGAGCCTTATCACTTACAGCTCACCATTCTTACATAATCTAACACATCTTAGATGTTCAGGATTTAGTTGATTTGAATTCTTTATTTTTATTACTATAAAAAGGAAAAATAAATTTTTTCTATGCATTTTCGTTTCTGGAACAATTGTTTTTTTCTCTTAAAAAAGAAAAAGAAAAGTCTCTTTTTCCAAGGAATTGCTTGCGTTCCCATGATTGTTTGGGACCAACAGGCACTCGCGTGTGTCCATTCTGGTTGTCGCTGGTGCAATAGCCTTTCCGGTTTGAGGAAAAACTTGTGGCAAGCTGTCACAAATATATATATATATATATATATATATATATATATATATATATATATATATATATATATATATATACGTTGCCTGGCACCTAGTGGTAACTTTAGGACTACTCAAAGGTTCCTCTACTTGAATACTAATAGTTCGCAACCAGATACTCAGAATTACGTGTTAATGGAGATGGCTTCCCTTGAAACTCTCTCACCTGAGGAGACTGACCAACTGAATAGGAGTATCCGGAAGTTTAAACGTCGAGCAATACCAGACTTAGTACCGGAATCATCACTGGATTCCGAATAACCTACCAACTCACCACCGGTAGGTGTTGCCTGGGGGTCGAAATCATTTCAAGATACACTAAGAGAAACTCCTCAACATAAACCATTGTACATAGGGGAAGGAGAGGACGAAATGAAAGATAAAGTGCTTACAGATAGATTTGTCCAATCAGATGCACTTAATACAGTAGAAGGGGAGCTATATACCTTGGCCTCCGTCCAGTTCTCCCTAGAAGAATACCAAGAAGCATGGCGACCGTGGCAGAGAGCCTTGTTCTTGAAAGTGCTAGGACGCAACATCACTCTCAGAGTACTACAACAAAGGGTTAAGGATCTATGGAAGTTACCTGGGGATTCCAATTGATGGATAGGCAAAATGGCTATTTTATAGTACACTTTCACACCCGAGAGGATTATCTTCACGTCCTAGAAAAGGGACCATGGATTGTCATGGGGCAATATTTGCTGGTAGCTAAGTGGAGACCCAATTTCAGAACAACTCTAGAAAAACTAGCATCCACTCTAGTATGGATACGACTACCAGACATTCCAGTTGAAATCTTCAAAGAGGACTTGCTGCTACGTATTAGGAATACAGTGGGAAGGGCGGTACAGATAGATCATAGGACGGAAGAAAATGCAAGAGGACAATTTGCTCGAATCTGCGTGGAGATCGATCTCACTTGACCGTTAGTATCTAAAGTCCAATGTCTTGGGAAAATTCAAGTAATTGAGTATGATGGGTTGAATGTGATATGTTTTGACTGTGGACAATATGGCCATCGTAAAGAGAATTGTCCCAAAAGAGCACCGGAGGAACTTCTAGACCCTGGGTCAGGCCAACAACCACCACTGCCAGTATACAAAGGTCTTGGTGAAGATACCCAATATGGCCCTAGGTTGCTCGCGGGGGTAGGAAGAAAAAGACCGCCACAGGTCCGAAGGGGAATGGCCGGAGCAGTTGGGGAAAGAACAAGAGGTGATTGGACTGCAAAAGGTGGTCATCGCGGCGATGGGACAGGGATTAGAGATGACCGGACAAAATCAACGATGAATAAGGATGTCTTTCAGTTTGGTAAAGCGGAAGTCAGTTTGGCAAGGAGGAAGGCTCGAGGAACAACAGGGGGATCAAGATTTGACATATTGAATGACCTATAAGAGGATCCGATTGAACCCATTTCGGTTAAAAAACTCAAGCAAAAAGTATCAAACATACCCGACCCTACACCATCTGTGAAGACCCGAATTACTAAAGGGGGGGAAAAGGGTCTCATCTGGGTAAAGTTCAAAATCAGGCCCAAAGATGAAGCCCAATTCTCATTGCATTTCGAATATGGCTATGGGGAATGGTAGTGGGCCTAATACTTCTAGCTCAGAGACTTTTACTACCTTAATCACTAAAGGAACTAAGGGCCAGGTTAATATGCCCATCACAAAATCACAACCACAGCCCGCCACAAAGGCAACCTTCTCTTACAAACCGGTCCAGACAACACCACAACCCAAATCCATATAGAAGCCTAACCAAACCTCCACACTACCTGACCCGATTAACCCCACCCCTACTGATACACTGGTAGCAAAATATCCCAAGGAACAACCCCCTGATAATACATCGCCAGTAACGGATATGGAAGTTAATCAAATGTCAGTAGATAGCCGAATTACCGAGACCAAAGTTTCGTAAGAGGTTCTGATGATCGAAGTAGTAACCGAGTTACCGGAAGAACAACATGAGGTCGATGTGGACCTCCAATCAATGCAGCATTAATTATTATGATGAACATCATCAGCTGGAATTGTCGCGGAGCTAGCTCATCCAAATTCTTCAACAATCTCGCTGATTTGATTCAGAGGTACAATCCTTGCCTACTATTTTTACTTGAAACTAAAGTTAGTTCTAATAGACCTCAACGGATCCTACGTCGATTTAATTTTACTAATATGGTGGCGGTGAAAGCTAGAAGGTTCTCGGGGGGTATTTGGTTCTTTTGGAATGCCTCCATTATTGATGTACATATCCTGTCTACGAATGCACAAATTATGAATATTGCTATTAGTCAAAATGGGAGTGTAAAATGGGTGGCATCAGTGGTTTATGCCTCACCGCATGTGGCAATGCACGATAAGTTGTGGGAGTATTTAAAACTACTTGAGGACTGTTTTGTAGTCCCGTGGATTTCAACCAGGTTCTTGAGGAGGCCGATAAGAGGGGAGGCACTACAAAGTGGAGGAATAGGAGCAATGAAACTTTGGAGTGCTTTAGATGAATGCCAACTTATGGATATGAGGTTCTCTGGACCGAAGTTCACTTGGACTAATTCTAGGAAAGGTAGAGCTAGGATCAAGGAACATTTAGACAGAGTATAGTGCAACAGACAATGGAGGCTGATGTTTACGGAAGCAACTGTTCATCATTTACCGCGCACACTCCGATCATCATCCGATACTTGTGGAATTAAAGAGTAATGTCCCAAGGCATAATCAGGATAGACCATTCCGCATTTTAGCAGCTTGGCTACTCCACCCCAACTTCAAGGATTTTATTCAGGGAGCCTGGGAGTCCTATCCGGGTGGGATAGAGCAGACTATTCTAGCCTCCTTGAATAGGGCTAGGGTATGGAATAAGGAAGTTTTTGGAAACATATTCCAAAGAAAGAGGAGATGCATTACCAGGATTGGGGGAATTTAGAGGAAACTAACTGAACACGAATATGAATTCCTCAACAACTTGGAAGTACAATTGATCTATGAATATAATCAAATCTTGAAACATGAGGAGTTGTACTTGTTCCAGAAATCTAGGGTCAAATGGCTTACGGAAGGTGAAAACAATACGAGGTACTTTCATTTGACTATTGTGGCTAGAAGAAGTAAGAGCAAGAAGATTATAGAACAATGGTGGCATTTGGGAAGAAGATGAGTTGGTATTGAAAATATGGCGAGGACCTTCTATTTCGAACTCTATTATTCTGAAAGGGATGGAAACACATCTGATTTATGCTACCAGAATAGTCCAATTTCCACAATTATCCCATGTGGAAATTAGACTGCTAAACACGACAGTGTCTGCACCTAAAGTCAAAGCAGCGATTTTCCAGATGGGACTGTATAAGGCGTCGGGTCCAAATGGGCTACTGCCTATCTTCTTTCAGAAAAACTAGGAGGTTGTTAGTGACGCGGTGGTAAAGTTTGTGGAAGTAGCTTTCAGATCTTTGTCATTCCCACCGGGTATGAATAGCACTTTAATTTCGTTGATACCTAAGCTTGACAATCCGAATAATATGGGTCAATTCCGACCAATTTATCTATGTAACGTGGTGGTAAAGTGTATTACCAAGATCCTTGCAAATAGAATCAAACCTTTGATGGATAAGCTTGTAGGCGAGACTCAATCATCATTCTGTTAGTAGTGCCCTAGGACCATTGGCACATGTTGTGCGTTTTATTATCTTTTGAGCATGTAATTGAATAGTTAATTTTGCTTTTGATTATCAAATGTGTGATTTGATAGTAAAACTCATTAGCTTATGTAATTACTATTCTAGAAGTCCCTATTTTTATGTAATGCTTAATTACTATGAAATAAAACTAGTATGATTGTTGATTGATGATCTTGTTTTACTCGATCATGTGTAATGGATACAAATCACATCATAGATGCAATATATAGGGATACATTGTATCGACGTGATCCGTCGAGAAGTAATACTTCATGGTCTTAAGTCATAAGTATTACTTCCTCAATACTATTTTAGCATCCTTAGACCTTATGTCTTCATTGATTCTAGTATGAATGGAGCCACGTTTTGACTCCGATCTGACGTTACTTGTAACAGAGTAATCAATACGATCGATGATCGGATGTAGTGTCCTATCATAGCTTGAATGTGAGAGACATTGTAAGGAATTTGTCCCTCTCTATTATTGAGAGAGATATCCATGGGCCCCTCGATAGGGAAAAGACTCATTTAAATGCATGGCCGTGCTCAAATGTATTTGATAAAGTGGTTATCAAATGCTATTTGTCGAACCAGTATACCTGGAGATCGAGCATAAATACAATTAAGCTTAATAAGGGTGACGACCACCATGCCTTATGCTTAATTAGGATATCGCGAGACAAAGGGATTAAATAGTAGATTGATATTAGGTTCCATTGTATATTCATTCACTTTGGGTAGTCACAATGTCCTGCTAGGGACCGCTTGTGATTTATGAACTCACACTACTACTAAGTGTGTTTTCATTGCCTTTGTGATATGAACCTACAGGGTCACACGCATAGACGAGTTAACGAGCTTCATGTCCAGATTCAATGAATCTAGAATGTGTCTAGGTTCATTGTATTTTTTTTTTTTTTTTTTTTTTTTACCACTAGACACATTTTTTTATTTATATTGAAAGGGCCAAAGTCGGCCAAAATAGGAGGGGGACTTAAACCAAAACCTCCCAAAAGGTGGAAAAACCACCCAATACATCTAAGATAGCAAAGCAAAGCAACCTTGCACATTCAAGAGTATGCACAAGGATATTACAATTAAGATCATGCTATGATGCAAAACTAGAGAAACCCGAACATATGATACGAACCCTATTTTGCCTAAATGAACGGGTTTCACAAGCCAAATTTGCTAAGGCATCCGTAACAGAATTTTTCCCTTGATAAACATGAACAGCCTTACAATTGTAATAGAAAGCATTTTGCGATCACTAAAAATCGAAGCATTGCAGATCATCGTGACCAACAAGACACATTTGCTAAGGCATCCGTTATGCAAATTTTTCCTTTGAAAAACATGAATAACCTTGCAATCACCAATAATAGAAAGCATTTTGCGATCACTAAAAAATCGAAACATTTCAGCCACCGTGACCAACAAAACGCAAGCATAAGCAATAAAACACTCGCCTTTACTCGCCATTCGAAAGTACAGGCAAGTGAATGAGAGATGGATGGAGCATGAAGAGCAATAAAAATCCAATCTTTAATTTAACCCCATCTGTACTCGAGAATGAAGGTTGCAAGAGAAATGTATTTATGATGTTTGAATGAAACCCACCATAAATACACCGCCTTTACTTCTCAAAGAACACTAAAGGAACCTCAAAACTCCATACCTGAAGTAAAGGCAGTGAACTAAAAGCCACCAAAAAAGGTGTTTTCATAAAGATTAATCCCTTCAACTCTTTGAATTAAAATAGGAAACACCAACAAAGAGCCACTAAAAATCAAATCTTTAGAAGTCGATGACACAGAAAGTTATACCAGTATTCACCCAAAAAACGCATGAGTCGGAAAACCAAAATTAAGCTCCGATTTGTTTAGATCAGCCCCAAACCACTGCAAGAAGCTTAATCTCAGCCCGTAAAACCCAAAAAAGAGCCCTCCTTAAAGGAGAACCGTGATCAAGCTTCGAAAATGTGAACAAAACCCACAAAAAGATGGCATCTTTAAGAAGATTCATCGCCCAAAAAAAGGATAGAATCAGCAAAAAGATTGCATCTTCTAACCCGCAATAGCAAGAATCATCACCATATCTTAGATAATCAAAGCATAAACTTCCCAATCAGGCTAAGAAATAGTCAGATCGAAAATCCAGTATCTAAAGCTCGCCCAAAAGATGGGTTGAACGAAAGAAAAAGCTAGCAACTTCAAACCAAGAATAGCAAGAATCATCTCCATATGTTAGATAAACACCATAAAAGTCCCAATCTAGCCAGAAATTAGCCGACCCAAAATATAAAGAAGACCAAGTACAGAGAATAAAACCCAGTTCAAAAGTCTAGAATCAAATCATGTAATCCAAATAAAAAGGATTTTAAATGGATACAATGATTATCAACAATAAGTACCACATAAAATCAAAAAAACTGAGAAGCAATAAACACTCTAAGCACGATTAAAAGCTACCACTCACTCCCAGTAGCGTTTTCTCTCTAGAGAGCATTCTCTAGAGAGCATTCATTGTATTTGACATTCACTTTTCTGAGAATAATAAAGTGTTATTATTCGAATTAGAGATAAGGGGCATTTTCGGTATAGCTGGAATTACGTGGGAGTTATTATCCGATAAAGACTCCCACTACTAGCGTAAGTCTAGTGCACGTGGGAGTTATAGACTCCCACCGCCAAAAGAGGTTGATAGGGACGTGGGAGTTCAGACTCCCACTGCTGAGAGAAGTGGAGGACGTGAGAGTTGGTTATGGGAACAAACTCTCACACCCTATATAATTAACTCTTAGCCGAAACCCTAGTCTACCTTGCTTCAGCCGCAATTAAACAATTCACCCGAAATCAGATTTCGAATTTTTTTTCCCTGCCTCTCCATTTTCTCTCTAATTCCCGAATCTCAGAAAAACGAAGAGCTAGCAATCGCTGCCCGTTTCGTCAAAGGTGGATACTGCAGTAGAGGACTTTCCGCAGCGGAGATCAATCGGTAGCAAACGATCCGATCCAAGAAACGTCATCCTCCTTCTTGAATCCAAAACGTAAGTCTTTTCTTGCTGTTTTTTGATTCGTTTTGTATGAGCGGATCCTTCAGGGGAGGACTCATGGGTGTTTGGAACGAGTTTTCGCCCATGAATCCCTTCATCTTCATCCCAGGTAGACAACCGGTAGATAATATTGTACTAGTTCAAGAAACTATACGTGGCATGAGGAAGAAAACGGGAAAGAAATGATGCTTCGCTGTTAAAATCGATCTGGAAAAGGCATATGATAGGATATGCTGGACATTTCTAAACATTTATGGAAGAAACGCTCAATGTTGTGGATTTTGGGGAAAAAAATTAGAGACTTGATTCTACACTGTGCTTCCAATGCGTCCTTATCGATCTTATGGAACGGAGAAAGCCTGGAACCCTTCTCTCCTCAACGAGGATTGAGGCAAGGTGATCCTCTATCTCCATACTTGTTTGTCCTTTGTATGGAAAGTTTGGCCCAAAGAATTGAAGAAGCAGTTGGAAAAGGGAAAGGGGAAATGGAAACCGATTCGATCCTCTATAAGTGGTATAAAAATCTCTCATGTATTCTTTGCAGATGACTTTTTTTTATTTGGAGAGGCCTCGGAGGATCAAGCCAAAGTAATGAAAGCCATTCTCAAGGAATTCTGAGACCTATCAGGGCAGAAGATCAACATACAAAAGTCGAAGTTGTTTGTCTTGCCTAACACAAGGCCCCTACTGGCGAATCACTCGGTAACAAGTTTGGTATCCCATTGACAGTTGACTTGGGGCATTATTTGGGAGTCCCGATTGTTCATGGCAGACTTTCAAAGAATATATGCGGTCATATCTCCTCCAAAGTGAAGAACATGTTAGGCAGATGGAAAACTAAAATTTTATCTCGGGTGGCAAGATGTATATTGATCAAGTCGGTAACAACTGCTATATCCAGCTACTCCATGCAAAGCATCAAACTCCCGGCCTCGGTTGTTGAAGATCTTGAACATACCCACATGGCCTTCTTTTGGGGTGAGACACAAGGAGAAAGAAAACTTCACCCTTTGGCTTAGGATAATGTGAGTAAACCGATCGAATGGGGAGGAATCGGTATAAAATGTCTGAGGAAGTGGAACACCACTCTGTTGGCTAAACTTGGTTGGCGTATGATAAATAATCCAGATAGACAGTGGACAACAGTGCTTTTGAAGAAGTACGGTGACCCTTTAAACCAAGTTAGTAAGAAAAAATGAACCTCTCATATTTAGGTTGGGATTGTACATGGAATGAGCATCGTTCCTTATGATGGTGAATCTACACAATTCCAAACCAAGTAGACATATCAAGCGCTTTTTCCTCCTAACGGGAGACAATGTGCCAATCAATGGAAAAAATCTAGAAACTCAAAGATCCTCAAAGGGATAATACACTGCTCTGCCAGGCTAGACACGACAAATTACCTACCAAGAGTCTGCTCTTTAACATATTTTGTGTGGAAATCCCGTGGTGTGCCTATTGTGGCCAATTGGAAACAAATATTCATGCCTTACGAGAATGTCAGGCGTTCGAAGATTTGTGGGAGAGAATTATTGACCCGATATACTGGAGTAAATTCAAGTCTTTCAATCGTGTTGAAGAATGGATTGACTGGAACCTTACTGGCAATATTTCCCCTGGATGGATGCAAGAAGAGTAGAGTTATATCTTCAGAGAAGCGGTAAGCACGATTTGGTTTTGGAGAAATAAATTCTCTTCTCTGATCTAGATACTATACCAGGTAATAGTGAACTAGTGCAAAACATTGGGTAAGGTGAAGCAGCTGAGCCAAGCTTGACAAATTCATTCTGGCAAGCAACCCTTACAAACTTTTTGTACATGCCCTTGTAGAAATTTCATTTAAAACAATAGAGTAGCTCACTGATCTTATACATTTCATAGTGAGAGCTAGGAACTTTGGCGGGAGCTTCATACAAGCCATTAACGCCTCCAGGTAATTCCATTCCACATTATCAAAGACTTTACTCATGTCTACTTTAAGCGTCATTCGGTGCGCCTCAGCAGGTTTAACAATTTCATGATGGTGAAAACCTCGAAAGCAATAATGACACTATTTATAATGAGCCTACCTTGAAAAAAGGCAATTTGGGCTTCATAAATGATAGAGTTCATGACCAATTTCAGCCTATTAGACATAATTTTCGATATCATCTTATAAATAACGTTATATAGGCTAATATGCCGGTAGTGCACCATTGAGATAGGTTTGTAGATTTTTGGAACAAGTGCAATATGAGTTGAGTTGATAGATGCAATATCAAATCCCTCGTTCAGTACACCGAGCACAAAGCTAGAGATAGTGTCTCCTAAAATTTGCCAAAGTTTTTGCAATAAAAGTACACGCATTTTGTTCGGCCCTGGTGCTTTGTGGGGGTGCTCTTGCTTCAAATCCTTAACAACCTCCTCACAAGTATATGGTTGATACAACATGCTTGCCTCATTTTGACTGAGTTGGTTGGTACTTAAGCTCGGGTATAGAGAAGCTCCACCTCGTTTGACTGTAAGTGGGACTTAAAATTATGCACCGCTACTTCCTCAATATCTTCTTCCTCAACTTTGAAGAAGCCACTATTTCCTCAATAGTATTTTTTCAGCGCCTTTGAGAAGCCTGATGGTGAAAATAGATAGTGTTGTGATCCCCCTCAGCAAGCCAAGTGGCTCTACTGCGCGCTTTCCAATAAGATTGCCTTAAGTCCTAAATTTTGCCCAGCGCATTCGAGACAATGATTTCTTCCTCAAGGGAGTACGATGGTAGGCCTCTCATTACAAGAAAGCAGTTAAATACCGACCGAATTTAGCGACCGAATTTAGCCGTCACAAACCTGACGACGGAATAACGGCCGAATAGAGACCGAAAACATAACGGTCGTTATTCCATTGCCATTCAGTCAGCAACATCGGTCCCGTTGACCAAATTAAAACGACGACATTTTATTCGTATGTAACGACCGAGTACAGACGGAATGGAATGACGGTATAACGACGGATATTTTAGCGACCGACTGCCGACTGATTATAACGACCGTTTACCGACCGAAACAATAACGGTGTATATTTATATATTAATAAATGACGGACACAAAACGACGTCATTTCTTTTATTTTAACGACCGACTACCGACGGATTATAACGACCACTTACCGACCGAAACAATAACGGTGTGTATTTATATATTAATAAATGAGGGACACAAAACGACGTCATTTCTTTTATTTTAACGACCGCTTACCGACCGAAACAATAACGACCGAATGTATGACGGAAGACGTAATTAAGTAGTGAAACGACGTCGTTTCACTGTGGATTTCTCCAAAAAAAAATATATTCATCAAAATTCAGAAACCCTCGTCGCCATTCCTTCATTCTCCCTTTCAGACGAACCCGCCACCATCACCTCCCTTCTCCCTTTCCGACGAACCCCCCACCATCGGTTTCCTTCTCCCTTTCCGACGAACCCGCCACCATCACCTCCCTTCTCCATTTTCGACGAACCCGCCACCATCACCTTCCTTCCCCCTCGATCCACTCCCGATTTCTTAGAGACCCATACCCTCCGGCCACCTTCGGTCTCATTCCTCTCCTCCGACCGTTCACCACCACGCCGCCGCCGCTGCCTCAGAGTAAGTTTAGACCGTCATTTTTTAAAATTTTTTTTTTTTGCTTTTTCTGTCCATTTTTTAAATTTTTTTTTTTTTTTTTTTGCATTTTCTGTTCTATTTTCAGTTGTGATATAATGTTATTCAACAAAGTAATACCTGTTCTTGCATTCATTGAGAAACAACTGTGATTTTTTGCATTTTCTGTTCTATTTTCAGTTGTGATTTTTGCAAGGTATACCTGTTTTTGCAAGGTAACTATTTCTCATGCTAAATTAGTATTGAATTCTCAGCTATGATGTGTGAATGCTATGATTGAATCAGGGTTTCTAAATCCATGATTGAATCAGGTAATAATCTTATACACGCTTACATAATCTCTCATGCGTCTGATAATTTCTATGATTATGCTCGAAAACTATTTATTCTAATTTTTGGTATTGATATTTTAGTCGGATTTTGCTTATTTTGTTGATTTAGCTCTTATATAGCTTTCCTGAAACTATTTTGGATTGAGTTTTTAGTTCGATATTGATTTTTCTGTATTTTTTATGTTCTTTAGAGTTACCTGAATCAGTAGTTGAATTTTGCATAAGTGATAAATCACGGTTGAGATCAGGTTTTATGATTTTTTAGAGATATGTATATAGTTTGTTGAAATATTATGATTTTTTTTATTCAGATGTTGCTAGGGTTAGTAGTTTGATATATTAGGTTGGGTTCAATGTGGAAATGTTACTAATTAGTTCCTAATTGATAAATTCATTTTCACTGTTAATTTCACTTTATTGTTATACTTCCCTCCGTTTGCATTTGACTGTTGCTTCAACATGTTTTTTCGATTTCTGATTACTTGTCACTTTAGAAAACTTTCTAGAAAGCATTGAATGTTTTTTTCCAAGTTTACCCCTATTCTTATAATATAAATAAATGCTTAGGATTTGAATTGAAGTTATCAAGAGAATGATGATATTGTCTATTTATCATTTACTAATTTAGACAACCTAATCATTTCCTTGATCCGCGTGTACTGTTTTAAAGTGACAGTTAAATGCAAACGGAGGGAGTACTAAGTAATTACATTCATGTTTGGGTTGAACTGTAATATTCTTGTGCAATGATTACTTTGGCACTTCAATTTATTGCTAGATTGCTGGCGATATGTAAATGCGGTTTCTTTTTATCATCTTGTAATTTCAGTTTCGATTTAGCTATGGTATCATCAGTTTGCTGAACTAATCTTTTTTGAATGTTTGTGATTAATTAATTACCTTCTCTGTCTTTCCATCGGCGAGGACAAACACCTAGACTTTCCATCTTATAAAATGATTGGTAATTTGCTACTTCTTAATCCGCCTAATCTTTATTTCAGAAATGCCTCCAAAGAAAGCTATCCGATCTTGCTTACCATTTAGTCAGACCCCAGCGTCTGCTACGACCCCTACCTCCCAGCCAGGTTCAGCGTCACAGTTTGCCGATGTACACGTGACCGGTATGACACCTCCTTCACAGTCTTCCGATGTACACGTGTCTCGGGATTCGTCCGCGGCAGGACCTTCCCCCGAGTCTCCTCCTTTAGGAGGCTCGACGACTCCCCAGTCTGCTGTCCCAGATACTGGTGGAGCACTGATTGCACTAGATACTCGGATTCTCCTGCAGCCAACTTATGGCACGTAAGTCAATTTCAAACTTATCTTCATTATAAATCAAGTTAATTATAATTCTTTATCATTATAATCTACAATTAAATTTTGTCTGTCTATTATAGTTTTACATTGAGCTCTAGCTGCGCCTCCGCCATTACCGGTATATTCCAAGGCCGTTTCAAGGGAGCATATAACACCTTAAAGGATGTACATATGGAAGAAGAAAATATGTGGTGGGAAGAGTTCACGGTAAGTGTATTTGAAACTTAATGATTTAACAAGACTATCAAATTTAATTATCTAACACATTATTTCAAAAAACAGAAACGTTATCGGTGGGCTCCTGAGTATCAGGACAGCTCAAGAGAGGTTGGCGCATGTTACTTTAGAGGAGACTCAGCGGTGTCATGAGCGACCATCGGAAAAAGAATAAGAAGCCTAAATGGGGTTCAGACTCTGATTGGAACATACTTCAACAATCTTTTATTTATTTTTTTATCTTAAAAGAATTGAAGGAAAAATATACATTTCACTCTTGCAAATAAAAACTAATACAGGGGTATTTATACATATGTTCCTACACTATATTAGTTAACTACCAAATATTCCATACTACACACTATTTAGATAATTACCATACATTGGGTAGAAACCAATTATGTAAATGTCTTAATTAATCAACCACCAATTAGGCACTTCCTAATTAATTAGGTAATACTAAAATAGCAATTTCCAAAACTCCCCCTGAAGTTGGATTGTGGATATCGAAAACACCCAACTTTCTAACAAGATAATTAAACTGCCCTTCACTCAAAGCTTTGGTTAACACATCAGCGAGTTGCTCCTTTGTTCCCACATGACAAGTAACAAGTGTCCCATCTTGGACATTTTCTCAAACGAAATGACAATCGATCTCAATATTCTTAGTTCTTTCATGAAAGACTGGATTGGCTGCAATGTGAAGGACCGACTGACTGTCACAATACAACTTAGCGGGGTCCCAAAGTGACTCCAAGATATTTGAAAAATTCTCTTAGTCAAACTAGCTCACTTGCTGTGTTTCCCATAGCTCTGTATTCGGTTTCTATTGAAGATCGAGAGACAACTTGTTGCTTCTTGGATCGCCAAGAAATAGGAGCATTTCCTAATTGAACAAAGTATCCTGTAACAGACCTCATAGTTGTGGGACAAACGACCCAATCAGAATCACAATATGCAACCGGTCTTGCATTGGGATTGTTTCTAGGAAGAAAAATTCCTCTTCTAGGATTGCCTTTGATATAAAGAACAACTCGAATTGTAGCATCCCAATGTCTTTCCCTTGGATTTTTCATGAATTGACTAAGATTATGGACTGCATAAGTGATGTCGGGCCTCGTTATGGGGGAGATAAAGTAATCGTCCCACTAATCGCCTATATTTCCCTGAATCGCTAATTAAATTTCCATTATCACCCTCGGTCGTCAACTTGAGTTGTGTCTCCATTGGTGTAGAAAATGGCCGTGAACCAGATAAACCACATTATGTTAGAATGTCAATGACATACTTTCTTTGACATAAAAATAAACTTTTGGGTGAATGTGCTATTTATATGCCCTGAAAGTACTTGAGAACTCCAATGTCTTTGATTGTAAATTTAAAGTCCAATTACCCTTTTACTTCTTGGCATGTTTTGAGGTCGTTTCCTGTGAGAATGATGTCATCAACATAAAATAGGATCACAATAAAAATATTACCTCTTCGATAGATGAATAAGGTAAGTTCTGCTACAGCCAGCCTAAAGCCAAATTTGGAAAGCTCCGTGGTGAGGTTACCTAACCAGTTCATTCCTGATTGTTACAAACCATATATGGACTTCTTGAGCTTGCAATAAAGATTTGGGCTAGGTGGCGGAAATCCAAGTGGTGGTTCTATGTAAATATCCTCTGCAAGATCACCATCAATGAATGCATTGTTGACATCTAATTGGAAGATGCTCCAACTTTTAGAAATTGCCAAAGCCAAAAGACATTGAACTGTTGCCAAAAGACATCTAATTGGGTCATTTTGACGACTGGAGCAAAAGTCTCAGTGACATCCTCCCCCTCGACCTGAGAGTAAGCCACAACACGAGATTTAGGGTGTTCTAGAGAACCATTTGCCCGAAACTTCAATTTATAGACCCAACGGTTGGAAACATGCTTCTTTCCCGGAGACAATGGTGCATAAAATCAAGTGTTGTTACTCTCAAGGGCACGCATTTCGGTTGTCATATATGCCCGCCACATAGGAGAACGAGTGGCTTTTTGATAGCTGCGAGGCTCAGTATAGTGGGACAGAGAAGCCAAGCAACATTTATGGAAATCAGAAAAATTCTCATAAGAAATAATTATGTAGTGGATAGACCATACCTGAAGAAGCCGTTTGAGAAGGGTGAGTCGAGGAAGCAACGGTGTTGCAAACATAATCGTGAAGTCGAACGGATGGTTGAGTGTCGCGTGTGGACCGTCGAAGCGGAACATCCTGAAAAGAAATTGGGCTTGAAGGGGGAACAAAAGCTACTGGAATAGATGTAGAGCTACTGAAATGGACATTGGGATTAAAAGGTAGATTGCTTGCTGGGATCGCAGGACTGGATAGTCCATTTGATAAAACCGTTGGGCTGGAAGAAAAACTACCGCCTGGGTGGGTGAGGGATGTTGGGGCTAGTCTGAGAAATTGTGGGCTGCGATTATGGCCCATCAGGGAAGGCTGAGGACCATGGAGGGTCGGTTGAGGATCCAGATAAGCCGACCCGCGAGGTTCTGAAGTAGTTTGGGCCAACCCGCGAGTTGATGAAGTGGACTGGGCTGACCCGCGAGGTGATGAATCATGCTGGGCTGACCGGACTGGGCCGATTGGGTTTGACAGAATTAGTTGGACCTGGCTGGGCTGGGTGGATCGATTGCTTATGGGCTAGCCTGATGTATTTGGGCTGGTCCAAAGCTCTCGTAGCCGGTTAAAGTCTTCTCCTAGCCAAGGGGATTGCAAATCATCCAGTGAGAATTTTTTTGAAATGTGTTCGGTGGTTGATGAAATATTTTTTGACAAGAGGGCGAAAGGAAAGATGTCCTCACAAAACTGAACATCTTGAGAGACAAATAATTTCCTAGAGTTAAGATCATAGAATATTCAACATTTTTTCCCCATTGGATAACCAACAAAAATACATTTAGTGGACCGTTCTGTGAATTTATCTATAGAGAGATATGTGTTATGAGTATAACAAAGTGACCCAAAAACTCTAAGGTGGTCGTCCAAAGAGAATTTCATAAGGAGTTTTATTATTAAGGATTTTACTAGGAGTATGATTGACAAAATACCTTGCTGTTAAAATGCACTCCCCAAAAAACGGAAAGGTAAGGTAAATGAGCCTCAAAACGAAGGGCTCGTGCAACATTTAAAGTATGCCTAATTTTCCTTTCTACACGCCCGTTTTGTTGAGGATTATAGACACAAGAAGTTATACGGGACCAAGCCAAGGCTGCCCTACTCCAAAGACCCACTAAAGAACCTTCAAGGACCGAGGACAAGATCATGACAATAGACAAAGTCTCATAATTGATCCGGAATATCAAAGCTAAAGAGGAAGCTAAACTTCATCTAGAAGAAGACATTCAAATCAACCTCTTGAGCTTTACAGGTGTTCAAAGCGGCCCAAACAAGCAAAGTGGCTAAAAGAGCATTTTAGTCTTTTTGTACAATTAAAGTCTACATTAGACTTTAATTATTTTCAGCATATTATTTACTATATTTATGTTGTTTTAGGCGAGTAATAGCAAGTAGTTGTTATAATAAAGGACATGTGTTCCATAGTTGGTTATCTAGTTGTTAAGAGTCCCACATCTATTAGGACTCTTCACCTAGTTAGTTTTTCAGCTTTATTAGTTGTTATTGCCGCCTATAACCAAGAAAATGGGACACGTTGTCTATTTTCTTGTTTAAGTAGTTTACTTGATAGCAAGTTGTTTTCCAAGAGTCCTACTTATTCAAGGACTCTTCTTTTATTGGTTCATTGCAACCAAAATCTCTCTATTTAAGAGTGATTTCGGCTCCATTAATAATAACGTTAGATATATTGATATGTTGGTAAGGTTATTCCTTAGCTTCTCGTGTTTGAACTTCTATGTAGAATTCATTCATTCTTGAGTTACTGTATCAACAAGTTTAGTTTCTTTTGTTGTGGTGTTTCAGCTTCCATCGATAATTAGCCTTCCTTAGCGTTGCGTTGATTATATTCCCTAGAAACTAGTTCTAGAATTAGAGAAAGATCGGGCTCAACTAAAAGCTGAACTCTTTGGTACCTTGTACCATTCGGTTCTTCATCAGGTGGTATCAGAGTAAAAGGTTCTTCTCAATTCCCGGTGTACCCTACGCAAATTTTTTTTTTCTTGTTTGCTAGATTGACAAAAAAAACAAAAAAAAAACAAAAAAAAAAACTCACAACATATATACTAAAAGAGCAGCCGATTCAAAAGCCTCTTGGTGTGAAGAAATTGGCAGCCAAGTATAGATTAAAATAGAGAACTATAAAGCCATTAGCAAACTTCTTGCAAACGAAAGCGTTAGAGCCTCGTCCAAGAATTGGTAAACGTTCCCCCTTTTGTTTTGAGCCGTATTCAATAATCAAATACATTAAGTGTTGAAAGCGTGAGAGCCTCACCACTTGATACCATTCGGCCAAGGTCAAGGGAAAATTCAAGAAAGCACGGTACTGTTCATCCTAATCAAGAACATCAATAAAGACAAGAACCGGTTTCCATTCTCGATTAGGATTTCGTTTCTTCATCTTTTTCTTTCTAAAGCTTTTCGTTTAAGTCAAAGATAGGATTTCTTTCCTTATTTTTCAGCTTTGTGTCAAAGCAACAAATTAGGAACCCATTCTTTAAATCTAGAGTTTGAAGTTCTATACGAGCAGTGTTGGAATAAAGAGTGAATCTTTCTTTGCTATCTAACGTTTTTGAGTGTTTTTTCTTGAGATTACATACAAGTTATTTTCTCTCTCATAAATAAATAAATATAAAATGACCAAAGTACCCTTATTGTAAAATGACAAAACATCCATAATAAAAAATGACTAAAGTACCCTTAATTTAAAATACCTAATGTTATTCAATTAAATGACAAAAATACCCTTTGTACGATGTCGAAAAATATCGTTAGTGGAAAATTACAATACTACCCTTGACACAAAACAACGATTTTTTATAAAAAAAAATCACAAACATACCTAACATAAAATCACCAAAACATCCATGGTAAAAAACTACGAAAATACTCTTGATGCAAAATGACGAAAATACCGTCGGCTGAAAATGATGAAAAATACTTTCGCGCAAAATTTTAAAAAATTACCTTTGACTTAAATAGCTTAAAATTCATATGATTAAAAATGACTCAAATTTTTTTGATGAAAAATGACGAAAATGTCCTTAATGGAAAAAGACAAAAAAAAAAACGCTCCCTGAAAAAAAAAATGGGAAAATGCCTCTTGTGCAAAATGACAAAATTAACTTTGAAAAAAATGAAAAAAATTCTCTTAACAAAAAATGACAAAATTAGCCTTTATAAAAAAATTATAAAAAATTCGTTACTTGAAGCCTAAAAATATTATCGGTGTAAAAAGATGACAATACACTTGTTGAGAAATAATAGAAATGTCATTCATACCAAATGAAAAAATAATAACCATGATGAAAATAAAAAAATTACCACTTGTTTAAAAAAAACGAAAATTTTACAACAACGGTATTTTTGTCATTTTGAAAAATGGGCATTTTCTCGCTTGTAAACAAATGGGCAAAGATTATTTTCTTCCTTTTCATCAAAATATTTTTAATATTTTGTGATTTATTCATCTTTTATCAAGTACATATTCGTTATTATTTACAATGAGCTAAATCCACTTTAACAAAGGGTATTTTTGTCATTTTGCAACGAATGCATTTTTTTAAAAATTGAACCTTAAATTTTTTCTTCATATTACACAAAATGAAAATTCCTACGGGAAACTAAGAAGAAGCTTTGAAGATCATATGAAAAGCTAAGGAAGAGAACAAGAGAGAATTGTGGAAAAGCAACTTAAGAACAAGAAGAAGACTAAGAAAACATCTTGAAAATTGCAAGATCTTGTCTGGACCAAGGTTACACTCACATACACTTTGGTGCCATCCGCTTGGCAATCACACTCCATGCCGAGAAAGGTCTCCCGATGATATCCCGTGCACTTCTAGAGAGTCTACTGATGTGGATCCCTGCTTAAAGAGTCATAGGTATGCTAGCCTGACGAGAAAGGCCCGGGTGTCAAATTCTGTCTGAGAATACTGTCAAGCATCCCATTTTACCACCCACAACCTTTCCTCCACCAAAGATAAACAGTACGTAACCCTTCAGCTTCCAGATTATATATTTTTAGTAGGTAATTTTCATAATTTTTTATACCCGGAAAATTTCATCGTTTTCTACTATGGGTATTTTCATCATTTTTCATAAAAAAAAATTTCGTTTTTCAACGGTATTTTATCCAATTCATACTATAAATATTTTTTTTCAAAACCATGAATGCTCTTTTAATTTTGCAACAAAAAATATTTCCGTTATTTTACACCGATCATTCTTTTAACAAGGGTATTTTTGTCATTTTACTTCAAAGGTACTTTGGCTATTTGTATAAGGAGAATATTAGTATTTTCACACTATATGCATTTTTTTTCATTTTATTTTTAATTATTTGATTTTTTGGTGTTTTAAATAAATAAATTAAAATTAGAATTGAATTTCACATCAATTTCGTAGTTTTACCAAACAAAGAAATTCAATTATTTGGAATTGGAATTTCGTAGGATTCCAATTCTTAAAATTTCATAAAATTAGAAAACCTTAAAATTCCAATTTCTTAGAATTCCATGAAATTTCATAAAATTGGAATTCCAATTCCAAAACCAATTCTTAGAGTTTGTTATGCAATGGCAATAAATAAGAGCAAAGGACAAACTCTAGCAAATTTTGGTTTGTATTTACCGAAGCGCGTTTTCAACCATTGGACAATTATTGGTATTTTCCAGAGTAAAAAGTACTAAATGGTTTAAAGATTCAATTGTTGGGATAAGATGAATATTTCAAAAATTACACACAGAATATTGTGTAGAGAGAAATATTCCAAAACTACCACAAGTAACATTTACATATGAATTATACTTAATACTGTCACTCAACAATTCCTAAATTACAATTAACATGTCCCAACATTTTTTAATTGGAAGAAAACACCAAGAAATCAACAAAGAGAATGTCACGCCCTAGACCTGGATCTACAAGTTCGTATTCGAAAAGCCGATATTACCGTACTCTCGAAGTAAACTCTACGACTACAAAGTCCTTACATTCTGATCTATGCCAAAATAAGGTTAAATATCCAGTTAATAGAACTATCAAATTCCTCAATAAACTTCAATACATTAAAATACGAATATATATATATATATATATATATATATATATATATATATATATATATATATAAAAAGCTAGGAAGACCCCTGGAGCTTTGACATGTGGCGTGTCCATGGTGACTAGCGAATCGGGAATTTGACATGTGGTCGTTTTGCATTTATGAAATTGCACCTGCATTAGCTCATGTTATTAGTAGATAGCATAACATTTGAACCTAATTTTTAAATAATAAGTTCAATGTATGTTTTAAATTCAATGTTAATGATTATTTAATAAGAAGAAGTTAAATAGCTTCTGAAAATATTCTATATCATTATAAAATACCTATAGATAAAATGATTATCTAAAAATATTAGTAGATGACATAATCTTTGAATCTAATTTTCAAATAATAAGTTCAATGTATATTTTAAATGCAATTTCAATGCATATTTAACAACAAGAAGTTGAGTAGCTTCTGAAGCTCTTCTATATCATTATAAAATACCTTTAGCTATAATAATTAATTTTTCTTCTATCCAATTATTTAAGAAGTTCTTAACCAAATCAATGTACAATACATCTGAACTAATATCTATAGCTAATAGAGTGATTGAGGGCGTCTTGGTAATAACACATTACTATTGATACATTACTTGAAGATTAAATTCAGCATGCCAATAGTCTCATCCTATTAATGATCATTAGATGAATATTGACAGTTTTTCATAGATTAAGATTGAAAGTTGTTAATTTTTTTTCAATAGCCTACTGATATTTTTTCCCCTTGGATTGGTTCACTCTCTCCGGATTCCTCAAGGCCTCCTACTAGAGGTATTAGGGGAGTAACATATTCAATTTCTGTTGTTTTTGGATTTATTCTTTTTCCTTTTCATATTATTTTTTTCCCCAGGCAAGCAAAGTTTGCAATTGTTCCAAGGTATATTTTTCCAATTGAATATTCCAACTGTTTTCTTTTTAGATTATTGGATGTTTAAATTGTCCCCTTTACAGATTATCTATATATACAATTGTTTCCTTTTCGATTATATATATATATATATATATATATATATATATATATATATATATATATATATATATATCTGTTTGCAAACAAGTATACTTATGATTTTGCCACTCCATTAGTTATTGTAGATCTTTTATCTTTGATGTACATTTTTTAAAATTGAAAATCCTTGCAATAACTATTTTCTGAAGGCAACCAAAGATTTACCTATTCCAAGGTATAGTTTCCTTGTTATTGTAATCATTCCAGATTTATAAATTTTTAAAGCTTACAATTGTTGCAAAGTTTAATATTTCCAATTGAATGTTCCAATTGTTTCCTTTTTAGCTTATTAAATGATTAGAATTTTCCCTTTACAGATTATCTATATATACAATTGTTTACTATTCAAAGTGTATATATATATATATATATATATATATATATATATATATATATATATATATATACATATGCTTTTGCAAACAGGTATGATTATGATTTTGTAAATCCATTATTTGCTGTAGATTTTTTATCTTTGATGTACAAGTTTTTTTTATTTTTTTATAAAATTTAGACTCCTTACAATAACAATTTTATGCAGTCAATCAAAGATTTACCTATTTCAAGGTATAGTTTCCTTACCATTGTATTCATTCGAGGTTTCTAAGTTTACAAAAGCTTCTGACTTCATTATCATTTGATATAAGTTAATTAATCATATTGTATTAAATTGATTCAACATGTTAATTTTAATCCCACTATATATGAAGTCATAAGGTCGCTGGGGGAGTTGGTCTTCATTAATATTCAATTTTAATCAAATATACCTTACATTTGTAGTATATCTTCGCCGCCGTTTCTTGATCATGATTTTTTCTACCAACATTTGCCCTGTAAAAAAAACAAAGGAAGTATTAATATTGAGTACATTTTTTTGGGGTTCTCACTTGATATTTATTTGCATTTGTTTGAACAACAGTTAATGCATAAAACTTATGAATTGAAAACTAACTTAAATAAATTGTTTGTTTTAAAATTGGTAGGATGAAGAAAACAAGGATGCAATATGTATTTTTGGATCAATTAGTAAAAGGAAAGCAAGAACACATGATCTTAATGCCGAGTTATTCGTTTCTGGAATACATACAATGCGACGAAACCTGACGAGTTAATGAGTATGGATTTCATTGTCTTAGATGAAAAAGTAAGAGTCTCAATGATGATACCTACTGCTTAAAAGTTTTGACTAATTTACCTCAAACAATTTATATAAAGCAAAACAAAGTCGATCTATTTTTTGTTTTTTTTTTTTTTTCAATTAATATCAAAGGCAACATAAATAAAATCACAAGTAAGCATCTTAAATCCTACTTACTTATGAGATGCACCCAGTTCAACACATATAAAGTAAGAGAATTACAGGAGTATTGCATTTGTAGTGCAAAAATTATATTAAATTGTATGTTCCATATTATTGAAATGCTATATATTGCATATATCTGAAGAAGCTTTGTTTAAACTTCATTATTCAGGACAACATAAGACACTACACCGTTAGAAGTAAATTCATACCTGAATTCTCAGATCATATTGAAGAAGGAAAATTTTATACTATCAAGAATTTCATTGCTCAACCTCCAAAACCTCTATACAAGGTTATAGACGAAACTTTGCAGATTTTAATTGATGCAATCACACATATTGAGGAAATAATTTCAGAAACCCCTGATATTCCTAGGCATAAGTTCCGTTTAATATCTTTTGAAGAAATACAGAGTCGAGCTGGGGATGTTTCTGTCTTGACAGGTAAATAAACCTAATGTTACCTATATAATTCATGTTATTTTGTTTTTAGTTTCTCACTCATACATTCTCTTAATGCAGATGTAATTGGAATAGTGACTGCAATATCCCAAGTTCAAGAGCGAATAAGCAGGGGTAACTTCGTTAGTTTGCAAACATTGACTATTAGAGATTACAGGTACCACAACATACAATTTGACTTCAAATAAATATGGACTAGGTTACTTTGTTTACCTCTTAGTAATAATATTGTTACCAATGTAGGAATGTTTCTCTACGTGTAACTCTATGGGGCAATTTGGCAAGAATTATTAATGCATCAAGGATTTTGAACAATGAAAACAATGCAGTTATAATTTTAACATCTATGATTATCAAAGGGGATAGCAATGAGGCAACAATATCAAGTACTAGCGCTACTAAGGTGCTCTTAAATATTGATACTGTTGATGTATCAAATTTCAGGCATATGTAAGTTATTTCCCGTATGAAAATAGATACATACTTACTACTCCTTGATTGTATAGTTGTTGAAAGCACATATAAATAATAGGTTCCAAACAAATGCAACCTGTGAAAAGCCTACAGAAATCAATGTTCCATCAGTGGTTTTAAACAAGACTGATCATGAAGCAAATAAGCAGACATTAGAAGATTTAAATACAATGGTTGATTCTGGAGAAGACATGTTAATTTAATAGTTAGTTTTTTAAATTTAATTACAGAACAAATAATTGCATGAATGATTTTCCCAAGTTAAATATTCACATTCATACGAAATTTAAATCTCAATACAAGAGGATGTACATTACAGTTTCGTGACAATACTTGAGATTGATACTTACAACAGTTGGAGATATAATTCTTACAACAAATGTCGACGTAAATTACGGATTCACGAGAATACCTTTGTATGTGATGTTTGTTTACGTAATGAAGAATACCCTGGAACAAGGTAAAAATGGTAGATACTTTTAATCAGACCAGACCAGTCTATAAGAAATAGAAATGAGATTATAAATTAAAAAAACCTTTTGTATGCAAACTTGCAGGTATCGTATTGAAACTGTTGTTGGGGATCATACATGACAGACAAAATTTGTATTTTTTGACAGGGATATTGAGAAGATGATTGGGATCCCAGCTAAACAACTTGCAAAATTCATAGTTGAGGTCATTATACATAAATTTTAATAATATAACAATCTATATGCAATAATAACTGATAAAAACTAAACACTGTGTTTCCATAGGAGAATATCGATGATGCTATTCCTCCTGCATTGAGAAAACTTATTGGAAAAAGCATTGTCTGTCAAGTGAAATTTAATTTGCAAAGCAGAGGCACAATCCGTGAGAGTTTCACAGTCAATCGTGCTTATGAACTGACTGACATTGTTTACCAAGAGAATGGTACAACTGAGGTAACATGTGGTATTATATTCTTCATTTTAAATGGTATCTATCTTCCATTACAAATAAGATGTTCTTCATTTTCATTTCCATATTGTTAGGCCGAAGCAAGCAAGCGTGTTGCTGGGAAACCCCTAAATGTGACTGAATCTACATTGACACAGACAATTTCTACACCACCACTTTCCGCTGAGAAGAAAAGGACATCAAATGGCGAAGAAAAAAATCCTAGAAATGTTTCAGAATCAAAGAAGTTAAAATCCAATTCTATTGGAAAATGAAATCATACAATTTATCTATTGGATCAAAATTAATTTAATTTCCTTTTAAATATTGAACTGATTTACCCTTTCAGAAGATAAAATTCCATTTGCTATTTCCAGTATTACGTAATTTCTATGCTTATTCCTTTCTAATAGATATGGAAATCTAAGTAGCTTTATTTTTTATTACACTTAATGTTACTTTGGAAGTAAAAAGCAGATTTGAATAATTTTCCACAAGCAAATTTAGGTATCAAGAACAGGTTTACTCCATGGAGAAACAAAACCTCATGTATAAAACTATTGTACATTCCAATTTTATAGATTGCAAACAAGTTAACCATTCCATGTACTTTAGAAAGATATATTTGCATGTAACGATTAATCCATGCAATTACTATTGCACTTATAATAATTTATTCTGAAATGACAAATATTATTTACTATAAATATATACTGGCTTATGCAAGATCGAATAGACTTATTCATTAACAATATGTGATGGATAAAGAATTCACTTTGTATTCAACATGGGATTTAGCATTTATTCATAGTAATTAAAATATATAATATGCAAGAGTCATGGTATTCATTTACATTACAATAATTAAGCTGCTAACATCTTGAAATTTAAATTTTTAGTCAAGAAGGATTATTAATAATCTATTCATAATGCATTAACCATTAATTTTTTTTAAATACACTCATATAAACATGCAGTCTTATCAAATTCCAACTGAACATTAATGGTCACAAACTATTTAAAGACAAATTAAAATACAATTCTTTATACTTTAAAAAGAGCACTGCTTCCTCATTTTACTTTTCAAATCAAATTTGGAAGACTCTTATCTCTATGGATAACACTTCAAGTAACAAAGGAATAGTCAGTGTAAGCTGCTAACCTCTTGAAATTTAACTTTTTAGTCAAGCAGGATTATTAATGATCTATCCATAATGCATTAACCATTACATTTTTTTAAATACACTCATATAAACATGCACAACCTTATCAAATTCCAACTGAATATTAATGGTCATATATTCTTTAAAGACAAATTAATATACAATTCTTTATACTTTAAAAACAACACTGCTTCCTCATTTTACTTTTCATATCAAATTTAGAAGACTCTTATGTCTATGGATAACACTTCAAGTAACAAAGAAATAGTCAATGTATTCCAAGGTTATGGAATAAAAATGATTGAAAAAGGTATGTTTGCTATTTTCCTAAAAGAATGTTTTTAAAATACACGTAACGGAAAATGTCCTGTATCTACATATATTAAAACAGTGCATATTCAATATAGCTATTGCATGAGAAAAAAGGAAACTTCGAAAACACATACTCCAATCAGTGAAGAAACAAAGGTTAACTTCACTTCAACCAGGTAAGTCATATTTTGATTTCTTTACATTAGAGTTTCTATTTGAATAATTTATCGAAAAATTCTATAGTATTCTATCTCTATAAAAATGAAACTGCATTACCTAATAATTAAATTGGCTGTAATAGGGAAAAAAAACCTGCAAACATAATAGTGTTTGAAAATGCACCAATATGCATATCTACCAAAAACAAATTTTTTCCTTTTTTTTTATTTTACCAAAAGACCTGTTATTTTCCTATTGGAATTTACTTAAAGCAGACTTGGAATCCTCTGTCAGTTGGGGAAAAACAGGAAAATCCTTTTACTACAGTAATTGGAAGCAGTTTTACAAGGATTCAAACTGTAAATAATCATTCAAGAAGCAATCCCATTGGAAATTATGATGTGGGTGCAACCAACACAGTGTTGACCAATGAGACTTCACAAGAAAACCCAAAATCAATTGCTACAGGTATATTTTGCAATATCATATATGTCAATAAATATATATATCAAGTGTATTTAATTATTAAATTGCCAGATTCCAATGTCAACCCAGCGTCATATTATGGCATTGCTAAATTCAAATGCAAATATTGCAATGCAACCTTTTGGGAAGAAGAAAAACTCAAGAAAGGTCCAAAAAGTTTATATCCAAAATATAAACTATGTTGTAAGCAAGGGAAAGTTTCACTGCCTAAACTTAGAAATCCTCCCGAACCCTTGAGTACCTTTCTAAGTCCAAATGGGTCTAATGATTCTATAAAATTTATAGACAATATCCGAGCTTACAATGCAATGTTTGCAATGACATCTATGGGGCAAAGGTAGATCATAGTGTTAATAATCGATCAGGACCTTATATATACATAATTAATGGTGAGAATTACCACCAGATTGGATCTTTATTGCCCGGGGATAATGAAAATTCACATTTCTTTCAATTGTATTTTTATGATACAACTAATGAGGTGCAACATCGAATAGCCTTACTATATCAAAAGGAAGCAAATAAAATTTAAAGCCAGAGGTTATCGAGGCTTTAATTTCCATGCTTAATGAAAATAATGAATTAGTCAAGGTTTTCAGAATGGCCCGTGACAAATATGATGCTAGGGAAATTCCTAAATTCCAAATTCGACTATTTCACAATAGAAAATCTACTCAAAGACAATATGAACAACCAAGCGGGAATGAGATTGCTGCGTTAATTGTTGGAGACATTAATCAAAATAATCAAGATAGAGATATTATACTTCAGATGAAGTCTGGAAAGTTTCAGAGAATCAGTTATCTCCATCCTTCATTCATGGCACTATAATATCCCTTATTGTTCCCTTATGGAGAAGATGGATTTCATTTGCAAATTCCTTATAAAAGAAACAGTGGAGTAGGGCAAACCAAGAGGAAATATGTTACAATGAGGGAATATTACGCATATCTTATTCAATGCAGAAAGCAAGAAGGCTTAACTCTTTTGCTAGGGGGAAAATTGTTGTAGCAATTCATTGTGGACTGCTATACAACAATTGAACAAGCAAGATTGAAATGGATAGCAGACCATTAAGGGAATTTACGCACTGATTTGTATAGAAATTTAACTGATGCAGTTCAAAGGGGAGACACAGACTCAACTCAAATAGGGAAAAGAACTATTCTGCCATCATCATTCACTGGTGGTCCTAGATATATGGTTCAAAATTATCAAGATGCTATGGCATTATGTAGATTCTTTGGTAATCCTGATTTATTTGTAACGTTCACTGCAAATCCTAATTGGCGAGAGATTCAAGAAACCCTTAACGAGTTACTAGGCTAGAGATCAGAAAATCGTCCTGATATTACAACGCGCGTGTTCAAATTGAAGCTTGATGAAATGATAGAGGATATTAGTAAACATAAGATCTTTGGGAAAGTTCTTGCAGGTAATCCAATTTAAATCTTAATTGACCTCAGTTAATAACTATATTAAATCATACTGATTTATGAATTATTTTTCGCACTAACACTCTTTATATTTATTTTATCTGAATTTACATTTTTATTTTCAGTTGTATATACAATTGAATTTCAAAAACGTGGATTGCCTCATTCTCATATTATCATATGGCTTGAAGATGCATGTAAAATGAAGTTTCCTAAAGATATAAATCAAATTATATCAGTAGAAATCCCATGCAAAGAAATTGATACAATTGCATATGAAGCAGTATCCCAATTCATGATCCATGGACCATGTGGAATCGGGTACACTAAATCGCCATGCATGGTCGAAGGTATATATATTTCTTACTATAACTTATATAGGAAATATATAGATTTTTTATATGAAAGTTCACTACAAGAAAACATCTTATTTAGGACGAAAAAATTTGAGACGGACATTGTTTGTCCCTATTTGCAACGGATTAGCTATGGCTCTAATATGAAAATATTTATGTAAAAATTAAGTATATCTTCCATCCCAAAGACATCCTAAATTCGCATCTAAAGAAGGACATGCAAAGTTAGTACCTGGTCCGTCCCAAATTTGGGATGGAATAAGGACGATGCTCAAATCTATAACTATGAAAATGTTAATGTAAAAATTAAGTAAAACTTTCGTCCCAAAGACATCCTAAATTTGCATCTAATGAAGGATAGACAAAGTTAGTACGTAATCCGTCACAAATTTGTGACGGAATAAGGATGATTCTCAAATCTGTAACTATGAAAGCTGCATTCTTCTACTTTTCTACCTTTCCCCTCTGAAATCTCTACCTTTTTTTAATGAAATTCTGTATCTCTTCATTTGTATTGTTACGGGTATCCACAGAAATAGAGTTTCCATTTTCTGATTGGAATTATGTTGATTTTCTACATCGACAGTATTGCAGAAGATGAGTACTATACAACCTCTTGACAGCTCTTCCAGTAGTTTACTTTGGCTTTATGATATTTTTCTTCAAGCAATAAAAGAAAATTCATTCTATGGGCTAATAAGAACTCAATAAAAGGAGAAAGCTTTGGGTATAAAAAGGAAATTAAAACATGGAAAAAGACAGAGAGAAACACACCTTTAGCGGTCGGTAACTACTGCTTTGGAATCCATCTATATATCTTCACCCTCGCCGTCAACTCCTCACAGATCTTGTGAATAATAATTTGTAACAACAACGCTGCTGCTACATCTGTCTCGCCTTACTTTCTTTATTTCATAGAAAGAATCAAGAACTGTCCAGCCCAGAAGCCAAATTCTTAAATCACAGTAGGGAAAATTGATCTCCGTCTCTTCAAATTGAAAAGATTTCTCTTTCAATCATCTCTGACTGCCTGAATAGTACACCAACAGAATCAAACCCAAGCTCTTAAATCCTGAAATCCAAACAAAATAGTTTGATCTGTGTCTCTTCAAATTGAAAAGAATATGAAGAAGAATCCAATAAGAATGTGAAGATGGTTTTTGGAAGAACTTACCAAATCGAAATTAAAAAAAAAAAAAAAAAAATCATGCCATCAGATTCTTGAAATCATTCTTGTAATTATTTCTAGCAGTATTCATTTTTTTTTCTCACGGATCAGAAATGAAGCAGCAAATCGGCCCAAAATAGTTTGATCTGTGTCTCTTCAAAAAAATAATAAAATAAATGGGAGATATGAAGATGAGAGTTTGGTAAGAGGGGCTTCTGCGGTGAAGATTCTGAAGACTCAAGAATCACTTAAAAAATAATAAAATAAGTGGTAGAGATGATGATGATGAGAGTCTGTGGTAAGAGGTTTCACAAACTAAAACAGAAAACATAATGCAGATTGTATTTTACAGAGAAAGAAGAAAGAAGAACTTGATTTTTGGAGAGAAAAGCTTCTCGATTTTCATTGAATCTTTTCTGAGGTATGTACAAGCTATTTATAGAAAACTATATTCTATGTACAAGTATGAAGAGTACAAGTATTTTAAGCAATGTACAAGGCTATTGTGCACCACTAAAGTGCACCACAACTATTTGATAAAATGCTCAAGTGGTTAGTTATAGGTTGAGCGGGAAAGGCAGTTGTAACTGCCTTCCATCTGATTTCTTGGCCTCCAAGTTGTTTACTTGTTTATCTCTAGAAGCTTCTGGTGATGTGGACTTGTTATCTTTTGCTGCTTCTCTTGTTTGTGTATTGCTGACTGTGTCTTCTGTACAGCAATCTTTGGAGCTCCTTTTGGTTGCTCCAGCTTTGGCTGTTGAGCTCCTTAAGTTGAGCTCTGAATTCTGCTGCTGCTGTTTCTGTTTATCTTTATATTTTGACATCCCCCCACAATCTGAACCAGGGAAAATGTCTTGTATATTAAGAGAATAGAGTAAAGAATAAAACAATGAAGGATCTAGAGCCTTAGTAAAAATATCTGCTAGTTGAAGTTTGCTAGGAATAGGGAGTGGTTTGAGAAGTCCATCTTGATATTTTTCCCTAACAAAATGACAATCTAATTCAATATGCTTTGTCCTTTCATGAAAGACTGGATTTTCCACTATGTAGATAGCACTAGTGTTATCACAATATAAAGGAACAGGGAGCTGAATGAGAATGTGAAAGTCTTTAAGCAAATAGGTTAACCACTGGATTTCACAAGCAGTAAGAGCTAAAGCCCTATACTCAGCTTCTGCTGAGCTTCTAGAAAGTGTAGGTTGTTTCTTGGCCTTCCAACTAATCAAAGAACTACCAAGAAACACATAATATCCTGTTATTGATTTCCTTGTGTCAATACACCCAGCCCAGTCTGAATCTGAAAAAGCCTTAAGTTGAGATGATGAATTTGCTGCATAGAAGAGTCCTTGCCCTGGAGCTTGTTTGATGTATCTTAATAATCTGTGTGCAGCTTTGTAATGAAATTCAGTAGGAACATCAAGAAACTGACTCAATTGCTGTATTGCAAATTGAATGTCAGGTCTTGTAATAGAAAGATAAAGAAGTTTGCCAACTAACTTCCTGTAAGAAGAATTATCAGGAAGTAAAGGTGAATCACCAATACTAAGCTTCTGTCTGGAATCCATAGGTGTATTAATAGATTTACAGTCCAAAAAACCTTCATCTTTTAAGAGATCTAGAGCATATTTTCTCTGGGACAGATTGATGCCCTGAGAAGTCCTTGAAACTTCCAATCCTAGAAAATATTTTAGATTTCCCAAGTCCTTGATTTTGAAGGTCTGATCTAAGAATGTCTTGATGCTATTGAGAGATTCAATGTCACTTCCTGTCAATAAAATGTCATCAACATATATAAGTAAAGCCAAGAAACCTTTTGAAGTGGTTTTAGTGAACAAACTGTAGTCTGCTTTTGACTGAATAAAACCTTGGCTAAGTAAGGCAACAGTCAGCTTTAAATTCCATTGTCTGCTTGCCTGTTTGAGTCCATATAAGGACTTTTTCAATTTGCAAACCATGGTTGCTCCAACTGGAAAATCAGAAACCTCATAGCCAGGAGGCAACTCCATATAAACTTCTTCCTCTAAATCCCCATGAAGGAAAGCATTATTAATGTCAAGTTGTTGTAAATACCATCCATTCATAGCTGCTAAAGCTAGTAAGAGTCTGATTGTAGAGATTTTTGCCACTGGGGAGAAAGTATCTATATAATCAATACCAACCTGTTGAGTATACCCCTTTGCTACCAGCCTGGCCTTAAGTCTTTCTATGACACCACTGCTTCTATACTTCACCTTATACACCCATTTACAACCTATAGCCTTCTTACCTGGTGGAAGAGGAAAAATAATCCAAGTTTTGGTCAATTCCAAAGCCAAAATTTCTGCTTTCATAGCATCCTGCCATTCTTTAACCTGTGCAGCTTCAACAAAAGATTTAGGTTCATTTGTAACATTTAAATTCAATACATATTTCAAGTTAGATTTAGAGAGCTTGGAATATGAAATGACTTGATTAACAGAATGTGGAGAACTATGAGATATAGGTTTGTAAACAAAATCTTGTAAATAAGCAGGAGTACTTTTTTGTCTACTTGATCTCCTAGGTGAAGAATTTGTGTTACTGATATTTGAAGGAATAGTAGTATCAGCATCAATATGGTTGCTAGGACCAAAAGAAACAGGAAAATCAGATAGAGGATCAATGCCAGTAACAATAGATTGCAATGGATGATCTAGAGTAGAAATTGTTGAATGATGTATTTTGTCAGAGTAAGGAAAAATATCTTCATGGAACTGAACATTTCTTGACACAAAGATCCTTTTAGAAGCCATGTCTAATAACAAATGACCTTTGCTGGAAACAGGAAAACCAAGATACACACTTTTGACACTTCTTTGATCAAATTTGGTTCTCCCTTGCATCAACGTGCTAGCAAAAGTGAGGCAACCAAAAACTTTAAAGAAATGGTAGTCAGGCTTCTTTTTATATAGCATCTCATAAGGTGTTTTATCATCAAGAATGGGAGTAGGTGTCATGTTTATGAGTTTAACAGCATGTAAAATAAAGAAATTCCAGTATAGAAGAGGTAAAGAAGACTGGAATTTTAGACTTCTAGCCACATTGAGTATGTGTTGATGTTTCCTTTCTACTAAACCATTTTGTTCAGGAGTTTCAACACAAGTAGTTTGATGGATTATGCCTTTAGAAGAATAGAAATCAGGCATAATAAACTCTTGACCATTGTCAGTTCTGATAGTTTTAATAGTGACATCAAACTGAGTTTTGACATGTTGGCAAAAAGATTGAACAAGATTTCTTGCCTCAGATTTATTTTTCATTAGAAAGATCCAGCAGTATCTGCTATACTCATCTACTATGGTTAAGAAGTAATGATGACCATAGACTGATGCAACTTTTAAAGGCCCCCAAATATCAATATGCACATTTTGAAATACAGCAATAGCAACTTCAGTTCTATCAACAAAGGAACTCTTCTTTTGCTTAACAAGAGGACACACAGGACAAAAAGAATCAACAGGAATGACAACATCATTATGATGTTTCTTAATAGCTTTTAATCTAGGAAAAGAAACATGGCCAAGCCTATAATGCCATAACAAAGACTTATTACATTTATTTGAATGTAAAGAAGTAGAGGCTTGCAAAGCAACAATATGTGGTTTGTACAAGGAATGAAGCTGAAGGTAGTACAATCCATTAAACAATTTAGCTGTACCAATCTTCTTCAAGGTCTTCATGACCTGAAGAATACATTCATCAAGAATAAAAGCCACAAGACAATCAGAATGGGTTACAATCTGACTAACAGAAATGAGATTAAAGCCAAAATTTGGCACAAATAGAACATTATGAAGAATAAGAGAAGGACACAACTTAACAGTCCCTTTATGTGTAGCCTTGACTCTTGTTCCATTTGGAAGATTGACATAAGATGAGTTAACAGGTGAAAAAGAAGTAAAATGACTGGTAGAACAAATGATATGGTTTGTAGCTCCTGAATCCACTATCCATACTTGTGAATTTAAATGAGAATTTGTACCTGGATTCTTTAGTTGTTCTGCATAGTTTGCAGACAAAGCATAAGATGTTCTGATTGCAGTGTTGTCTTCATTTTGACTTTGATGTTGTCCTGATCCTCCAGCATCATTGAGTTGCTGTCCTTGCATTAACTTTACTAATTCATGGCACTGTTCCTTGGTAAAAACAGAATTCATAGGATTAGTAACTGCATTAACACTGCTTACAGCATTGGTACCTGTGTAATTTCCTGGTCTTGATCTTCCATTTGTAGAATTCATTTGACTTGCAGCAGGTCCTTTGAAATTGGGAGGAAATCCATATTTTTTTGTAACATCTATCTATGGTGTGACCATTTTTGTTGCAGTATGAACACATCAAGGTTTTCTGTCCTCCATATCCTGTATATCTTCCTTCAGAATTCCTTTTGTAATTTGAATTAGTTGCACTAAAGAGTGCTATGCTAGCATTTCCTTCATTACTAGCATTCTTTGTGTTTACCATATCAACAGCATTGGGATGCTCAGTAGTGTAAATCATAGACCTTTCTGCTTGTACTAACATTGCAAAAACTTTATTGATTGTAGGCAAATGACTTATTAGTAAGATCTGTGACTTAATGGAGGCATATGAATCATTAAGTCCTTTGATGAACCTAATGACATAATCAGTATCCATGTATTTCTGTATATCATGTAATGCACCACATGTGCAATTAGGCAAAGGCCTTAAAATCACAAGTTCATCCCACACAATCCTCAATTGTGTGAAATATTCACTTACTGATTGTTTTCCTTGCTTTATGACTTGCAGTTCCTCCAGAAGATCAGAAAGCCTAAACTGATCTCCACTAGAAAATCTATCACGTAAGTCATCCCATACTTCAGCAGCTGTATCAATCCATAAGACACTCTGTGCTATGGATGATGATACTGAATTAAAAATCCAACTCATGGTCATATTGTTGCATTGTTCCCAGGCAGGTAAATCTCTATGTTCTGCTTCTGGTTTGGATAGTGTTCCATCCACAAAACCAAGTTTGTTCTTAGAGATGAGAGCTATCCTCATAGCTCTACACCAGGAGTTATAATTGCTGCCAGTGAGCACCTTTGGAACAAGGACAGCAGAAGGATTTTCACTCGGGTGAAGGAAAAAAGGACTAACAACAAAATTTTCAGAATTGTTAGTCATATTTCAAAGTTTCTGAGACTGAAATCAAATGATGAAGAAAACAAATGTAATCAAAAGAGAAACAGGAAGATAACAACTTCAGAGCCTTAGCTCTGATACCATTTCACAAACTAAAATAGAAAACATAATGCAGATTGTATTTTGCAGAGAAAGAAGAAAGAAGAACTTGATTTTTGGAGAGAAAAGCTTCTCGATTTTCATTGAATCTTTTCTGAGGTATGTACAAGCTATTTATAGAAAACTATATTCTATGTACAAGTATGAAGAGTACAAGTATTTTAAGCTATGTACAAGGCTATTGTGCACCACTAAAGTGCACCACAACTATTTGATAAAATGCTCAAGTGGTTAGTTATAGGTTGAGCGGGAAAGGCAGTTGTAACTGCCTTCCATCTGATTTCTTGGCCTCCAAGTTGTTTACTTGTTTATCTCTAGAAGCTTCTGGTGATGTGGACTTGTTATCTTTTGCTGCTTCTCTTGTTTGTGTATTGCTGACTGTGTCTTCTGTACAGCAATCTTTGGAGCTCCTTTTGGTTGCTCCAGCTTTGGCTGTTGAGCTCCTTAAGTTGAGCTCTGAATTCTGCTGCTGCTGTTTCTGTTTATCTTTATATTTTGACAAGAGGGGCTTCTGCGGTGAAGAGTCTGAAGACTCAAGAATCTTTTTGATGAAAACAGACTCAAGAATCACTGTTTTTTTTTCTATTACATTCCCTCCAATTTCAGCCTATATATTTTCATTTTTGCGCCTTTTTTAATGACTAAAACGTCGTCAACGGTGTTGAGACGTTAGATTTTCTAAATTTTCATCTGAAATGACTAATGAAGACTATCTGTTTCGAATCCGTCTCAAATCTATTGTCAATAATAGATAGATAATTATTATTATCGGATGCATTTGAGACAGATTTATTAAATTCTATCCTAACTTTTTTTTTTTTTGATGAAAATACTAAATTTATCGTTGATGAAAATCATGTGAGATTTTAATATGATTACTTTAACGGTTAAAATTTCTAAAACAAATGTTCCTTTAGGAAGTAATTTTTTTATTCTGATATAACACAACCCTGCTCAATATCAAGAACATTATTTATATATGATTGAAAAATCTAGATATATAAGGTTAGTATAATTAGTATAATGTTCTTATATTGTTGTTTGTTAAGTGACTGATCATATTGCAAGTTTATATCGCTTGGAAGTCAATGTAATAATATAAATTACAAGAATATTCTTGTAGATATTGTATTATGTTAGATATTCTGCAATCATTTTTATTCGGTAAACTTTAGTATTTCTCTGGTTTTCCCTATGTCCTTAAGTCACATGTATGCATTATCCTTTGTATGACCGCTCCCTCACAAAGAAATGCCACTTTAGTATATTAACAAATATGGGTTAGAGTTTTCATATATGGCTTTAAAGTTTCATGGGACATTGCAACCATCTTTTATGGGTATTGGCAAAAGGTATAGGAATCTCCTGGGTATAACTCAACTATCAATTATATTATAAGCAGTGATGGGTTAGTCTTGCGTCTATTCACTTATAGGTGAAGGTACGATTTCTACAAAATAGAAGAATTATCCCATATGAATTATTGATGTACAAACAGCCCTAATAGAAATCAATTGAGACACATCCTGCAATTTAACCTTACACTGCAGTGTCCTAAAAATAAGACGGTACAATCCTTAAGGTTGGAAATCAATCTTTTTTTATGCAAAGCTATAGGTAAATCACTAATTTAATATGAATGTATGAAATTCCATATTAGTACAGGCATAAATACAACATAATCTTAAATATTATTAAAATAATATATATTATAATTATAAATTTGATATATGTTTGAACTTTCGAGTCCCTTTCTAGCCTACAAGGTTGAGTTTGAATATCAAATTTCAAGAGCTCGAACCTTAGTTAAAGATAGACCGACCTCGAACCCTGATTGAAATATATAAAATTTGATTCCGGTCAATAAGCTCAACGTTTATTCGGTTCGACTCATCTGAACCCCTAATAAAGATGCTTTGAGTTTTATGGTGTGATTGGGAATTGAGGCCAGATCTTGTTTTGTAATGACTATTTTGTGGTGATTAATGAAGGGTGATTCCAGTATTCAAATGTTCAAACTCTTTTGATCATTCCATAGTCAAATCTTAGGGTTCACTTAGTTTTGTAGCCAAACATCTAAAATGTCACTTATTGTGAAAAAAAATCACTTTTAAAATGTCACTTAAATAGAATCAGAAAGACTAATATTTGGTAGTATTGAAATATTGAATTTATTCACTTAGTTTTGTAGTCAAACATCTATATATATATATATATATATATATATATATATATATATATATATATATATATATACACTCGAGTTGGATTCTCTTAAAAAATTCAACCTCAGATTATACTCAAGTTTTAAATTTTGAACTCCAGTCGAGTTTTTATCGAGCTGAGCTAGAACAATTTGATAAAAGAATCGATTGCATTGGAGATTTAATACTACTTTCGTCTCAAATTATTTGCAACATTTGCACTTTTACGCATATTAAGAAAATTATTGAAAGAGAATTATTATAAAGAAAACTTATATAATGACCTAATTAATGACTAGAGAGTTATTATTAATAGTTAGTTGAGTAATTAATTAGATGTATGACTAAAAAATTAACAAAAAGTTGCATTAATATCTAAAATGTGACAAACATTTTGAGATGTTTCAATAACTGGAAAGTTACAAACAATTTGAGAAGGAAGTAATATAAATTATGTGCGCATATTTGGATAGATTACATTTTCCAAAGATATATTATTTATTATTTATTTATTTGACAATAAAGAGTTAATGTAGTCTAATTGAAATTTTCGGCTCACAATAATAGGTCTCGATTTGTCCAAATAATTTCCAGCTCACAATCATAGAATTTATATGTATGGAAACAGAATATATTGTTTTTTTGAAAAAGGAAACAGAATATATGGAAGGATAATTAAAGATACATTTTCATTGATTTTGCAATTAGGCGTAACGTAACTTTAAGATGGAACCATGTTAGTTTGTCTTTTTTTTTTTTTTAATTATTTATTATTATTAGTTTGTCTAGACTTAGTCATTTGTTTGATAAAAAAAGCCTCTAAATTGAAAATGAAAAATCACCCATCCACTATTTTCCAATGAGATGAAAAACGCCCGCTCAAAACAAAATAAAGCAATTCGTCTCCGGTATGAATTATCCATTTTTCTTCATGGTGCGGAACAATTATGAACCGTTGGATAAAGAATTTGACAGTTAAAATTATTTAATTTAATATATTCTTCATAATATTTATTAAAACTCAAACAATCTCAGTCGTTAAATATTTGATATGACGACCCATAATTATTCCGTACTGTGCGAAATAATGGATGTTCTGCGCTAGAGTCGACTCGAAAATAAGAAGGGGGAAAAAGACCCGCCCTTTGCTTCTTTTTTTATTTTTTTATTTATGGAAAAGACCCCCCCCACTTTACTGCTCCTTTTACTCCCCCACTTTACCCAGTCCGGTTCCTATGAGGAACAGCTTTTTTTCCGCATGTGCGGAACAACTGGAGCCGTCGGATGAGATTTTGAACGGCTCAGATCAGGAGAGAGACTTAAAAAAAATTTATTATTTTTTTAATCAGCCGCAACTTTTCTCTCTCCTGATCTGGACCGTTAAAAATCTCATCTGACGGTCAGGATTTTGTCCCGCACATGCGGAACAAAATCCTGTTCCGCATAGGAGCCGTGAGCCACTTTACCGGCCCCTTTTTCTCCCCCCACTTTCCTTTATATATATATATATATATACTAGCTTAATGACCCGTGCTATGCACGGGGGAGTATTATTTTTTGATCAATTTTACATCAGACATGGAAACAACACTTGTTATATTTTAAAAAGAAATACTATCCTATCTAAGAAGAGCTTGGAGAATTAATTGATTAACATTACTGCAAAAATTCAAGATTTTGCCAAGGAAATTTTACAAAAGTATAAAAAAAATTCTAGGTTGAAACATAAAATTTTGCACTTTATTGGAATAAGAAACTTGAGTTTCAAATAACACTTGTGAATAAAAGTATTTTTCCAGAGAAAGTAATCTTATATTCATTCAAGAGTCAATCATTTTATAATAAATTAAGAGAATTACATCTCCTAACCAAAAGAACTCATACATAATTATGACATTGGCTTAGAGGTCAGATTCTCTTAAATCTTAGTTGAGGGTTTAATTATATGATTGACCAACGCTGAAATAGGAAAAATATCAACATTAAACACTAATTTTGCGGATACGATTTTGCGAAATAAATGTTTATACTCCAAAATATGTTGCCACCTTGAGTCTTGCCAACTAAAGTTTGTATCGACTTCTGAAAGAACATAAACATTTACTATAATAACAATTGTCGATTTTCATTATATTTACACTTAGTTGAATAGATAAATTTTTTAAATAGGAACATGGAAAAATATCAATTGGCTTGACCTTTGAATCAAGACAGTAGTTTAGTTGGTAAAATATTTTTTACTGCAGCAAAATATCTTGAGTTCGATAATATTGGATGTATGACCATCCACTTCCAACTCTCTCGCCCATAAAATAAATCTACAAAAAAACTGTACTTAATCTCCAATGCAACAGTTGATGATATAAACTCTATGACGGATATGAACAAAAATTAAATTAAAGATTAAGTTAAAACTTTTGAAACTACAAACATTAGAATAATCCCCCCAAAAAAAAAGAACAAAGAGAATAAAATATTATGAGATTATTAGATATTTCACGTACCTTTTGTCCATAAAATTACTTTTAGTTGATGGATTTTTAAGAGTTTTAATAAACCTATAAATGATAACTCTTTAAAAAATTGTAAAATTTTACTATTTAACTATCTATGATATGAAGATGCAACATTAAGGACGGAAGTGGAGAGTATATGTTTAAATCCTAGAGGTATCAAATCCACAATTATGAATAAGAATAATTATTATAGATTATGCTAATGTATCATCTAAAGTTAAAAAATTATGTAAAAGAAATAAGTTATTGCATAGATTTAGGTTTGTAAATAAAATTTGATATATATCCAATAGTTGCATATCAAATTTTTTGGATCATATCCATGCATTTGAACCCAAGAAATCACTAAGAAACTACAATCATTATTTGCTAAAAAAAAGTACGTAATACATATCTTCTCATAAAATTTAACAAAAAATAGAATGAAAAGACCTAGTAAAATAAAAAATAAAATAAGCAAAAGAGAACAATATACTACGAAATACTAATCGCGTGTCAATTGCATGTTGCAAAAAAAAGGGTAAGTATCTTATTCCCAAAAAAATGGTAAGTAAAACTCAAAATGAGGGTAATTATTTCCCTGAAAGTTTACAATAAAGAACATAAAAGGAAACGAAGAACAAAGTAAAAGCTAAATAGATATAAAGGTAATAAGAATTCTATATAGGATGATGATTTATAATGAGAGAATGGGGTTGCAGAAGATAAATTTCATAGATTTGAATTAAAAAAAATCATCATCTAAATTAGTACAATCATATAACAAAGATTCCATGACACTTAATTTCATGAAAGAAAAAAGTTCCTGACACTTAATTTGAACTATTTAGGAAGAAAAACAAAAGTTCTCACCTCATTTGTTATAATCATGTCATATATAAAAACTTTAGAACACTACAATTTCTCTTTCGATGTAACTTTCCATTAACACAAAAGGGAAGTAATATAATATAGGGGGAGAGAGAGAGAGAGAGAGAGAGAGAGAGAGAGAGAGTTTGATTAAGAAACATAAAATATTCTCACCTTATTTTTGTAATTTGTGGATGCACACCGAACTCTATGACATTACAATCATAGGTGGAAAATAATTAATAATGACGAAAATAAATCCAAACCATGCCCATTTTTTAGGAGGAAAGTATCTGTTCCAAATCTGTCAATGCAGTAAAAAAAAATTAGAAGCAACAAAAAAAAAGAGATCAATTTCAGATGCTTTGTGATTGAAATCTAAAGTAATATTGAGATGGTGAAAATAATAAGATTGAATTTCAGCATTCAAGTACATAAAGAAAAAAATAAAATTGTTTCTTAAATAAGGTGAGAACAAATTAAATGGAAAGAATGGAGAAAAAACCTGATTGAGGGCAAAATCGTGTCTGAAATTTGTGTGAAAGGTTGATTGAAGAAGAAGTTATACATGTTCAATGACCAAAGTTTAGCTGAAGAGATATCTTAATACAATGAAGAGATATTCTCTAGATTTATGTAGTTATGGTTTAGTAATTTAAATTTTGGGATATATCCTAATTTATTATCTTCAATTTTAAAAAAAGGATATCTGACGGAAAAAGATAAAATTAAAAAAGGATAATTTATTGTTTGTTAAATGAGATTTTTTTAGATATGATATGTAGTAGACTGGAATGGAGAGTTATTAAACCAAGTGAATTTTCTTAAAATAAATAGAAAAAGAAACGAAAGAGGACAAAAAAGCCTATTATTCACACACACAAAAAAAAAGTAGACTTTGGAATCATAGCCGGACGCAGGAGTCGAAATCTAGTGGTGCAAATCGAAATCTGGTGGTGCAAATCTGGGGGCGAAACTGATAAAATTCTTGGAGGGGCAATAAAAAGGGCAAAGAAAAAAAATTCTGGTGCCGGTCATAGATCCGCCTATGTTTGGAATATAGAGAGATTAAACCTATTGAAAGTGTGGGAAAAAAGACCTACATAATCCACCAAAACAAAGAAGAAGAAAGAAACGTGTTGGAACCTTTAGGAATATGGCCTTATTTTACTATATTCAATTATTTAAGGCACAATAATAATAAATTTGGGCCAATAAAAATTTAGATTTTTCTGAAAAAGAGAAAAATATCAAAACTTACATAATTAATTTAAGAAAAATTGGCTAATCCTTCCTTTATCAGATAGTATGATTGTATCATCATCTGCATGTATCCGCAAGAATGATATCAAAACCCTTCCTAAACTATGCGGCTATGGCCATAGATTAATATTTGGCTTTCTACCTCGCAATAGTTAATTAGAGGACTGCAAAAGTAAAGAGGATAAAAAAAATTAAAAAGTTCCAATGTAAAGTTGCAATAGAATTTACCTTCTTCATGCTAAAAAGACCCACCATGAAAGTTTGATTCTGAGAGGAATTCAATTAAACAGGAAAAGATATTAGTATCGGTATTGTTTCCCAAAAACGAATTAAATGAGCAATAAAAAAGAGAGAAGTCGACAAATTAACCTTTATTGATGATCGCAAAGAAAAGAAAATTTGAGCAAGAAGAAGAAGGAAAACGAATCTTCATCTTTGTGAACCGTGGGAAGTATTACATGATATGGTAGTGGGATGATGGAGAGGTTATTGTGGAGTAGTGGGAGTATGTGTTGAAGGTGAATTGATAGGATTAGAAGTCTTTCAAATAATAGGTTTAGTTATTATTTTTAATTATTAATTTTTAAATACTATGGTTTTAGAAGAGATGAGAATATTTTTATCCCTTCAAATTAAAAATTAAAAAAAAATAACAAAAAGAAGAAAAGAGAAGAGCCCGCCACGTGGCATAATGTGAAGGTTGTTGAATAGTAAAATCTGAAAAGGGCTTCTGTAATATATATATACTAGCTTAATGACCCGTGCTATGCACGGGGGAGTATTATTTTTTGATCAATTTTACATCAGACATGGAAACAACACTTGTTATATTTTAAAAAGAAATACTATCCTATCTAAGAAGAGCTTGGAGAATTAATTGATTAACATTACTGCAAAAATTCAAGATTTTGCCAAGGAAATTTTACAAAAGTATAAAAAAAATTCTAGGTTGAAACATAAAATTTTGCACTTTATTGGAATAAGAAACTTGAGTTTCAAATAACACTTGTGAATAAAAGTATTTTTCCAGAGAAAGTAATCTTATATTCATTCAAGAGTCAATCATTTTATAATAAATTAAGAGAATTACATCTCCTAACCAAAAGAACTCATACATAATTATGACATTGGCTTAGAGGTCAGATTCTCTTAAATCTTAGTTGAGGGTTTAATTATATGATTGACCAACGCTGAAATAGGAAAAATATCAACATTAAACACTAATTTTGCGGATACGATTTTGCGAAATAAATGTTTATACTCCAAAATATGTTGCCACCTTGAGTCTTGCCAACTAAAGTTTGTATCGACTTCTGAAAGAACATAAACATTTACTATAATAACAATTGTCGATTTTCATTATATTTACACTTAGTTGAATAGATAAATTTTTTAAATAGGAACATGGAAAAATATCAATTGGCTTGACCTTTGAATCAAGACAGTAGTTTAGTTGGTAAAATATTTTTTACTGCAGCAAAATATCTTGAGTTCGATAATATTGGATGTATGACCATCCACTTCCAACTCTCTCGCCCATAAAATAAATCTACAAAAAAACTGTACTTAATCTCCAATGCAACAGTTGATGATATAAACTCTATGACGGATATGAACAAAAATTAAATTAAAGATTAAGTTAAAACTTTTGAAACTACAAACATTAGAATAATCCCCCCAAAAAAAAAGAACAAAGAGAATAAAATATTATGAGATTATTAGATATTTCACGTACCTTTTGTCCATAAAATTACTTTTAGTTGATGGATTTTTAAGAGTTTTAATAAACCTATAAATGATAACTCTTTAAAAAATTGTAAAATTTTACTATTTAACTATCTATGATATGAAGATGCAACATTAAGGACGGAAGTGGAGAGTATATGTTTAAATCCTAGAGGTATCAAATCCACAACTATGAATAAGAATAATTATTATAGATTATGCTAATGTATCATCTAAAGTTAAAAATTATGTAAAAGAAATAAGTTATTGCATAGATTTAGGTTTGTAAATAAAATTTGATATATATCCAATAGTTGCATATCAAATTTTTTTGGATCATATCCATGCATTTGAACCCAAGAAATCACTAAGAAACTACAATCATTATTTGCTAAAAAAAAGTACGTAATACATATCTTCTCATAAAATTTAACAAAAAAATAGAATGAAAAGACCTAGTAAAATAAAAAATAAAATAAGCAAAAGAGAACAATATACTACGAAATACTAATCGCGTGTCAATTGCATGTTGCAAAAAAAAAGGGTAAGTATCTTATTCCCAAAAAATGGTAAGTAAAACTCAAAATGAGGGTAATTATTTCCCTGAAAGTTTACAATAAAGAACATAAAAGGAAACGAAGAACAAAGTAAAAGCTAAATAGATATAAAGGTAATAAGAATTCTATATAGGATGATGATTTATAATGAGAGAATGGGGTTGCAGAAGATAAATTTCATAGATTTGAATTAAAAAAAATCATCATCTAAATTAGTACAATCATATAACAAAGATTCCATGACACTTAATTTCATGAAAGAAAAAAGTTCCTGACACTTAATTTGAACTATTTAGGAAGAAAAACAAAAGTTCTCACCTCATTTGTTATAATCATGTCATATATAAAAACTTTAGAACACTACAATTTCTCTTTCGATGTAACTTTCCATTAACACAAAAGGGAAGTAATATAATATAGGGGGAGAGAGAGAGAGAGAGAGAGAGAGAGAGAGAGAGTTTGATTAAGAAACATAAAATATTCTCACCTTATTTTTGTAATTTGTGGATGCACACCGAACTCTATGACATTACAATCATAGGTGGAAAATAATTAATAATGACGAAAATAAATCCAAACCATGCCCATTTTTTAGGAGGAAAGTATCTGTTCCAAATCTGTCAATGCAGTAAAAAAAAATTAGAAGCAACAAAAAAAAAGAGATCAATTTCAGATGCTTTGTGATTGAAATCTAAAGTAATATTGAGATGGTGAAAATAATAAGATTGAATTTCAGCATTCAAGTACATAAAGAAAAAAATAAAATTGTTTCTTAAATAAGGTGAGAACAAATTAAATGGAAAGAATGGAGAAAAAACCTGATTGAGGGCAAAATCGTGTCTGAAATTTGTGTGAAAGGTTGATTGAAGAAGAAGTTATACATGTTCAATGACCAAAGTTTAGCTGAAGAGATATCTTAATACAATGAAGAGATATTCTCTAGATTTATGTAGTTATGGTTTAGTAATTTAAATTTTGGGATATATCCTAATTTATTATCTTCAATTTTAAAAAAAGGATATCTGACGGAAAAAGATAAAATTAAAAAAGGATAATTTATTGTTTGTTAAATGAGATTTTTTTAGATATGATTTGTAGTAGACTGGAACGGAGAGTTATTAAACCAAATGAATTTTCTTAAAATAAATAGAAAAAAAAAGAAAAAGAAACGAAAGAGGACTAAAAAGCCTATTATTCACACACACACACACACACAAAAAAGAGTAGACTTTGGAATCATAGCATGGACGCAGGAGATCGAAATCTAGTGAGTGCAAATCGAAATCCGGTGGTGCAAATCAGGGAGTGAAACCGATAAAATTCTTGGAGGGAGCAATAAAAAAGGGCAAAGAAAAAAAATTCTGGTGCCGGTCATAGATCCGCCTATGTTTGGAATATAGAGTTATTAAACCTATCTAAAGTGTGGGAGAAAAAACCTATATAATCCACCAAAACAAAGAAGAAGAAAGAAACGTGTTGGAACCTTTAGGAATAGGACCTTATTTTACTATATTCAATTATTTAAGGCACAATAATAATAAATCAGGGCCAATTAAAACTTAGATTTTTTTGAAAAAGAGAAAAATATCAAAACTTACATAATTAATTTAAGAAAAATTGGCTAATCCTTCCTTTATCAGATAGTATGATTGTATCATCATCTGCATGTATCCGCAAGAATGATATCAAAACCCTTCCTAAACTATGCGGCTATGGCCATAGATTAATATTTGGCTTTCTACCTCGCAATAGTTAATTAGAGGACTGCAAAAAGTAAAGAGGATAAAAAAAAATTAAAAAGTTCCAATGTAAAGTTGCAATAGAATTTACCTTCTTCATGCTAAAAAGACCCACCATGAAAGTTTGATCCTAAGAAGAATTCAATTAAACAGGAAAAGATATTAGTATTGGTATTATTTCTCAAAAACGAATTAAATGAACAATAAAAAAGAGAGAAGTCAAGAAATTAACCTTTATTGATGATTGCAAAAAAAATAATAATAAAATGAGCAAGAAGAAGAAGGAAAACGAATCTTCATCTTTGTGAACCGTGGGAAGTATTACATGATATGGTAGTGGGATGATGGAGAGGTTATTGTGGAGTAGTGGGAGTATGTGTTGAAGGTGAATTGATAGGATTAGAAGTCTTTCAAATAATAGGTTTAGTTATTATTTTTAATTATTAATTTTTAAATACTATGGTTTTAGAAGAGATGAGAATATTTTTATCCCTTCAAATTAAAATTAAAAAAAAATAACAAAAAGAAGAAAAGAGAAGAGCCCGCCACGTGGCATAATGTGAAGGTTGTTGAATAGTAAAATCTGAAAAGGGCTTCTGTAATATATATATACTAGCTTAATGACCCGTGCTATGCACGGGGGAGTATTATTTTTTGATCAATTTTACATCAGACATGGAAACAACACTTGTTATATTTTAAAAAGAAATACTATCCTATCTAAGAAGAGCTTGGAGAATTAATTGATTAACATTACTGCAAAAATTCAAGATTTTGCCAAGGAAATTTTACAAAAGTATAAAAAAAATTCTAGGTTGAAACATAAAATTTTGCACTTTATTGGAATAAGAAACTTGAGTTTCAAATAACACTTGTGAATAAAAGTATTTTTCCAGAGAAAGTAATCTTATATTCATTCAAGAGTCAATCATTTTATAATAAATTAAGAGAATTACATCTCCTAACCAAAAGAACTCATACATAATTATGACATTGGCTTAGAGGTCAGATTCTCTTAAATCTTAGTTGAGGGTTTAATTATATGATTGACCAACGCTGAAATAGGAAAAATATCAACATTAAACACTAATTTTATGGATACGATTTTGCGAAATAAATGTTTATACTCCAAAATATGTTGCCACCTTGAGTCTTGCCAACTAAAGTTTGTATCGACTTCCGAAAGAACATAAACATTTACTATAATAACAATTGTCGATTTTCATTATATTTACACTTAGTTGAATAGATAAATTTTTTAAATAGGAACATGGAAAAATATCAATTGGCTTGACCTTTGAATCAAGACAGTAGTTTAGTTGGTAAAATATTTTTTACTGCAGCAAAATATCTTGAGTTCGATAATATTGGATGTATGACCATCCACTTCCAACTCTCTCGCCCATAAAATAAATCTACAAAAAACTCGTACTTAATCTCCAATGCAACAGATTGATGATATAAACTCTATGACTGGATATGAACAAAAAATTAAATTAAAGATTAAGTTAAAACTTTTGAAACTACAAACATTAGAATAATCCCCCAAAAAAAAAGAACAAAGAGAATAAAATATTATGAGATTATTAGATATTTCACGTACCTTTTGTCCATAAAATTACTTTTAGTTGATGGATTTTTAAGAGTTTTAATAAACCTATAAATGATAACTCTTTAAAAAATTGTAAAATTTTACTATTTAACTATCTATGATATGAAGATGCAACATTAAGGACGGAAGTGGAGAGTATATGTTTAAATCCTAGAGGTATCAAATCCACAACTATGAATAAGAATAATTATTATAGATTATGCTAATGTATCATCTAAAGTTAAAAATTATGTAAAAGAAATAAGTTATTGCATAGATTTAGGTTTGTAAATAAAATTTGATATATATCCAATAGTTGCATATCAAATTTTTTGGATCATATCCATGCATTTGAACCCAAGAAATCACTAAGAAACTACAATCATTATTTGCTAAAAAAAAGTACGTAATACATATCTTCTCATAAAATTTAACAAAAAATAGAATGAAAAGACCTAGTAAAATAAAAAATAAAATAAGCAAAAGAGAACAATATACTACGAAATACTAATCGCGTGTCAATTGCATGTTGCAAAAAAAAAGGGTAAGTATCTTATTCCCAAAAAATGGTAAGTAAAACTCAAAATGAGGGTAATTATTTCCCTGAAAGTTTACAATAAAGAACATAAAAGGAAACGAAGAACAAAGTAAAAGCTAAATAGATATAAAGGTAATAAGAATTCTATATAGGATGATGATTTATAATGAGAGAATGGGGGTTGCAGAAGATAAATTTCATAGATTTGAATTAAAAAAAATCATCATCTAAATTAGTACAATCATATAACAAAGATTCCATGACACTTAATTTCATGAAAGAAAAAAGTTCCTGACACTTAATTTGAACTATTTAGGAAGAAAAAACAAAAGTTCTCACCTCATTTGTTATAATCATGTCATATATAAAAACTTTAGAACACTACAATTTCTCTTTCGATGTAACTTTCCATTAACACAAAAGGGAAGTAATATAATATAGGGGGAGAGAGAGAGAGAGAGAGAGAGAGAGAGAGTTTGATTAAGAAACATAAAATATTCTCACCTTATTTTTGTAATTTGTGGATGCACACCGAACTCTATGACATTACAATCATAGGTGGAAAATAATTAATAATGACGAAAATAAATCCAAACCATGCCCATTTTTTAGGAGGAAAGTATCTGTTCCAAATCTATCAATGCGGTAAAAAAAAATTAGAAGCAACAAAAAAAAAGAGATCAATTTCAGATGCTTTGTGATTGAAATCTAAAGTAATATTGAGATGGTGAAAATAATAAGATTGAATTTCAGCATTCAAGTACATAAAGAAAAAAATAAAATTGTTTCTTAAATAAGGTGAGAACAAATTAAATGGAAAGAATGGAGAAAAAACCTGATTGAGGGCAAAATCGTGTCTGAAATTTGTGTGAAAGGTTGATTGAAGAAGAAGTTATACATGTTCAATGACCAAAGTTTAGCTGAAGAGATATCTTAATACAATGAAGAGATATTCTCTAGATTTATGTAGTTATGGTTTAGTAATTTAAATTTTGGGATATATCCTAATTTATTATCTTCAATTTTAAAAAAAGGATATCTGACGGAAAAAGATAAAATTAAAAAAGGATAATTTATTGTTTGTTAAATGAGATTTTTTTAGATATGATATGTAGTAGACTGGAATGGAGAGTTATTAAACCAAGTGAATTTTCTTAAAATAAATAGAAAAAGAAACGAAAGAGGACAAAAAAGCCTATTATTCACACACACAAAAAAAAAGTAGACTTTGGAATCATAGATGGGACGCAGGAAAGTGAAATCTAGTGGTGCAAATCGAAATCCCAGTGGTGCAAATCTGGGGTCGAAACTGATAAAATTCTTGGAGGGGCAATAAAAAGGGCAAAGAAAAAAAATTCTGGTGCCGGTCATAGATCCGCCTATGTTTGGAATATAGAGAGATTAAACCTATTGAAAGTGTGGGAAAAAAGACCTACATAATCCACCAAAACAAAGAAGAAGAAAGAAACGTGTTGGAACCTTTAGGAATATGGCCTTATTTTACTATATTCAATTATTTAAGGCACAATAATAATAAATTTGGGCCAATAAAAATTTAGATTTTTCTGAAAAAGAGAAAAATATCAAAACTTACATAATTAATTTAAGAAAAATTGGCTAATCCTTCCTTTATCAGATAGTATGATTGTATCATCATCTGCATGTATCCGCAAGAATGATATCAAAACCCTTCCTAAACTATGCGGCTATGGCCATAGATTAATATTTGGCTTTCTACCTCGCAATAGTTAATTAGAGGAATGCAAAAGTAAAGAGGATAAAAAAAATTAAAAAGTTCCAATGTAAAGTTGCAATAGAATTTACCTTCTTCATGCTAAAAAGACCCACCATGAAAGTTTGATCCTAAGAAGAATTCAATTAAACAGGAAAAGATATTAGTATTGGTATTATTTCTCAAAAACGAATTAAATGAACAATAAAAAAGAGAGAAGTCAAGAAATTAACCTTTATTGATGATTGCAAAAAAAATAATAATAAAATGAGCAAGAAGAAGAAGGAAAACGAATCTTCATCTTTGTGAACCGTGGGAAGTATTACATGATATGGTAGTGGGATGATGGAGAGGTTATTGTGGAGTAGTGGGAGTATGTGTTGAAGGTGAATTGATAGGATTAGAAGTCTTTCAAATAATAGGTTTAGTTATTATTTTTAATTATTAATTTTTAAATACTATGGTTTTAGAAGAGATGAGAATATTTTTATCCCTTCAAATTAAAATTAAAAAAAAATAACAAAAAGAAGAAAAGAGAAGAGCCCGCCACGTGGCATAATGTGAAGGTTGTTGAATAGTAAAATCTGAAAAGGGCTTCTGTAATATATATATATATTTCTCTCTACCCTCTTTTCATATTTAACAACGTTCTTCTCTCAGAATCAAGAACTGCACTTTTGAGGTATGGATGGTTAATATATGTTTTTTTTTTTTTAAATATTTAATGTGTGAAGTTGCAATTCCACTACTTTCCTTCTTTACTGGAATTATATTGTCATCTTATTGCAAATTTTGGGTTAGTTCTTGCTTGGCCCTGTAAAAGTTGAAATAAAAGTTGTTTTATAATTTCACTCAATTTTGTAAAAAGCCTCTGGAGAACTTTGAACAATTTTTTTTTAATTAAATAATTTAATCTTATTGTGGATACATTCAGGGGCTTATATTTGGTGGTCAGTGGGACTTAGAAATTACAATTTAGGATTTAGGATTTCTTGATTTATGATTAGGAATATGAGTAAAACTTGAAAAACATATTGGATTTTTAATTGCTCAGAGTATTTAAGTTGCTATGTTTATGAATTACTCTGAGAATTGGTACACAATCAAAATTTCTGCTAATATTCTTTTGGAGACGTCTTCTATTCTTTAGTTTCTGAGATGTTTTTTTTTCAATTTCAAAAAATATATGATCTAGAAAAAAGCTAAAAAAAAGATGAGAAATTTATTATTGAACATCTAATTCAGGGTTTGACTTGTTTATATGGTTTACCCTGCAAGTATATGATGCATAAATGCTCTAATGGACATGGATAATGAAAGTATATGATAAAGATTAAAAAAAATTAGCGAGAAGGAAAAATTTTGGTTGTTATCTAATGGAGAGATCATCCTCTATCTACCTCTGCTTTTAACTGTGTGAAATTGTAATGTTAAGTAACTTTTTTTGAGGTCACATGTTCAGAATTCTAAAACATCATTTATTTCAACTTTTTATGCAAGATTTTTTTTTTTTCTTTCTATTTTCTAGAAAAAGATACAAGCCTAATTTTGTTGTGTGTACACATGTAAAAGTATGGCAGGAAGAGGACGAGGTGGGGGCCGAGGCCGGGGACGTGGTGGGGGGCGAGGAGGAGGACGTGGGAAAGGTGTTAATGTGCTGGATACCGTAACAACAAGATCCCCAAACACTGATACCCAATCTCCGAACATCTCAGAGAATTCAGCCCCACATGCTACTACAGCACCGGAAACGACTCCAGAACTAAATGAGAGTAGTTTGCATGCTCCACAATCAAGCATACCCGTGGATTCGGCTTGCGACATGGAAACTAGTGGTGGTGAATCAAGTCATGCAGCGGGCCCTTCTCAACCACCGCAACTCAGCATTCCGAACATTGAAGAAGAGCCAGAAATTGAAGAAATGGATGATGTGTTGGATGAAGATGGTAAAATCCGCTTGGAGATGAAAGGAGATGCGTAAGTATACAAAAGCAAATTATTATATGAAAATGGCATAGTATTTTGACTAACTACTCATTAGTAATTGTACAAACTCAACGTGTGTGATAAGAATTCATAAGTACCATATATAATCAGCAAAAATGAGTTGTATGATAAATGAAATTATGGAGAAATCAGAAAAACTCTTTGATTATACATGTTTAATCTCTTTATTTAAGAAATATTTAATATAAAAAGATAGAAAGAGTTTTACTTCATTATCACTTTAAAAAATCTGAGATTTTTTTTTATATATTTAAGAATTAACCTCTTTTTTCCCACTTTTTAACCAATTTGTTTTAAATCCATTTCAAATATTTAGTTTACTTGTTCTCTGTCATCATATTAACAATGCTTAATCTCTTAGATTGAAAGCTCTTTTATATAAATTTGTAGTAAAGAACTGTATTTAACTCGTACATTACAAATTTGGAGAATTCTATTACAGGTTCAAGAAACAATCTCGAATTACCAAAGCCATTATGGTAATCTTAAAGGGCAGGTATGATGGTCCTTGGACAACTTGGGGAAAAGTCCCTCAGCGCACAAAAAATATGCTTTGGGAAGAGTTTTCTGTAAGAATAACATATGGTTAAAACCTTTTGACAATATTTTTTATTTATCTATAATTGAATGAAATAAACATCATAAAGATAATATAATAATTGTTTGGAGGTTCTTGTTGGTTTAATTGTAGCGGCTCTTCAGTTGGGACATCGCTGATTCTATTGCGGTTCAGAAGGCGTGGTCGATTCGAAATGGGACTCGTATCTGCCATGAATTTCATAATGCCATGAAAGGAAACTATTGTCCCGGATGGGTGCACCAGGAACATTGGGATCAGATGTTACGTGATCATTGGTCAACTGAAGACTACCATAAAAAATGTGAAGCTGCCAAGAAAAATAGAAACGAAGCTGGGGGCGAGGGTGTGAGTTTGAGTACTACTGGCTCCATCTCCATTCTGGAACATGAAGAAAGATTGGTATGTCATATTATACATTGAAGAATATTGGTATTTCTCTTTGTGTACTTCTTGCTTTTTATACATTCTGATTTTGCAGGAGAAAATGAGAGGTAGTCGCGTGTTTAGCGATGAGACATTTTGTTTGACTCACCAACACCAAAAGGATGCCAAGGGAAAGCGAAAAGGGGATTGGGTCAACGAGAAGGCGAAGAACGTTTATGTGAGTCTTTTCTTTTTAATAACAATTCATTCTAGAGTTTAAAAGGATAACTGATTTTGAAGGTATCAAGAATCAACTAGATGGTATTGCTTTCATGTCATAAAGTGTACTTGAGGTTCTCACTAAAACTAATGAAAACAAATGATATTTTCAGTTGGTATTCTAGTTTTGTTTTAGATGTTGTGTGCCATTGCTTGGTATTCCAATTTTAATAAACTATTTAAGTGTTTATTCTTGACAGTTTCTAGCTCAAATTTAAGTGTTGTTATGATAACTCCTTTTCCATTCGATAACAATTGCACTTCATTTGTAGGAAACGTTCAAAAAGTTGCATGATGAAGCATCCACGAGCGGGACTAAGGTAACTCCGGGAGCGGCGGGAACAAACCTTCGTGGAGGTCTCTGGGGGTAGAAATCGGAAAGGACGTATATATGGTCTTGGATCACAAGCTAGTTTTGTTGGTGGTAATATAAATTCTAGCAGCCAAATGCGCTCAAAATCTTACGAGGCATTGAAGAAACAAATCACCACTCAAGTAAGAGTTGAGCTCCAAGAGCAGTTTGCTCGAGAGATGGAACGCGTACGTGCGGCACTTGCGACTCAATTTGGTGTCAATCTCAATTTCTCAAGTACTAGTGTTTCTCCCCCTTCTAACATAGGAGCTGACCAGGATGGGAATGAAGGTGAAAATGCATATGATGATGATTTAGGTGCTCTCTAGATAGTTGTCTTTACTTTATTGCTAGCTTTTGATTGTTAAAACTTTTAGTACTAGTTTTTGGTAATTAGATTTGCAATACTTCCTTTTGTTATGGAACCTAAAGTGCATTGGTATGATTGTTTTAAATATCCTTTAACTATGTGAGATTTTGAAGTTAAATGTTGATATCAGGCATTATAGTTTGGGAGAACTTTACTAGTTGTGTATATTTTCTTCAATTTTTTGGTGTGATTTTATTTTTGTGCATGTGTTGGATATAATGTACGGTGGTATTGATAAAATTTGTTAGGATGTACGTAATGTCGATGTAATATTCTTGGGGCATTTAGAGGAAAACAATAGAATTTAAAAATATTTATTATATATTTAGGGATTGTTTAAATATGAATTTTTTTTTTTTTTTATATAAATTATGAAAATAGCCCTAGAAATTCTATCCCTAAATAAGGATAGATTTGCAATAAAATTTAGAAAATATAATTTGATATCATTAGCAAATTTGTCTCTAAATAAGGACAGATTAGCCATAGGTTTTTTGAAATTCTATCCTTAGGAAATCCGTCCTTAATAAGGAGAGATTACCGATGGAATTTAAAAAGATATCCTTAGTAGATCCGTCCTTAATAAGGATAGAATAGTAATGGAAGTTTTGAAAATATAATTTTCTATCCTAAGCAAATTCGTCCCTAAATAAGGACAGATTACTAATAGGATTTTAATAAATATCCGTAGTAGATCCGTCCTTAATAAGGACAGAATAGTAACGGAATATTTTAAAATATAATTTTCTATTCTAAACAAATCCGTCCCTAATTAAGGACAGATTACAAATAGAATTTCAAAAAATATCCTTAGTAGATCCGTCCTTAATAAGGACAAAATAGTTATGGAAATTTTGAAAATATAATTTTCTATCCTAAGCAAATTCGTCCCCTAAATAAGGACGAGATCACTAATAAAATGTTAAAAAACAATTTTTTTTTCCTTAGGAAATTCGTCCCCTAATAAGGGATCTGAATACTAATAGAGTTTTAAAAACAAAAAAAAATTATTCTTAGGTAATCCTCCCTAATAAGGACAGATTACTTATAGAATTTTAGAAAATATAGGATGGATTTGCAATTGTTTCCCAAAGTTTCCGTTGAATATCAAAACATAGTTTCAACAGATTTAGGATGGAATATCCATAACTTAAATTCTTTTACAATTGTCCCAAATTTAGGACAGATGTCCTAATTAGTTCTCTCCCAAATCAGTTTAATTAAAAAAATTTATCTTTTTTTTTAATGAAATTATGTACTTTCATATTTGTAGGTATTCTGTCCTAATTGTTTTGGGATGGATACATTATTCCGTCCCTAATAATTTGGGGACGAGGGTTTTAAGGGAGTACTTTATAATCCAGTCCCTACATCTGTCTAAACATAAAAATCTGGGACAATGTAAGGACGAAATATATGCTCCCAAATAAGATGTTTCCTTGTAGTGGTTGTTTTTTACATTTAATCCATAGGTTCTTATTAAATTTGTTTTTAAACTGACTGTATAGGTAATTGCACTAAACATTTTCCAAAATCTCAACAAGAAATAACATCCGTGGATGAGAATGGATTTGTTATATATCGAAGGCGGAAAAAATGGAAATCTAATTGAAAAAAATAGGATACAGCTAGATAATCGATTTGTTGTTCCGTACAATCGATATTTGTTAGTCAAATTCCAAAGTCATATCAATGTTGAGGCATGTAATAAATCGCGCGCCATCAAATATTTATTCAAATATATAAACAAAGGGCCTGATCGAATTACAACAGTAATGGAAAAGAAAAAAAATGACTCGGGAGGGAATTCTGAAGATAATACATAGATTAATGAAATTAAATGCTTCTTAGATTGCAGATATATATCTGCTTGTGAGGCATGTTGGAGAATCTATGAATTTGATGTTCATTTCCGAACTCCAGCTGTTGAACGATTAGGATACCATTTGGAAAACGAACAATGCATCGTTTTGATGACAGTGCGGATTTACCACAGCTTGCTTCAAATGAAATGGTACAAAAAATCATGTTCACAGAATGGTTTCTGACCAATCAACACGATGCACAAGTAAGACACTTGACATATGGAGAATTTCCACAGTATTATGTCTGGAAACAGAAGGGGAAAAAGTGGTCTAAAAGGAAAAATGGGAAAAGTATTGGCAAATGACTTTTGCCCACCCTGTTTCAGGAGAAAATGTATTATATGAGAATGCTTTTAAACTATGTCCATGGTCCAACATGTTACGAAGATATACGCAGTTACAATGGACATTTGTATTCGACCTTCAAAGCAGCATGTTATGCAAGAGGGCTTCTTCAAGAAGATAAAGAATGGATCGATACAATGGAGGAAGTGAATCAGTGGGCTTCAGGTTATCAAATGAGGGAGTTATTTGTTACAATTTTTCTTTTTTGTAACGTGGTGGATGTTTCAAATTTCTGGGGCTCAAATTGGAAAAAGTTATTAGATGATATTCTATATAGACAATGAAAAATCCTTAAATTTCCAAGGTTAATTTTGTCGCCGGAACAACTTCAAAATTTCACACTTATTGAAATTTAGAGTCTTTTGATTAGCCATGGCATGTCATTAGAAGAAATCGAAGGGATGCCACAATTGCAAAAGGATATCTTAGAAAATCTTAATACTAGATGTATACTTGAAGAAAGTATGCATGATACTGAAGAATTAGCAAGGTAAATGATTCAATGATATTGAAATTGAATGTTGAACAAAGACATGTGTACGATAGAATTTTGGCAGCAATTGATGGAAAAGGAAATAACTTCTTCTTTGTATATGGTCATGGAGGTACTGGGAAAACTTTTCTTTATAGGACCATTATTAATAAACTTAGATCCGAGGCGAAAATTATTCTAGCAGTGGCATCTTCAGGTACATTTTTTCATTATGAGAACTTCGAACAAATTTATGCAGCTATATTCTTAGTAATTGGACGAATTTTTTTTTATTGACAAATATATTAATTATAACTAACACTTCTCTTCATAATAGGAATTGCATCTTTACTTCTGCCAGGAGGAAGAACAGCACATAGCAGATTCAAAATTCCTCTCTTCTGCACTGAAGACACTACATGTGCTGTAAAACCTAACTCGCAAGTTGCAGATTTAATAAAGAAATCATCTTTAATTATTTGGGATGAGGCGCCGATGAATTCAAGATATGTATTCGAAACAGTTGATAAAACATTTAGAGATATATGAGGGATTCATCAGGTGGCAATGAGAACAAACCTTTTGGGGGAAAGCCAATTTTATTAGGTGGAGATTTTAGACAAATTTTTCCTGTTGTACCTAAAGGACGTCGAGCAAATATTGTGCATTCCTCATTAAATCAATCCGTATTATGGAAGGACTATGAAGTTTTGGCGCTTACACAAAATATGCGTCTACAGGAAGTTGGAGGTCCAAACTCAACTAAAAAAGTGGAAATTGAAGAATTTTCTAAGTGGCTCCTTGATATAGGCAATGGAAAAGCCGAGTGTATTTCTAAAGAGGATGACTTAGATCCCTGTTGGATTAAAATTCCGAACAAATACATTGTCAACTCAACAACAAATGATCTGGAATCGATTTTTGATTCAACATATGATCATTTCAATAGTAAGATGCTGAACATTGGTTATATCACAGAACGCGTAATACTTACTCCTAGAAATGAAACAGTTGATGAGTTGAATATTTATGCACTTAAAAGAGTTCCTGGAGAAACTATTGAATATCTAAGTGCATATAGAATTGATAAGGCATCCGTAAATGTCCTTGGAGATCAACTGTTATATCCAATTGAATTCTTGAACAGTCTAAATCTCCCAGGAATTCCAAATCACAAACTACAAATCAAGAAAGGAGTTCCTATTATGTTGCTTAGAAATATCAACCCGAGCAAAGGAATGTGCAATGGGACGCGTTTGATAGTAACCCAAACAGGTCAAAGGGTTATTGAAGGAGAAATCATTTCAGGTTCCCATATTGGAGATAAGGTACAAATCCCTAGAATTGATTTGAGTTCAATTGATCCAAAATTGCCTTTTACATTCATTAGAAGACAATTTCCTATCAAAGTGTGTTATGCAATGACCATAAACAAAAGTCAAGGACAAACTCTTGCCAAAGTCGGTTTGTATTTGCCTAAACCTATTTTTAGGCATGGACAGTTATATGTTGCTTTCTCAAGATTGAAGGACGCCGAAGGATTAAAAATACTTCTAAATGAAGATGATAGTGAATTCAAGAACTACACTAAAAATATTGTCTATGAAGAAGTTTTTTACACCTTACCATTGGTAAGAAATTCTGTTTTTATATTTTATATATAATTCTTAATATTTATGAGATGAACATCTTATTTTTAACAATAAGACCAATAGTGCAGTTTCGGTCCATTTAACATAAGTCAACTGACTTCCATAAGAAATAAAAATAAATAAATACATACTTTATTACTATGTATTCTCAATGCAGATTTTCAATCCAGTTGAACTTATTTGTCCTATAAATATGATTGCATTTGAAACCCAAAGAAAAATCATTAATGTAAAGCTATCAGTTTCAGTTAAAGTTCATAGAACATGGCACTTTCAAAATGATATCTACATAACTTCATTGGTGACATGTTTAAATTAAAGTTTCCTCAAAACAAAATCCAACTAAACTAAAACACTTCAATTAATTTCCTTTGTGGTTTTAGACTTTATTTGTATTTATAATGCAATATGTGATTGCGGTTAAAAAATATGACAATTTCAATGCATAACACATAATCTGAGGAAAATTCAAAATCAATAAAAGGAACAATGCAGATTTCAAATCTACAATATATATGCCTGTATTCCAAAACAAATCAAATTCAAAGTGGAAAATTAATCAGATTGAGCAAGATTCATTGAACATGCAAAGTTTAAACTCATAATTACCTAACATTATCGGTAGACAGTTTCAATTAAAGTTCTTTCAAAATGATATTTGCACAAACAAATCTATGTAAATTTATGAGCCACCAGTTGAACTAAGGTTCATTCAGTATATATATATATATATATATATATATATATATATATATATATATATATATATATATATATATATAACTCACCATCTTGCGGTCGAGATGCATTGTGTAAAGTAAGCTAAGCCTAAACTGATTTACATCATTTATCCAAAAGAATTCAAATTTTTACCCTTGCATTTGTTGAAACGCCTCGAGTTATATATTTAACCAGTTTCATTTGATATCCTCACCTACAAACTCAGACATTTAAAATAGATACTAGCAGGAAAACTTATAATGTCCTTTTTGGATTTTGTATCTCTACTACTTAATTTAGTTTCCTTTTTAGTTGTACACTTTGTTTGTCTTTATAATGCACTCCTTCATTAGTTGAAAAAAAAAAACATATTAATTCATTAAACATAATCTAAAAAATTGCCAACATAAAAAACAGGACACATGAAGGTTTCACTTGTGCAATATCTCTGCCCATATTTGAAAATAAAACAAATTCGAAGGGGAAAAGGTGATCATTTTGCATTAAGATTCATTGAACATGCAAACTTGAAACTTGAAACTAAACAACGTTATAGGTGTCCAGTTTAAGTTAAATTCCTGCCAAAATGCAATTACCAACAACAAATATATACAAATTTATAAGTAGCCAGTTGAAATAAAGTTCATTCAACATGAAATATATATATATAAGAAACAAGTTTCAATTAAGTTTCATTGTGTCAAACAAGTTAAGACTAACCTTATTTGCAAAGTTTATCCAGTACAATACATTGTTTTCCTCCTTACATTTGTTTAGAAAACTCGAGTCCTGTGTCATCATTATACTACATTACCAAGTCTAATATCAATGTGAAAATTGACACAAAGAATAAATTACAATTTACTTTTTAAAAAATAAATATAAACATACTGGGATTTGTTAGCAAAACAATATGAAAAAACTATAGACCGTCTTAGGAAAAATTAAGCCATTTGAGAAAACTGAAAAAATATTATTTGATACAAAAGTAAATTAATATATAATCTAATGGAAGAAACTGACAATTCCAAACAGAACCTTTGATGGTTCCGCAAAATACACTTTAACAAACCATGCAAAACAAGAACTACATATTCATATACCGTAAAAAAAAAATAAAAGTTTAAAAAATGGTCACCTAAAAGGCCTCTTTAAAACAAAAGAGCCATTTCTTAACGGTTTAAAAATCCTTAAACAACCATTAGACACACAATAAGGGAACCAGCCTTCAAAATCCTTAAACACCCATTAGACACACAATAAAGGAACCATAAATCATATCAAACTTGAATATTAAAAATTAAAGAAGGAAAAAAACTCACAAAAAATATGGCTAAAGGATACTGACCTTCAGAGTCATGTCTACGTTTTTCCTTTGATTACTCAGGAGCTTTGGTAAATCATAATTTACTGTCAATGTTTGTACCTCTTGGAATGACCTAATCAATTCATAAAGTCTCAGCCCTGCAAGAAAAAAATACTTCACTAAACACCGACATAAATACTACACTAAGAACAAATCCAAATATATCGAATGACACCTCTATTTAGACAAATGGAATCATTGAAGGAAAAAAAAAAAAAACAAAACTTACCATTACTTAAATATACAAATATTTAACTTAACACCCTTTAACTACATATATTTTCATCAACCTCATAAGTCCAACATCAAGAATTTCAATATGGCTTTTTAACTATTTATTAATAATTTACGTTTATGGCTATTTTATTATTTAGCGTATCATAATCACTTGAAATCATTCACGCATAACATTCATGCACACATGCCTTGATGCTGCGTTTGCTTCTTCGCTCCAGATATAGAAAGAGCCGGCTACTTGCCTCGAATTTATTAGGTTTCTGTTACACTTTAATCTAAATTAACCTTTAATGTAGCTCAGAATTATTTGGCATAATATCTACCATTTGAACTCATATCTCCGTTAGTTCAATTAAAGTTCAACTCATAGCTTCTTAATTTCCAACAACAATTGTAACATTCAAATGTAAACTACAGGTTTACAACATTCAAGAACCATTTTTTAAAATAAAACAAATAATGTTACTTAAATATATTAACCATTAGTCTATAACAAAGCATTAGAAATATTGAACAATGAAACGCATAAACGTATGAAATATCATTTTCATTCCAAAGTTATAAAAAACAATAGTCACTTGAAAACAGTAAACAATAATAATTCTTCTAACGATTACATTATAAACTAGACTCTATTTATATCAATAGTTATTTATATTTAGACCTTGATTACATTTGAAATCCATTAGCATCTCCTTTGCGCTCCATACGCGCCCTCTTTCCAATATTCTCTGCATCTCCATTATTTCTATGTCCAACGTCCACGCTACATATCCCGTCCCCTTGAGTTTCTTGAACTAAAACTTTATCTGGATCATAGTACAACCAATAGGTATTACCAATTTCTCCAGGCAATTTCATCCGACTTGCTCCAAAATAATGCTTGAATAACTCAGCATGTAGCCCATAGTGGCATTTTGATTCAATCACACAAAGAACAAAAGGGTTATAAAAATTTACAATCGTCTCCAGTTTCCTATCTGCCTCCCCTGCAGTTAAATAATCTTCGCTAATAATGATTACATATAAGGGGAATTCCATGTAATCGGCAACTTGAATCCATGGCCGGGTTTCAGTCCACCAATTAAAGTTTAGTTCCTTTGTTAAAGTCAAAGGCATACAAGGAGGGTTCAAGAACTCTAGGAATTCCCCCGCTTTCACTTCACCCGGATTCAAAATAATCCTAAGACAATGAGCTTTTTTGTGGAGAATAATATGGTGAACTCTCTCCGTTTGGAAATCAGCAGATGATATTAAAACACTCTCAGAATAAAATGGGCGAATTTCAGGTTTACCAATTATAGTATACTTAGGTAGGATTGCACTATAACCAGCCATGGTGGAAAAAAACGATTTCAGGAAAATTTATTCAGAAAATATGAGGATTTCAGCCTAGAATAAACAGCAACTCCTATATGTATTGAATTTACAGAAAGGTAACATCCATTCACAATAAATTCCAACAGTCCCCATATGAAGAGTCACAATTCTACACAATAGCCAAATTTTCTGGTCTTAAAATCTTCTACATACCCGAAATATGAAATTGAATTTGTAATTAATTTGAAAATCTTTAAGATTCATCATCAATCACATAAACAGTGAATTATACATTTATTAGCCGCAATCTAATTAAAATTTAAACATAAAAATCAAATAATAAATACAAATGATCAAGGTTAAGGGAAAACCTTACAAATTCATCAGTTCTTGAATTTTTCGAAAAGAAAACTGCCATACACATGCATGAATCAAATCATAAAGATTAAAAATAAATTGCCCAATAAAACTTAATGGTCAATTATACCAAATAAATTTGGAAACTCAACCGACATACTTCTATGTTGATACCTTGAATCTAATAATCATCAATACACCTCTTCGATTATGAAGTTTTATAACTGAATTATTAAATTCCTTTTCGTATTCATCGAACCGAAAAAACCTCCAATTCGAACACATAAAAACGGATTTTCAATGAAATGAATTTGTGAAGGAAGGAAAAAGGGTAAAAAAATTCACAAAAACTCTCACAGGAAGAATTAAGTTTTGAAATAACTGGAATCTTCCTTTGGAAATAATGAAAAATTACAGAGTATTTTCTCTGATGAAGATGGAAGTTGTATTTGGAGTAAGCTAAGCCACGTGTTGCCAATATACTTCAAAAGTCCACCTCGGTTCCTACTGGGAACACACGTGTAGTACACTTCACCAAAAAGGTCGTTTAATAAAAAAAAAAATCTAAATATTAAATAAATACTATGCATTAAATTTTAACTCTCTATAAAACCCTAACATCACAAAAACTCTAATCACTTATTTATGATTTAGCATCCAACCAAGAAAGGGGAAACAATCCACAAAACAACACTCTAGGAAATTTAAAATCCAACAAACACAAGAATGGCAACTTTTGAAAGAGGATTCATCAAGTGCATGACAAATGCCAATGATTTGATCGCCATGGTAATATTTTTCTTTGCTCCCTATTTCAAACATGTTTTTTTAATCTATTATATATAATTATTTTCCCCAATATTCCCATTATTTGTTTTTAGGAAATACCAAATAGCTTTATCATTGGAGTCGAAAACAATATTGCAGAAATGATCTTCCTCACAAACCACCAAGGGACATTATGGATTGCATACATTACCAAATTACAAGATACTAACATTCTAAATGATGGATGTGACACATTTGTCAAAGACACGCAGATTAAAAAAAATGACTACGTAGTCTTCCAAAAAGTCAGAGGAATTGTTTACAATGTTATTATTCTTGGAATTCAGAAATAATCTATGTACTTGGAATTCAAATATAATAAACGTTTTTTTCACTTCCATATATTATATTTTTATTTTTAATTACAAGAGTAAAAAGACCTTTAAACACAAATCACCTATTTAACTATGTAGCCAAATTAATTCATGCCAAAATATGTTCAAAACACCCCCGCATCGCGCGGACTTTAACACTAGTATAATTAATGGAACTATCCTAGAGTTTTATTCCGATAGTAATCCATAATTGCTTATACACTCAGTCTTCCTCGTATGGACTATCATACCCTTCTCATCTGTAAAAGCAACAATTGCAAGGAGTGAGCTACAACTAGGGATTTTCACTATTAGGATAAACCAAAATATCGAACCGAATTTTACTATATGGTTTGGTTTATTCATTTCGGTTTTGAAAAAGTAAAAAAAAAAAATCGGTTTTCAATTTTTAGTAACCGAATTACCGAAATACCAAATAGACAAATTTTTTTATTATTAAAAAACATTTGTATTATACTTATAAGTATTATTAATATTACTTAGAATTTTCTTTAATCCATTGGTTTCAATAACATTCTGGGAACAGTCATTTTGTCCATTTATTGACAAATGTTAGGCATGTCTCATATTCATTCCCACTCATACCCTGAATTATTAGGGACTTAATGAGTTATGTTATTGTTGTAGAGTTGTATTTTTATTCTTAATTCTTAATTTATTGTTTTTATTTTAATTGTACATTAAATTTTATCTTTTGTCTAATTTTTATTAAGTTGAGCTCCACAAGAAAAATATGAAATTTCGGTACAAACCGAACCGAACCATACAGAAATAATTTTGGTATTCGGTTTCCATAAAATTCTAGTTCGGTTCGGTTTTCATAAAACGTTACAAAACCGAAACGAATTCCGAAATTTTATTCCGAAAGACGAACCAAATATTGAATACACACCCTAGCTACAACTCAGTACATATATAAACACCTCAGGGGAAAAATCTGGTTACATAGATATAGTTTTTAGAAAATAGACAGTTATAGAAGTATATTTTTAAACATATACTTTTGACAGAAAAGTATTTCTGGATCTTCCAGAAATTTAGACAAATTTCTCATATTTTAACAATTGCAGAACATAACAGAATTTACAGAGTGATACTTTAACTGGGGATCGTAGGTTTACTGAATCAGTAGGTTTACTAAATGACAACAGAGCGATGTTTAAGTGGTAAGACGCTTCACTTCCAACCAGTAGGTCGGAAGTTCGAGTCATGTTGAAGGGGAAGTGGGGAACCACTCTTAATCCTTCTTAAAAAAAGGTTTACTGAATTAGAAACAGATGTTGATATATCGTCATAAACTTATACCCTCTAGAAATGGGTCAGAGCAAAGCCCCAATTATTAACTCAATTGGAGGGTCAAAATGACAGTAACCCAAGTCGAAACCGCAAAGTATCAACATTATTAGAATATTGAAAATACTATAGGCATAACCGAGCATAAACAGATTTTCTTTTCGTTTCATAAGGACTATCAGACCTTATCTTTTAAGGCTTCTCAAAACATCATTTTCTGCCGAGGGAAAATGTAGTAGTAGTTTATAAGAATTTCAGTAATTTGATTATAGTAGTTGAGGTAGTATGGCAGACTGCCCAATTGCATCATGGAATTTCAGTGCAAACAGTAATCATGAAGTACCAAAACACACACACACACACATATATATATATATATATATAGAGAGAGAGAGAGTTTTGGAATCGAATGAGATTTCAAAAGGAACGGAGAGTAATCTCATAGGCTTTGAATAATAAGGAAAAAATGAGTGAAAATCGTCTGTACCCGTTTGTATATTTATTTCTGTGCACAATTAATAAGAATTCGCCATGTGATCAATTTTTTTAATTATATATACACATGATGAATTGTGATTGGTTAGACACAGGAATGAATACACACGAGTACAGACGATTATTTGCCGGAAAAAAGGCGGGTCCCTCTTGAACAATAGATGAACCCCATGAAAAACCATATATTTCTTAATTTGTTCCTAGACAACATGAATAATGACCCAAGAGTTTCAAAAAGACCAATAAGGTGACCAATATAATATTCCCATCACATTTAATGTAGCATGGTTTAACAGAAAAAGACAACATGAATCTATGAGTTTCAAATTGCAAAGAAAAGGGAATGGGCCACTGATCATCAATAATTAAACTATAAGAAGGATTATTATCATTATCTTATTGGAATTGCTCCAAAGAGTTCTAGTATTGAAAGAACTAGGGACAGAGAAGAAAAAAACTATGCAACAGAGCAAGATTTATATATGTTTTTAACTTTTCGGTTCCGCGAGTACATTAGCCACCGAACTAAAACATAGAAACAATTCTAAATTTCAAGAGGGTTGTTGTTCCAAAAAGAATTAGTTCACAATAGATATAAGCAAGTCTGTGACCATCTAATATAAGCCAATTGCAGTAGCAATATGACATAAAATAGACTCAGATTTTCCCGTATTTGATAGGAAAAATATAATCCTTTGTAAAATCAAAGGCAATCTACACGTACCTTTGATTCGTTCCTAAACTGTCGGGGACAAAATATGTTCACCAACAAGACCTGAAGCAGTAACGATATGGTAAAAACCTTACCTTCGATCGGTGGAACGGGTAGCGGAGCTTTCTCATGTTATGTCTCCGCAAGAATGTCTGCACCCGTGGAGAAAGAAAACGATCGATCGTAGATTATAATTAGGGTTTGTGCTGAAAAAGTGTATATATAGAATCAAAAATTGAAAACTTAGTCTCCTAATTCTTTACTTATGTTAATCCTAGCACCACAAATTCCAAAGCTTGGCAGTTTGGTCCTAATAAAGGGACCAGGTTTCACATCATACCCCCCTTAAGAAACGTTTCGGCCTCGAAACTTACGCACCTGATTCCTCCAAGAGGTGAGGGTACTTTGATCTTATCTCTTCTTCGAGTTCCCATGTCGCTTCTCCTGGTGTATCGTTCGACTATTGAACCTTAATGGAGGGTATAGTTCTTCTTCTCAACACTTGGTTCTTACGGTCAAAGATCCGGATCGGATATTCGTTATAGGTCAAATCCTCCAGTAGTTGCAAAGATTCATGCTTCAAGACGTGACTTGGGTCTTAGATGTAACATCGCAAATGTGATACATGAAACATGATGAGAACTCTCCCTCAACGCTGGCAGTAACGCCAATCAGTACACTTACATACCAAACTCTTTCTAAAGCCCCTTCCAATGCTTTCTGGGTAACTGCTGTTGTACGAGAATTCAGTTAGTACTAGGTAATCCATCAAGATTCCTTTGAAATCAAGTACGCATGCTCGTAGAATCTCTTCCAACGCCCGGATTGTTCTTTCTGACTGTCCATATGTCTGCGGGTGAAACGTTGTACTATGATCTTGGTCCCCATCGCTTTGTTGGAACTCTGCCAAAACCTATGGTCAAATTCACCTGTCTGTCCACTATCATCACAATGGTATCTTTTCCAGTTCTCTCTAACATTTTCTTTGAGTGTTCATCTATTACATTCACCAAGGTGGGGCGAGGTCATACCACGCCTCTACATCACTACCCTGATAGTACACGTTTTCGTAGGGACTTTATGCTTTTCTTTTCACTTTGAAGAACGGGTGATAAAATTCTCATGCAGACTAGAGGAGAAAAGAAAAGAATAACTTCGGAAAAAGATTATCGATGTAACACCCCACTCCGTGAGCATTCGTATGTGTACCCATTTTGTTATAGTTTTCGATTTGATGTTCGACTTTATGATTCGGGAATTATAAGAATGTCACTACTCTTATCGTAACATGTTGGATTAAATATTTGACAAGTCTAAGTATGGTAGTGTAGTATGATTTTGTTTTAATTTAATTTTAGTATATATATAACTACATATATGATAGTGAAAAAAAAAAAAAAGAAGTGGGCTCCAAAGTTGAGTAGTTTTTCAAGCACATAGTATTTAATGCATGTCTTACGCTTGTCAAAAAACCCTTCACTCTACACCACTATATAAAGGGAAAATGGAGAGTCACTCTTCACTCCTTACTCTCCACAGCCCCCTCCTAGTAACTCTCTTTGTCTTTTACGTTTTTTTTCTTCTTCTTCTTCTTTCTTAGTTTAGTAGTTAGGATAATGCGTTCTTTGGTTATATATATATATATATATATATATATATATATATATATATATATAAAGGGGAAATTTGATTGTCAGTGCTTGAAAAGGATGTTCATGAAATTAAGCAAACTTATTACTATGCTCAAGTGCTGGTCTTTCAAGTTTGGAAATGTTAATTGTTCAAAAGGATGATCTATATAATCATATGATATTTATTAATTTTCTTTATGGTTATTTCATTTAGCTTTTCAAATCTTCTCCACTGACTCCCACTTTCCCAAAAGCTTCAAGCACCATAAAATCTTTTATTTACCAACAATTTATTGATATGGTCTTTTCATTTTTTTTTTCATGTTCTTGGCCGAATGGCATTTTAGAACAAGAGTTCATATATTTGTCACAATGAATCTAAGGGTATTGATTATTTGACAAGTCTAATGTTGAGCCAAAAGAGTTGGATATTGTGAGTGATTGGTCCCCTGTTGCTATATTCCCCTGTTCATCCTATTTTTTACTACTTTAGCATATATTGTGGAATCATTGAACTAATTTCATGTGTCATTCATTGCTCTTTTTTCCCCATTTTTGATCTATACTTATGGAGTCTTTTTCAATAGAAATATCTTGTGGATGGCATTTTATCTATCTAAAGCTAGACATCGTAGTTGAGGTATTTGATAAAGTAAGTTATTTGGGTTGTAGAAAGTTATCGTCTACGTGAAGGACTTGATTAGCTAGCACTATCAGGTGAGTTTAGCAAATCGGAATTTACTATATTTACAGTATTCATAATGCTTAATAAAAGTGGTTTCGTTTTGGATATATTACTCTTTTGTAAAGTTGCCAAAATAGAAATTCTTCATTCATGAGCTTTTCGTTTCTTTTTCATTCTTTTCTTTTATTATTTTATTGGAGAATCATCATTTTCTGTTCTGTTTCCTTTTTGGCCGAGAGAACCACTTCATCTTTATCCATTTTTTGTCTTTCTATCTTTATTGTATATTCCTATTTATTATTTCTTTTGCCTATCAGCTTAGAGCTATATAAATACCCCATATCAGTGCATTCAACTTTGCATTACAGAGAGCACGAGCTCTCGGATACCTACTCATTTTCCCACAATTCCTAGCCATAATTTTATGCCCTATATATTCATAATTTTGTGTAGTTTTTACTTGCTTCTTGTGTTCTTCACAGAAACATGAGACCACTATTGTTCCATAAATCCTACAATTTCTTTGTAAATTCTATTGTTATTGTTGTAAGATCTCGAATTTAATTTATGTAATATTACCTGTAATGTGAAGCCTTACCTAAGGTTAGTATAGAATGTTGTAATAAATTTAGTTTCTTTTTGAAAGCTTTTCATTTTTATTGAAGTTAAAGCTTTCTGGCATACTTTATTAAATGATAAGATAAGCTGTAAAGTTGGAACTGATTTCTTATTAGAATTGCATAGGAGCAGTGCTCCGTTTAGGAATACACGGTTTTGAATAACTTTTTTTCGCAGGTTCGCTTATACTGGTAAGTTTCGGAACATGTTTTATTATGTGAAAATTGCATGATTTTGGAAACACATGTGCATTGAAATATGACATAAATAAACTTAGGGGAAACTTGTGGAAAGTGTTCAAACTGTGACTTCCTGATGTTATCTGAAATATGACATAAATAAACGCGTGAGACAAAAAGCCCAGTGACAAATATTTCTATTTTTATAAATAAAAAGTCCAGTGACAAATATTTCGGCCAAAAAGGAAACAGAACAAGAAATGATGACTCCCAAATAAAATAACAAAAGAAAAGTATGAAAAAGAAACGAAAAGCTCATGAATGAAGAATTTCTATTTTGGCAACTTTACAAAAGAGTAATATATCCAAAACGAAACTACTTTTATTAAGCATTATGAATACTGTAAATATAGTAAATTCCGGTTTGCGAAACTCACCTGATAGTGCTACCTAATCAATTCCTTCACGTAGACGATAACTTCCTACAATCCAAATAACTTACTTTATCAAATACCTCAACTACGACGTCTAGCTTTAGATAGATAAAATGCCATCCACAAGATATTTCTATTGAAAAAGACTCCATAAGTATAGATCAAAAATGGGGAAAAAAGAGCAATGAATGACACATGAAATTAGTTCAATGATTCCACAATATATGCTAAAGTAGTAAAAATCAACAGGAAACTTGTGGATCTCGTCGTGTTTTGGTTGCTTATATATGAGATTAGTACAACTATGTAACTCTCGGTTTACGCGAGACTAAATAAATAAAAATGTTTATCGTAGTCTGTACTACCTTTGGAATAAATTATGTAATATTTCCACTTTTGTTAAAATGTTGGTATTTCACTATTTTTGTATTGTAACCCTTTTTGACGTAAACTTCTTGTTTAATATGTACTTCCGTACGTCTAGTTTTTGTATTTGTTAGTGCCGAGAGGCACGCTGGTACCTTACTCAGCCACAGTGAGCCTAGCAGAGGGGTTGGGGGTATCACATTATAGTTTAAAACCGAGGTAAAGAAGATTAGATTTAGTGAAAGTTGAATCGACGATTCTTAATGCTTAGGGGAATACATTTGACAGATGATGAAATGATAATATAATTGAAAAGTAACAAAGAATAACGAGTCATTAATGATGAAGAAACCTTAGTGCATTCATGCATTAAGAGATAACTTACCTGAAACTTCAGGAAACATTCACAAGGTTAGGAAATTAGTATGAGCTAAAAAAAAGGGCTTTCCACAAGGAGATAAAAAGAACTTGATAATTCAAGCACTCATTCCAATTTGTATTGTACAGAAATGAACATTTGAAAATCTAAAGAGGACACAAAATTCGGTAATACTCTATTGTAGAACCTTGAAGTAGAATGAATGGGGAATGAGTCGATGAAGTTAATACATAAAGGGGTCTTCGTCATACAACAAAGTAAGGTGTCAATATTTGCATACATATGTTCTTAACAAGAGGAGATGATACTAAGTTAGCTAAATGATACACCACTTGAAAGGCGAGAGTCATTGTCCATCGGGTCAAAATATGAGACTACAAAAGGATATTGTTAAATATTAGATTAGCAAATGATCAAAATCTGGTGGAGGATCTCAAAGTGAAAATGGGAATAAAAAGAGAATCACTGGGTCACATAGAAAAAATATGGAGAACATCTCATTCAAGAAAGGATCGACAGGGAGTTTCAAGTGCTCTACATTTCGAATTTGAGGTGACTATCACGCACATGAGTAAGAATTTCTAGATTGAATGGTTATCTACAATGATGTATATGAATAGATTTTTGTGAAGAGACTAGAAGTAACAAAATAGAATGCCCCAAGAAATGTAGAATATCCGGTCCGTGATAATGAATATTGTAGTTTTTTCACTTGACTCTCTCTCTCTCTCTCTCTCTCTCTCTCTCTCTCTTTGGGGATATCCATCTTCTTAAGAAAATTATCATCCGGTTCCAGATCAGTACTTCCACCAATAGTCAACACATTCGCCTTCTTTATTTTTTCGTAGACAGCCCAACCGTCTGCGCATTCTTTTGGGCTAGCATAGAACCTTGTCATTGTTGTTGTGGCTGCTGCGTCATCTGATGCTCATCAAACAGACGTTGTTGGTTCTGTACCAGATGTGCCAACATGTTAAGGGTCTTAGTGAGTTTGGGGGGAACTCTAGTGGCAAAGTCTTCTTGTTCCTGGGGTCGACTTCTTTGATCCTGCTAATTATTTCTTCGTTGAGCCCGTCCACAAGTCTGGGTTTCGGACGCAGTGGTTGAGTTCTCCACACCTTCTCCGCCATTGTGATTCACAATCTAGATATAGATGTTTAGACGTTAACAAGGTTCATATCCATCATGTCACTAGAAATCACAGACAACCATCGCTAAAAGATCGAGGATGTGGTAAAAAAGAAAAACATGTGGTAACACGCAACTACATAATCAATAACCATACACGACTATACGACATGCGTTAGCGTACCCAATTGCTAACTTAGCTCTACCCATCTTATATTCCTAAGCGTCATAATTCCTAAGCTAATTCCGAAGATTAAATCATGTGCTCATTAATACATCTCAAGCACCACTAACAACTTACCAATTTAAGATTACAAAACACTACCTAAAAATTATCCAGAGATCAAACATTAGCTCACTTATGCCATACTATCTTTCCTAAAAGATTTGAAGCCTAAGTCATTTTCCAACTATTTGAATAACTTGGCTCTAATACCACTAAATGTCACGGCCCAGACCCGAATCTATAAGTATGTATCCGGAAACCCGACATTACCGTATTCCCGAAGTAAACTCTGCGTCTACAAGGTCCTTACATTCCGATCTATGCCAAAATAATGTTAAATATCCAGTTAATAGAACTATCAAAATTCATCAATAAAATTCAATACATTAAAAAACAGAAAAAATATTCTTGATGGAACTATCCTAGAGTTTTATTCCGATAATAATCCATATTTGCTTCTACACTCAGTCCTCCTTTGGTTATTAATTTTATTTTTAAATAAAATACTTTTTATTTTATTTATTTTTAGGGTAGTGCTAGAAGGCTCAAATATAGCCAATTAATTGGCTATAATTTAGGATAAAAGTATAAAATACCATGAAACCCTTTATAAAAATAGGGGGTTAAGAGTATTTTATAGCCTATTATAGCATAAATGTGAAAAATATCGTAAAATCATTTTAAAAAATAGGAGGTCAATGATATTTATAGCCAATTATTTGAGCCGTTAATCATTTCCCTTATTTTTATTTAAAAACATTAAAAAAATTGCAGTATTTACCAAAAAGTGCCGCAAAATATGTCATATTTTTAATGTGTTTATGGAATATCAAAAGTGTCACAAATTGTGCCGCCTATTTATATGCCACTTCATTAGCGCCACGAAAAAAAACAACACCACTTGTGGGGGGCACATTGAAAAAGTGCCTAAAAAGTGCCACAAAACCAGTTTTGTGGCACTTAAACAACTTTACCAAATATGTAATAGTGTCCCTTTGATTCGTTCCTAAACTGTTGGAGACGAAATATGTTCACCAACAAGACCTAACAAAAATGTAAGAGACTAATCATCAATCTAGATGCACCAATGATGAACTCTTGGCCGCAATGATAGCTCAAAAAAAATCTTGAAAAGTTTGTGAGACATTGAGGAAAGAGATAGAAAAGAGAGGACTCCAAGAGCTAAATGTGCAAGAAAATGTGCCTATGGAAAAAGGGCAAGGAGATAAATGTGAAGATATTCCCTTAGAAGTGAATGAAGAATGGGATATCCGAGTTAACTATGGTGACCAAAGTGACATCCGAAGAGAACAAGTTGGAAGAAGACCTCCTCAATTAAGAAATGATCCTCAACATGACATTCTCAATCAAATCAATGAAAATTTGAAAAAGATACTTGAGAAGATGTCTAGTTTGGAGGGTGAAGTGAAGAAGTTGAAGGAAAAAGTTGGATGAACTACAAGGCTGATGATATAGATAGAAACACCAAGAAATCAACCTTGGAAGTAAACGAGGAGGAAGAAGAAGCTACAAATGAAGATTCCATCAATGTTAAAGATGAAAAATCAAGATGAAGAGGAGAAAAAAGACGAAGAACCCAAAGATGTGGTTAATGTTGAAGATGATAAAGAAACTTTTGATGAAGATAAGGGTGAAGACTTGGGACTGGTTATTGGAAATGAAGATCTAGACTTTGACATGGAGTTGGGTGAAGATATGACCCAACAAAGTCAAGAAAAGGAAAATGAAGCTTCAAATGATGATAATGGCCAAGAAGATTGATGAAAGCTCAAAGGAATTCATTGAAGGAACCCAAAGTGCAAGGAGCAATTCTCAAATTCAGTGAGAAAATGATGGTATTTATATTTCATTTCCTTGCATGAATTGCTTAAAGGGGAACCTTGATACTTTTATAACATGTTTGTTATTTATATGTTTTGATTCTTTGAGCATGCTATAGTTTATGAGCTTAATGATTTGATCCTTATGATGGAAGCTCATTCGGTACCCCCCCCCCTCTTTTCTTAAGTGTCTTATGCTTTGGGGGAGTTTGTATATGCTATCATTGGCTTTATTTTGATCTATATAGCATATATGTTTTTTTTATGTTTATATTCAAGTCTAGAGCATGAATCTTATGTGGTTGATTGTCTAGATGCTTGACTTAGGATATAAACTGTGATTGTGGCATTGTATATGCATGTGTTGTGTTTATATTGGTGTTTGGCATGGTTTGAACTTTTGAATGCAGGTTTTCATGTTTTCTGTCAAAAGTCCGGTCGACCGGACTCTGGGTATCAGGTCGACCGAACACATGCAGTTGACCAGTGGAAAAATGATAGGTCGACCAACACAGCCAAATTTTAGCAATTCTTGAATTTTAACTTTAGTAATCTGTAAGTTTTTCTATTTTTATTCATATAGGCACACCTTAGGGGGAGTTTTCAAATGTTTTCATCCCATACCCCCTTCAAATTATGTGATGTATGCTAAATTTTCATATTTTACATCATCACATCACTTTGTTGGCTTATTTTCATATTTTTTTATCTTATAGCCAACTTGTGTAAGTTATATTGGGAGTTATATGTGTTGTACATGTTTATTCTTACATATACTCTCCCTTAATAACTTGAGATCATATTCTTCAATTTTCTTATCCTTTGTTGATCTCATTATAATTTTTGGTTAGTCTTGCTTTAAGAGCTTCTACACTCATTTAGCTAACCATTAACTTGTTAGAGGAATGTACTTTAAGTGTTATCTTACACTTCCTCTAACTCTTTTGGTTGTGATACATGCGCTTAACTTATGTATATATGGTATCACTTCCATTAGCTATATTTTCAAACTTGTTTTCATCTTAAATAGCTATATTTTCAAACTTGTTTTCATCTTAAATAGCTAACATGGTATGTTTGATAAATGGGGAGAATGTGTTTAAAGGTTATATTCATTATCTCCTTTGTTGTTGGCTTAGGTTGATATTCTTTTTTGAGCCATATATGACCATCTTATGATTTATATGTTATTATGGACTCTTGGTATTTTGAAATCAACGAAGCTTATTAAAAATTATCCTTCTTCAAATGATTTTTGGTCTTTAGATTTGATCATTTGGTTCTTATCTTATCAATGTACTAGACCATTAAGATTCTCCATAGTTTTAAAGGTATTGCAATTCTTTTAAAAAGGGGGAGAAATTTTAATTTTCATCAAGCTTCTCCACAAATTTAAATTGTAATCCCTCCTTCATAGTTTTCAAATGTTTTTCAAAAAAAGGAGGAGAAAATTCTTTTCATATTGGCGCTCTGATTTCCCTTTTTGATTTTGACAAAAAGGGGGAGAAATTTTGGTGTTGCAAATATGTCAAGAAAAGTAATTTACAAAAGGAGAAAGTTTAGAACTAGGCATAATGTGAGAGATAAGGAGTAGAATATTTGTTTTCAAAACATCTACTTGCCTAGATCCTTAATACCCTTACCTCATGCATACACATTTATATGTTTTAAAGCTTTATCTTTTGCATATTATTTCCCATTTGCATCAATGTTTTGTCATCATCAAAAAGGGGGAGATTGTTAGCCCAAAGAGCAAAGTGATCAATCTTGTTCTGATGATAACAAACCATTGATAGTTCTAATGTTTGTGTGAGCATGTTCTTAATGATAGGATCCTTAGCACTCACACCAACATTGATAAAAATGGTAAGTTAGCTTCTTGTGTACAACAAAGGTATGATCATACACACAAGGAAACTACACTTTGCAAGACTACATAGCACAAGCATGAAGTCAATCCACATGCTATGGAAGTACTTGCAAAGTCAATGAAGAATGAAGATCAACATGTGAAGAGCTACTCAATTCAACAAGTAAAGAATCAAGTGGTAGACTCCTTGACAAGAAAAAGTGTGGAGTCCAATACACTACATCAAGAATGCAAGAGGACTTCATCACTCAAGAAGATGTTGATCAAAGGCTTCAAAGTCCATGCTCCAAAAAGAATCAACTTGAAGACTTGAAGAAGACCTTAGGAAGATTAGTCTAAGCTTTATAGGTAATCCTTTGATACTAATCTTTCCTTTGAGAATACAAGGATATAAGAATGTTTAAAGCTCAACAATGCATGTTTTCAAAACCTCATGTTTTACTTTGTTCATTAATTGAAAAGGTTTTTGAAAACTAGTTGGTCAATGCCTAAGTAGTCTAAAATGTGTTTTATATCTTTACAAAACACTTAGGCATGTGCATGAGAATATTAGAAACTTAACCAAGTGTAAAAACAACTTTGTGACTGCTCTCCTATCGACCTAGGCTTGCCTCGGTAGACCAGAGATGTCCGGTCGACCGATCAGTGTTGATCCGGTAGACCAGTGTATTTTTGTCCTTATTTGAGTTTTGAATGTTCCAATGCTCCAACGACTATATTCTATCCGGTCGACCGAGATATTAGGTAGGTCGACCGACCTTTGCTTCGGTAGACCTGACCACTGAATTGCATTCGACCGAGATAAGAACATATGGCCTTTTACCTTTGATTTAAGGCACTCCGATCGACCTACTGTCTAGTAGAGGTCGACCGGAGCTGTCAATTCAAGGCCATAATTTTAGTCGTTGTGACCAACAAAGCTTGTGTATTCTTGCCCTATAAAAAGTTTTCAAAGCTGATTTTTTCGTATCTAATCAAGTCATAAGAGGGCATATGCATATACACTTTCTAAATACACAGGCAAACACTTTTGTGCTTAATTTCTAAATCATTCAAAAGCATTTGTGTTGAGCTTAAACTTCATCTAGTCTTCTATTCTCAAGAGTGATTAGAATTTCCTTTGTATATCCAATCCAATTGAGGGATTTGTAGTAGTGAGCTAAATTGTAAAATCTCCTTAGAAAGAGATTGGTTACCCAAGTTTCTCATTTGTGAGAACTAGTTCTTTGTGAGCTAGAAAGAAAAAATCTCTTAGAGAGATTTACTCTTGGTGAGTGTTTATAAGTCCTATGTGTAGGCAAAAGACCTCTTTGTAAGGCAAACACTCTTTGTGAGTGGAGACTTCTTAGTGAAGCAAAAAGTCCTAAGAGTAGGCGAAAGTCCTCTTTATGAGGCTAAACACTCTTAGTGAGTGGAGTCTTCTTTGTGTAGCAAAAGTCCTCATTTGTTGGGGTAATTGTAAAAGGTAGAACCCACATTGCATTTGTTGTGAAGGGTATCCATTAGTAGATGTTGAAATCCTTGGGGATTGCCCTAAGGTAATGGATGTAGATTCTTTATGAATCGAAACACTATAAATCTTTGTGTTAGTTTTCTCTATCCTTAACTCTTTACTTCATTGTTCATATACATGTTATATCTTGTTTACTTGATTATATGAACATATTTGTTTAGGATAGAAAACTACACTTGCTTCCTTACTTTATACAATTGCTTCACTTAAGTCATCTAAGTTGCCTTGATCATAATTGAATCACCTTATGTGCTTAAACAACATACTTGTTGTTAAGGTGAACACTTAGACGAAGAAGTTTTAGAAAAGTTTTTAAAAACTTAATTCACGCACCCCCCCCCCCTTCTTAAGTTTTATACCCTCAGAGTATTTCACAAACATATTATGCTGGATGTTCATATGATACTACCAATATTATCGGGAAAAAGTATGGGATTGGAAAATTTTAAAGTATGATCTCATTATCTGTATATCATAAAACTTTAGATTGTGAGTCGGTCGACTATTTATTCTTCCCATGAATATATTCAACACCGAGTTGTACTGGTTATATCCTTATAACAATTTTCCTTGAAAAAAATAGCAAAATGAATTCATCAAATAAGGAAACTTATGGTTACCATGCATATTATAATTCTCAATAAATGAGTTCCAATTTCTAACAAAAAAAATTCAATCAAACACTCGTATAAAATAGTCTTGAACTTGTTTTTCGTAAGCCCATAATCTTGAATGTCGTTAAACTTTTCAGGAATTTTTGATAGTATATGCCAAATGCAGTACCTTTAAATTGTTGTTGGCATCTCAACTACAAGGATGTTCCCAATACTGTCATGTTGATCACTCATAACAACAACTGGAGCTCTCACACCCATTAGCATTCAACCATGTCCTAAAAAACCACTTATGGGTAATTGTATTTTCGTGAGATACGAGCGTTGAACCCCAACAAAATTATCTTTCCATGATGATTAATTCAACAATACAAACAAAATGCATCTTGTATCTGTTAACAAAGTAAGTGAAATCAACACTAATATCATCTGAAAATTGCTCATACGCAACTCTGTTGTGAGGGTGCACACATAATACACTATCAAGCCTCCCCTCCTCATCAATCCTTATAGAATATAAAAAAATTAGAATTTTTCTTTGCATTCTCATGAACATTCGGTAGATGCAGTCCAGTCCGGCTCCTATGCTGAACGCGGAACTTTCCGCACGTGCGGGACACTCTGCTGGCCGTTGATTCAAATTTCTTTTGAATCGAAGACTAGATTTAAAAGATGCATAAAAAGGGCATTTTGATAATTTCACAAATTAAAAAAATTAGAAAAAGGGCATTTTGTTTCTTCTTCCATAACCCTAAAGCTGCACAAATCCTTCTTCTTTCTCACCTTCCAACCTTCCACCTCCTTGCAAATATAATTGGATAAAAGTTGCAGCAAATGACCTCTAATTTTAAGAACATTTGTATCAATTTCTCAGGTAGAGGTGTAATTTTTTAATTTAATACGAAAATAAATATATATAATTTGCTCTTCTGAAGGAGACAGGAAATAATGCCATTCTTAGGCTTAATTGGACCATGTTTCAGGGTTTAAAAAATAAAAATAATAATGGCAAAAATTATTTTGATTCTTCAAGCTTCCTTATCTTCAAATTTTTGAAAATTATTTGAAGAAAATATTGAAAAAAGCTTGAGAATTAGGGATTGTCAGTGAGATTGTTCTTAGAAGGCTAATAGAGGCGTTTATCATATAGGCCTTAACCTTTTATAATTTTAATTGAGAACATGTGTTCTGTTATTGAGAATATGTGTTCTTAAATAAAACTTTCGAGTCTTCATAAAGATGGTTACAATTTTAAATCAAGAACTATGATACATATCTTTCATATGGAAGAAAAATAACAATTTTAGGAGTTCACTCCCGAAGAAATGAATATTTTGGAGAACATCTGTTCAGAGTACAAGAACATGTGTTAAGAATACCAGAACATGTGTTCCCGGCACAAGAACATGTGTTCACTGCACAAGAACATGTGTTCACACTAATAAAACATGTTTACATTAAAGTGTTCGTAGACTTAAAAACGTACGTTGATTACCATAGCCAAAACAATAAGTGTTCATAACCAATACATAATGTATTCTTAATAATATAACAGGCGTGCACACTAAAAAACAAGTGTTCACACTCAAAGAACAGATGTTCATACTCTAAAAACAGGTGTTCACTCTAAAAAAAAAAAAAGTGTTCAATATCATAGAACAACTGAATTGAACAACGAATTTCCCCAAAAAAATAACTAGTCTAGTGCTAAAGGTGTTCAACACCAACAAGCTACATATTTAAGATATCTAATGCTCAAAGTCTGAGATGAATGTTTTCTTCATCTAGGTAGGAAGTGTCTTTTGCCTCTTTTACTCGCTGCCTAATATGCTTGGCCTTTGTCTTATGCATATTTTAATATGTTTGACCCTACTGCCTTTTTAACTTTACAAATCTCTTTAACCTCTTCCTTGAACTCCATTTCAACCATTACGAGTGCAACACCAAATATGAATGATTCTTGGTGATGGTTGAAACCAACAAATAGAGCTGAAACCAAGGTTATGTTAATAAACACATGTTCTTTGTCACAGAACACCTGTTCTGCTGTTCTGAGACAAAGAACAGGTGTTCTGTGACAAAAAATATGTGTTCTATGACAAAGAACTGGTGTTCAAAAATATAAAAAAACTTGATCTCTTGTCAGATATCTTAACGTTCTCCTCAACAGTTAATCAAAAAGAAAAAAACACTAGAAAAGCAAAGGATTGACAATTATTTGACATGAAACACTTATCAAAACTTGTCCATAATTTAGCCTTCCTTTTCATTCATAAAACAAACTACAATTTAAATTTTTCAGGAAAGACACATTTTTTGTTGTAGAAATCATTTATATTTCTCTTCTAGACATCTTTTCTGCAGAAGAAATCAACTGGGTTTCTTTTTCAATTTCTTCCCCAACTGTGTTCAAAGAAAGAGAAAATTTGTGTAAGATTTGAGAGAGAAAATACAAAAAAAATTATTGCAAATTAGTTGAAGAAAAAATTGTTCAAAAAAATTATTGCAAAGAGGTTGAACACGATTAACATGGAGAGAAGATGATGAAGCCTCGAGAGGAGGAAAGAGATAAAATTGGAGGGATTTTAGGGATCTGAAAATCTCTTTTACCAATTAAAAGGAAAGGAGAGAGAAAAGGGGGATTCAAATTCCATTTTTCCCGCATAAATAGACAGCCAAACAATTATATCCTTTAATACCCCTACTTTTGAACCAGCCGTTGGATTAAAATTGTTTGATCCAACAGCTCACAGTGCGGCCCACACATACTGAACAAAGTTTGTTCAACATAGGAGCCGGGGTGGATGCAGTCAATATTTCCTTTACCTAAGTCTTCTCTTCGAAAATTTTCAATATAGTTGCGGACATCCTTACTCTGGAAAGGTAAAGTTTTGGGCCCCGACATCATAGTGATTTTGCACGGTCTGATCCAGCCTTATCATTATATTGCAACTTTCATTTCACTCCCCAAGGTATTTTCTGACATCCTCTCATGAATCTCGACATTGCCAGATTTAGATCGTGATTACGAATATCAATTTTTGTAGGATAGTTCTGATATGGACCAGGTCTATTGGACAATGTGATTCAAAACTGGCCACATCACTACATAATGAGGAGAGAGACAAGTATGTGATGACATGATTAATTTTGGACTGCAAGGTCCATATCAGAAAAAACAATTTTTTTAAACCTCTCACATTCCATTTGACCTTAAAATTGCACTCATTTGACCAGTACAATCAATTCTCTTTGTACGTTTATAATCATGCCTGGTTCAACCCCTATCACAGTATATTATTGTATACTTTTCTTACCTATGAATATTTACCCTTTATAAACCATATTTATGAGCAACACTAAAACCTCTTTATTTTGCATAGTGAAGATTACTATAAAATAAATCTTTTAAGGACTGAGAAAAATAAACAAATTCTTAATTCAGAAGATACTTGATCCAACGCAATTTCATACTCTCTTCTGCATTTTGTTTTGCACTCATGTTTGCAAAAACTATAGCAAGAATATGGGAAAACATCTACTGAAATAAGCTTCACTATTCCAGTTCTAAAATTATAGAACGAGCCTTCTCAATTCCACTTTTTATCCTTTTTCATGTGGGTATAAAAAAAAAAAGAAAAAAAAATACTTTCTTGTTGACTTCTCCATCACTCTGCCTTCATTACAAGGTTTTGAAATCCGGACCGGACCGGCCGGACGGACCTGTCGGACCGTCGACCGGACCTCCGAGCGGTCCGGTTAGGTGCCAAAACCCGTACACGCTAAAAATCGCTCTAATTTCACTGACCCGTTTTACCAAGCCGGCAGGACCGGTCGACCCAGAAACCGTAACGGTTTTGGGAAAACCGGCCGGGTCACAAAGAAATGAAGGAAATCGGAGATGGTGAGCCGCGACGGAATAATAGGAGGAGAGAAGAGAGAAGAGAGGAAGATAAGGAGAAGAAAGGAAGAGGAAGAGAGCGGCGGTGGTGGTGGTGAGCCGCGGCGGAAGAAGAGGAGGAGGAGGAGGAGGCCGAAGAAGAGGATGAGGGGGAGGCGGCGGAAGAAGATGAGGAGAGGAAGAAGGAATTTTAAGGTTTCTTCTCTTAGGGTTGGGCTTAAGAAGATATATATACTCAAGACTAAGAGTGCAATTAAAATATTAGCATATAAAATCCTATAAGATAATTATATTACAAATAAGTCCTAAACTATTTACTTTGTAATTATATCACTTTTGTATTTGTAATATTTTTAAATTTTACATTAATATTAATATCCAGATTTATATCAACGAGATGTTTATTTGAAAAAATTTACATTAACTTTATTTTTTATTAATAAGTATATAATATATATTTTTTAATATTTATGACGTCACCGAGTTGATGAACGGGTCGATGACGGTCTAACCACCGATCCGACCAGTGATCCATGACCCAGTAACTTTTTCGAGTCGATGTCCGATCCGGATTTCAAAACCTTGGCCTTCAATACCGTCTCTACCCTAATAATGTTGGTCAACATTAATGTGGCTTTTTCTGACCGCACATCATCCGTCCCGGCTCCTATGCGGAACATCTTTTTGTTTCGCACCGCGGGACACGATCTCAGCCGTCGGATGAGATTTTTTAACGGTCCAGATCTGGAGAGAGAAATTTTTTTTTTTTAATTTTTTAAGTCCAGCCGCAATTTTTCTCTCTCCAAATCTAGACCGTTCAAAATCTCATCCGACGACTGAGATTGTTTCGCACGTACGGAAAAAAAGCTGTTCCGCATAGGAACCGAACTGCACATCATCACATTTACCATCTTAGTCAACAACCAGCCCAGCTCCTATGCGGGACAGCTTTGGTGCGGGACATGCGGAACAATCCCAGCCGTCGGATGAGATTTTTTAACGGCTAAGATCTGGAGAGAGAAAAATTGCTGACTTAAAAAATAAAAAATAAAACTTTTCTCTCTCCAAATCTGGGCCGTTAAAAAATCTCATTCGACGGTTAAGAAGGTGTCCCGCACCAAACTGTCCCGCATAGGAGCCGGGAGCGTCAACAACTCAGTGCGGACATTTCAATTTCATTTTAGAATTAATATTACAAAGAATCGGTAAATGCATGAGGGGGAAATTAGTTCGGCTAAGCTCAATTTAGGGAAATTAGCACACAGACGTCCATGAACTTATTTTGTTTAGTCTCGTTCGTCCTTGTGTTGTTTTAACAATATAAATAATCCCCAAACATTTTACATTCCGCCTGTATAGTCTTAACTCACCATTTTTGCGGTGGTTTTCGGTCAGATCAAGCATGTGATGTGCACATGCTCTAAAACATGAGTATAATTGTCATTTTGTTTTAAAAATAAAAAAGAACAAAATTGGTAATGGTGATGAGAATCGGCTTCCAATACTTTCTCCAATGGCGATCGAGTAAAGTTGCAGGGATTTCCAATCCATAAATCAAAACCAAATTTCAATCTATAAATCTATCCCATTCATATCGAAAATCCAGAAAAACTAAATCACAAACAACAATTAAGAAATCAATCCCAAACAAACAACCAAGAAGGAGGATGGTGGTCGGTGATGGAGGCGGAGAATGGTGCTGGCGTTTCACCCATACTGACCCGGAACCCGGAGATGGGGCGGGTGTTTGGAGATATTTAAATTCGGAGTTGGAGTAAAGTGGTTACCGCCATCGCCGAAAACCCATTACTCGCCATTGAACAAAAACAAAAATGCTTCTTACTTCTTTAAAAACCCAGATAAAGAAAGCAATTGAAGATGGCGGGAGATGAGAGAAAAGGGGGAAATATAGTGAAATTTCAAAGATTTTCCAGAGATTTTTTAATCTGGAGTTGGAGTAAAGTGGATTGGAAACAAAGAGAGAGTGAGAGAGGGGATGGGGCGAGGCGGTGGTAATAGAGAGGAAGAAGAAGAGTGGAAAAGAACAAGTTTTTGTCCTTTTTAATTTTTAAAAGAGATAATAGCTATTTCTGCCCCCTACGAATGTTTAAAATGAAGAGTTAACCCGTAAGTATGAAGTGAGCTATTTATGCCCCTAACTATTTACGGGGTGCTCTTTTTTCCCAAAAGTGGTGGTTTCCGACGAGGCAAGGCTGAGTGGCAATTGTGCGAGTCACACATGCGAAAGCTAAGGGGCCAAATAGTCCATTTCCCCAGTCATCTTCAACCTCCCATTTCACCATCTTCGTGCTATTCATATGGCAAGAACACCAAGAACCTTCAAAATTCAACCATGTCGAAACCAGCAAAAACCCACTCTCTACAAACCATTACACTTCAATCCAATCATATACACATGTTCATAGTTAAGTTAGGAAGGTTACTGCAAATTTAGAGCCTCAAACTCATAACCAATCAACCAAAAATCGACAAAAACCAAAGAACAACAGTTCTGCCAGAAAAATTATTGAGAAAAACTGAGACCTTTAAACCAAAAGCCCAGTCTCTACAAACAATTTACCTGAAATTCAAGCACATGTTCTTGTTCACGGTTAAAGTACGAAACTTTTTGTAAAATTTGAGCAAAACTCTCTTACCGAATCAACGGGAAATTGCAAAAACGTGCGCAAGTCCCAGTTCTGCCAAAAAAACGAGCAACCCTTAATCTGCTCCAAAATCGCAAAAACCAGCAAAAAAAATCCAGAATCCACCTATGTACCCCCATCCCAGCATAATAGAGAAGATTAATCCTTGATGAGAGCTTCCAAATCTTCAAGTTCATCCAAAAAATCACACCTTTTGGGCAAAAACATCAAGAACAGCTGACAGTGTAGAGGCTGCCTCGATACCAAAAAATTATTGCTGACCAAAAACCATAAATAATCTATACTAATCCTGCCAAAAGATGGTAATTTTAGTAAATTATTCTCCAAAAATCATGCACAAGCAAGAAGAGCTCCATTTTTCTCTAGCACCAAGAAGAAAAATGTCTACTTAGAAAACCCACCAATAATTCTGAACAAGAACCCACCATTTTTGCTTAATAAAACCAGATTTTCTGGTAGTAATTAGTTGCTGGGTCAACCTTTTTTTGGAACAAATTGGAGAAATTTCATGGAAGCTTGAGCATTGTTGTCTAAAATGTTCAAGAATTTCATGGTTGATTTTGGAAGATGGCTTGGTGTTCTTGCTGATATCCCCCAAGAAGATGATGCAATTTTGGTGTTTTGATCCAATTAGGTTAAGCAACAAAACGGACCAAAACGAAGATTACTCTCTCTCACGGAGCATTGTTGTCTAAAATGTTCAAGAATGTCATGGTTGATTTTGGAAGATGGCTTGGTGTTCTTGCTGATATCCCCCAAGAAGATGATGCAATTTTGGTGTTTTCATCCAATTTCGGGTCGTGGGTCGGATTCTAACTTAAATATACTAGTTATTCGGGTCCTGGGTCGGGTCTATATATGGGTTATAGTCCACCCATTTACAAACGAGTAATTGGACATTTATACCCTTTAAATAGTGCTTGTGCGAGTGGCACGCGTGCTATGCCGCCGTCTCTCATCGGAAACCACCGCAATTGGGCATAAATAGCACCCCGTAAATTGTTAGGATCATAAATAGCACATATAAAAGTCTAGGGTTAACTCTTCCATTTGAAACATACGTAGGGGGCAGAAATAGCTATTAATTCTTTTTAAAACGAAAATGTCAATTATACTCCTATTTTTAGAGCATGTGCACAAAACATACTTAATTTGGACAGAAATCACCACGGAAATGGTGGCTAGAACTATATTAGCAGAACGTAAAATATTTGAGGATTTTTTATGCTGTTAACACAACACAAAGACGAGAAAGGTTAAACAAAATAAGTTCAAGAATGCCTAGGGCCAATTTCCTCCCAATTTAACTCATTTACCCAATTTTTAGCAGAGTGAGCTTAGATAAGAATCACTTTCGTTACTTTTAATCAATGTCCAAGTGTAACCATAATTTTCCATGTTTCTAAGAAGTTTTGAAATAACAAATAAATTTGACTACTTACAACAATTCATAATTCCTAAAATCGAGCATAACAATTTTACACTACAAAATTTGGAAATCTACAATCCCAGTCACATAATCTTTTTTTTATACTTTATTTTTTATTACAAAGAACAGAAGATTATCTTTGTAATGGCTAACATCCAATGTGAAAATCTTCACAAGACTGACCAAATAATTGGAAACAATAATGAAACATAATGCACTCAACCCAATCCTACACTGTTTTAAGTCAAATAATCATCTTACCGTGTATGTACCAATTTATGTGTCCAACCACTCACAATTTACCATGTATATATTAATTAGAAGAAATATCACATGACAAATTTTAAATGGTTGGACACAGGAATGAGAACATATACGGATAGAGACGAATTTCACCCCTGTTTTAAAAAAGTTGCCTCAAATTTGATAAATAATAATGGTAGTAGCAAAAGAATGTTAACCCCCCAAAAAAAAGTGAAAACCGGAAACTTTATTCCAAGGAATCGACAGTAGCTAGCTATTGCAGAACTTCAAATTCAGCACCTACTGGGAGATGATCGCTCGGATGGTAATAATTTGGTAATCCACCAATCACATCAGATGATTCAGGTTCGGGAAGTTCGAGGTAGCTGACTGGTTTTATATCTCCAGAAGGAGAGAAAAATATATAATCAAGTGTTCCGGTAAAACCAGGAGTGCAATTAGTGAACTGGGGTTCCCCTCTTGTGGATGAATAAAAACTGCATAATGGAAGAGGCAATTCATCACAGCCTTCAGCCAGATGCTCAGGATAAGTACCAGAAACAAGATACTGATATACCTGAAACAGAAAAGAGCCTATTAAAAAGAGATGCTTACCATTGCCAGGTAGAAGTATATAGAACTGCTGCTTTTGAACAGGAAAGAAAAAAATGAAAATGAAGTCTATCAATGATTTGAGATGCTTTGGGATAATGCCTCAAAATTTCAATATACGGAAATATTACTTCCCCAAAATTTCTATATGTATGCGTCTTATATATTTTTTGGAGTAGTAAGGCGAGTGAGAGCTAATGGGTTGGAGAAATCTCCATTGTATTCTTGTTCCTCCATTATAATGAGACTATGCGCTTGTCTTACCCGTGTGTAGGTCAGTTGACCGAACCACGTAAATTATTGTGTCCCTTTATCGCTTGCCTCGTTCATATTTGCTTGAACAGCTAAAATTCAGAGGGGATTAATTTTCTAACAGCTGGTATCAGAGCGAGATTCATAACAGAAGAGGAGTTGTTTTGGTTCATCGATTTCTCTAGAGATTGGAGGAGAGTATTGGATATAATCGAAAGTGGAATATTTTGATTGGTTAAACCAAAGGTGGAAACGCAGCACTGCTACACTATAATTTGGTATTACTCTCCAGTGAAAGATCGACCAATTGTCAACTCAGAGTTCTGTGAAATTCTAGTCACCAGAAACCGTTAACATAGGTGAAAAGATTTTTATGTATGTCCTCCAAAGATTGAAGAGATATGCCAGAGACGGTAGAGATCCGTCATATAAGAAAGAGAGATCCATTGGGGTGGAGCGCACTTGCCGATAGAGGTTTGACAGAGAAGCAGTGTTCTTGAAAGAGATAAAAATCTAGTGGTGGTTGGTTTACAAGTCAAGTAAATCAAAAGGATAAAATCTAGACGGATGAATTGGAAGGGTGGATGATTGATCCGGTATATTTCGGGTGCATTGACCCAGAGGTGCATCGAGAGCTTAGTTTTAAAAGGCATGAGGCGCACGGAGGCGATGAGGGTCCGAGGCGAACGTTCGAGGCGTCCACGAGACGCAATTCTTTACAAAAAATACTTATATATTGGAGATGGTGATGAATATTGATTCAAAACCAAGTATGGTAAAGAGATTTAAAAAAAATAGAGATGAGGAGAGAGAACAATTTTTTTGTAGGGTGAGATTTGTTTTTGTTTTTGAAATAGTTGTTTTTCTTTTCTTTTCCTTTTTTTTAGAAGGAAGGGAACCACTGGTCAACTTTTTCTTAAAGTTTGCTTTTAAATTAATGGTCCGGATTTAAAGGACCATATTTAAATCAATGGTCCAGATTTAAAGGACCATATTTAATCAATGCACCAGATTCAAGAACCTAACCCTAGCAGCCGCACTCTTCTTTTCTCACTCTGCAAAACCCTAGCCGCACTCTAACACTCTCAGAAAACCATTGCAAACCGTCTAACAAAAAAAAAATCAAAGAAGAGAAATGATAGTAGAAGAGAGCCAGAAGAGAGAGGATAGAAGAAGAGAGAGCGGAGACATGAAGAAAAGTTACTGGGAGACGAGAGAAGAAGAAGGGACTTACCTATATGAGCCGCCTCAGCACATTTAAGCGCGCCTCTCCGGCGCCTCCCGGACACCGCTTCGCCTCAGCCTTTGGAAGCGTTATCGTCATTGCCTCGCTGCACCTCACACCTAGACGCGCTTTTTAATACCCAGATCGAGAGTCCTAAACCAGGGTGGGTTTGGTGGACTTTAAACGTAGAGCAGTTTGTTCCGTTATTGGTGTTGTCGTGTTTGACCGTGGATCAAAGTTGACTAAACCTAACTTAGTCAATTCCCTTTAATTCAACCCGTTGATTTGAAGTTTCAAGTGCAGATCAGTGGATTTGTGCGTGGGGACATATGAGACGTGGAGCGTACAAATTGGAGATTGGGTGAATACGTGGCAGGGTGGAGATTGTTGGGTTTTGGTCTATATTCACTGGATTACTAATTAGATATTAATTAGGTTAAGAATTAGTAATTAGGTAATTACTAATTAGGTGCACTTCTAATGAGATACTAATTAGGTTAAGAATTAGTAATTATGTGAACTTCTAATCCTTTAGTTAAAGGTTTACTGCTCCTATATATGTGTCTTATATAATGTTTGGAGTAGTAAGGCGAGGGAGAGCTAATGGGTAGGAGGAATCTCCATTATATTCTTGTTCCTCCATTATAGTGAGACTATGCGCTCGCCTTACCCATTGATGTATGTCAGTTGACCGACACTTGCCTTGTTGAGATTTGCTTGTGGGCTAGAATTGGAAGATGATTAATTTCCTAACAGGGTGCAGGTTAAACTAAGGCTAATGGTAGAGTGAATAAAAATATTAAACCAAACAGCCTAAGGGAACCAAGGTGCGCAACAATTTGTACTCGTTAATTACTTGACCATACTATCTATAATCTCATGGGTGTGCTGGTTGCAACATTATTAAATTACTAGTCACAATATATATATATATATATATATATATATATATATATATGTGTGTGTGTGTGTGTGTGTGTGTGTGTGTGTGTATTTTTTTTATTTGTAAAGAGTCCTCAAAACTCTTCATCTCTCTATATTAGAAGCCCGTTTCCTCAAGAAATTTAAAAATCTGTAATAACACGTTATTCCTATGCCCACTTCCCTGGCATAAACACCTTACCTACCCAATTTCCAGGAGAAACCATTCAGTCCTATGAAATAAATTTGAACGTGACTCTCAGGCCTCAGCATAGTCCCGTGCAACTTGCATGGGACAAAGTACATGAGCCCACACTGGTTGCACAGGACCAACAGAATTCTCCCGTACAAACAGCACGAGAGTCTTTTTTTTGGTCATATTTTTCCCTGTAATTGTTAATTTATACATTTTTTCAGTCTGCTATTGATCTTCTGTTTTCTGCGTGTTTGGTGTAAATCCTAGAGAGATGCTTTGGAGGGAGTGAGAATTTTGAAAATGAATAAGAAAATAGGGGAACTAGTAATTTAGAGTGTACCAAAAAAAAAAAAGTAATCTAGAGTGCTCCTAACAGAAAACATTTAATGTCTGGTACCATGAAGTCAGAATTTAAATCTACAACACACACTAAGAAACAGGAAATAAAGTAGAATTGAAATTGAAACATGAAAGGTCCAGCAAACCTGATCTCCAGGGGTTGAGTTGAAGTCACCACAAACAATTATGATAGGTCTACAGTCCAATTTTTCTTCCACCGTTATCTTAAACTCAGACAAGCGTGATAGCAGATATTTAGCTTGTGCATGCTTCACATCCGCCCATTCCGGATCCCTGATCCAAAAACTCAAGATGCTCAGTTTTTTAGTCCCAATAACTAATTATAGCATATCTTGCTTAAATGAGGTAGATCAAATATGATAATACTAACTAAAAATAAAAAAATTACAAAAGAGAAAACAAAAAACAAAGGGTTTGATAGAGATTGCTGCATAAATGTTCAATATTACCAGTAAAGGTGGGTGTTTGCAATAATCACGTGGTGATACGAAGAATCCTTGAGCTTAAAAGCAGCCATCACACCAACACAGTCACGTTTCAATCTAACACGAGGATCGTTTGGATCTCCACGTTCTCCTTGAGTGTTTTGAAGCTCTGGATAAGAAATACAAAACCTGTTAAGAGTTTCTAACATATGTGACATATTTAAATGATTTAATCTACCAAACTTCAATTTGAGGTAACATTGAGAATGAAAAAAAAATAGTATATATAAAGTAAGGAGTTGAATGTTTATCATCCAGCTTTAATGGACATTTTAAAAGATATAGTTTATGCATTTAAACAGAAAAAATTATCCTTTTTTGTCATGATATTCACCGTAGCTTGTAAGGTGATATATATGGTTGGCCACGAAGCACGAAAATTGGGTGCTCAATTTGTACTAAAAATATCACCGTAAAAACAATACACAAAGTCAAGAGGTATTTTAAAAGGAAATATATTATACATGTAATTTACTTTAAGTTTAAGAATCCAGTGTTTAGATTCACCACCACCACAACAACAAAAAAAATCCAGTGTTCGGAAGTCTCCAAGAAATTTGACCTTTCACTTGTTTTCATGTCCCATCACTTGAATACTTATCCTCTAGCTTTTCTTCAAATTATTAAAACTCAAATCATACTTCTTCAGCTGTAAACAACCCAATTAATTTTTACAAACTCACAATGAAAGTTAAGACAGCTTTTCTAGGAAATGGTGCTGAACGAAAAAGACCCAAAGGATTTTCACTCTCTGCCACTCAATAAACAGACTAGAAAACATGTCCAACATCAGAATTTTGCTTCAGTATCCTCACAGGAAAAATATGTCGAGTCCTAGACAAACTTAAGTAAATGACGTCTCATATACAAGTCACCAATCCATAAAGACAAACTTGACCTACAATAAGATAAAATCTTTCTTAACATGATTCAAACACAAGGACTTAAAAGCATTATAATCATTTCATTTTGCATCCAAGATAAAGCAAAACAGAAGAGGCTAAAATAAGATGGGTATGGAGCAAACTTCACCATTTTTTGGTTCAGTATCGTTGGTTACACCAGCTGTGGAACCACCATCTTTATCTACAGCTGAAGCTGATATATCTTCAATTGAGTTTACAAGATCATTGTAATCTATTTTTTCTTCAAGCACCAGCTCTGCACTAATTAAAGTACCAAGTCAGATAGATAGATTAAAAACAAACCAGAATCTTTTATATGCTTCTATTTGTTCTTTAGAGAATAGGAACAAAGGACACACTTTTAGAATCTTGACTTTTGTTCGACCATGTAAGTATATCAAACATAAGTATTATGCAGATAAGGGTAAAATACATACAAAAGACATGCTCAACCCTCTTCTGGGAAAAAATCCAAAACCAGGTATGGAAGAATTTTATCATACAGTCAGAGAAAGGATCCAAATAAATGAAGGCAAATTGGCTCTACGGTCCAAAAACAATTTTACTTTGGTGATTTTTGTCCAAGATCTATTTTTTTTTACAAAACTAGGTATCAAAACAATTTATTTTTGGCGGATAGGGTCCTTCCGTCCAAAATTTCATCCGTCAACCGTTTACTTAAAATTTGAATTTGGTCAAACAAAAACTAATGAGGGTATTTTACATTAACCCCCTAAAACCACCCCTACCCGACCACCTCCCTCCAACCCCACCCTACCCTACCCCCTTCTTCATCTCCCCTCCCCGTCTAAACCCCTCCCTTCCCCTCCCCCTCCCCCGTAACCCAACACCCCCACCCCACCCCCGAAACAGACCACCACTGTCCACCGCCGCCACCATCACGGATGATACCACAACCACCCTCCCAGACGCCCCCCTCCCCCCCTCCATTCTTTAGCATCTGGATTCTTTCTCCCCAATTCCCATTTCCAAAAAATCACCATTATATGTGTAAGAAATTCAAATCACCAAAGAAATTAACTTCAATGGTGTCCAAGAACTTCGAATCACTGGAAATTAATGGTACAATTTCAATACATACTACAAATCCCGGAAATTAATGGTACATTTTCTGGCAAAGAATGGATTTTTGTGAAGAATTATTGTAAATTAATTTGAAATGTGCTTCATTTTAGATGATATTGAGGTTAGGAAATGTAAATTGACAATAATTATAGCTGGTGGTGGTGGTATCAGCGGTGATGGTGGCGGCGGTGGACAGTGGTGGTCTGTTTCGGGGGGTGGGTTACGGGGGAGGGGAGAAGAGAAGGAGGAAGATGAAGAAAGGGGTCGGGTAGGGGTGGTTTTAGGGGGTTAATATAAAATCTCAAAAATACCCTCATTAGTTTTTGTTTGACCAAATTCAAATTTTAAGTAAACGGTTGACGGATGAAATTTTTTACGCAAGGACCCTCTCCGCCAAACATAAATTGTTTTGATACCTAGTTTTGTAAAAAAAATAGATTTTGGACAAAAATCACCAAAGTAAAATTGTTTTTGGACCTGTAGAGCCAATTTGCCATAAATGAAAAGCAATAACTTTTATGTACAAAGTTAGCTAAATGGAATCGAAAAAGAAGATTTCATTACAACAAAAGAAGTTCAATAAATAACCACGAGGTACGTTGTTTGAGATGGCACAAATGATTTCTTAAATAAAGGGGGAATACAACCTCAAGAAATAAGTATGTCTAAAATAAGTTTATTCCAACATGAACTCTTCGTATCTTCTATTTTTTACAAGAAGATGTTTTTTTTAAAAAGAAACTTCTAGCTTCTATTCCAAAAATTAGTCTCCTTAACATCGTTTACACAAAAAAAATGATACGTAAGAGGTGAAACTGTTTGTCCCACCAATGCTAAAATCAGCTTCAGTTACTTTTTTCTTTTAAAGTAAAATAAAGGGCAGAAAAGGAGAGCGATTTTACACCTGTTATTTCTATAGAAGATGCCACAACCATCACGCTTTTGTCCACTTCTTTGAATATAGATACTTGAGTACCCTAGGCTCTCCATATTCCCCTTGTAGAAGCTATCATACTCATCTACCTCCTAATATGCATTCATAAAAAATATCAAGTTAATTAAATATCATGGAAGGAAGCCTGTACGATAAGAGCTCACAAGGAACCTCATTTTTCTTATTGCAGTCAATGGTGTTTGTCTGAGTATCAAGTACGGAATGAGACTAAAGGAAGTAACCTGTAGGCAAAGGAAATCTGTACCAAGATTCTTCAGAACATCCAATACTGCCTGAGAACGAGCTTTCCATCTGTGACAAGATATCAAATAGAAAATTCTTCACAATACACAGAGAGAATTCAATTCTATTCAAAGACCATGATAATCTATCTATTTTATCCTATAATACCTAAGAACAGGACAAGACTCCCTTTTTCCATTTGGTTGTTTATTATCTGTAAAATGGTGTTTGGGATTAGTATTTATTATTAAAGGACAGAGGAATAAAGAACTTGAATCTTCTCTTAAAAAATTATTGGAAGGTCTAAAGAATCATGGTGCAGAAGAGTACTCTTAAGTAAAACAAAATGGAAGAAAGCATTCACTATCACATATTGGTTAATATCATTGTCCAGGAAATTTGCGGCTTGCCAAAAGAAGGAAGGATTAAAGATGTGGAAATAAAGAGCAGAACTCAAAGCGCAAAGTACATACTTGAGGCAAGATGATGGGGAGTGTGGGAAAATAGCACTCTTAACATACACCTGCAATTCACGGAATCAATACTGATTGAAGTGGAAAATTAAGCCATTTCTGTTTAGTAAAGACATTTATATAGGGGGATCGGGCAACTTTCTTCTTTAAGTAGTCAGTAGTGAGAAAACAGATGATGCTCCTTCAATTAGACATTTCTGATTTTCAATATTTTAAAGAGAAAAAGATATATATATATATATATATATATATATATATATATATATATATATATATATATATATATATATTTCATAGAAAAACTCGTGCAAGTAAACATGTTGCACACCAATTTCGAACTTTATGAATAGACACGAACATCTTGAGCTCAAATGGAAATAAACAAACTTGAACAGAGTTGAAGTACTACATGAGCCGAGCCCGAACAGTGATTCTTTGCTTGTTCATTCAAATGCAGCTCAATTAAGCAGTATAAATTAATCAATGACCATAAAGGTTTCAGCAAGTGGTTGTTACTGCTGGTAATGTCAGGGAATCTTAATACAAGTCAAAGATTTCAAGTTTCCCGAGGAATCAATCTTTTTCATTTAGATATGTCAAAACAATCTAGACATTTTTATATACCGTTCATTAGATTGGGATTCCATAAGAACCTCTGAAACTCCATTTTCCCCTAGAATACTCTTTGTTGAAGATCACGAGTACTTCCTAAAATACTTCTTCTGATGATATACTAAATACACTATCTCCCATGAGCAGAATAAATTAGCAGCAAAATTAGTACACAAGTATTTATTCTGCCCCAAATATATTTTTCTCCCTCTAACAGAATCAACAAGAAAATCCCATAAGTGACGATTGTGGTGCAAGACTATTGATGGAAAAAACTAGTATCTTGAAAGGAAATGTTAGGAATTAGCAAGAGTATACTATTCAAGCCGGAAAAAAAGTCGGGAGATATTTTCATAACCAACCACTAAAGAGTTTACATGTGCATCTCTAGAGGAGATCATACCCACACAGAAACACAGGTATGGTGATTTTAGAGCACCAAGTTACACTACCTTCTAGCATCTTAATTCTTAGACGCTGTGGTAATTCAACATTTATGATTACAGAAAGAATGTCTCAAATACAACAAAATCGTGTCGTGGAAATAATATGTAGCACATTCTTGACTAAATGCAAAATTAAGATGCCATGTGTTCTATTCCTCACTCCAACCCTCTAAGGATCACTTGGATTGTCATAGGTGATAAGAATTAAGGCCAAAAATGCCCATGCTCTATAAAATGTGGAGAGTGTTAGTAGTGCCCTAGGACCATTAGCACATGTTGTGCGTTTTGTTATCTTTTTGAGCAAGTAATTGAATAGTTAATTTTGCTTTTGATTATCAAATGTGTGATTTGATAGTAAAACTCATTAGCTTATGTAATTACTATTCTAGAAGTCCCTAGTTTTATGTAATGCTTAATTACTATGAAATAAAAACTAGTATGATTGTTGATTGATGATCTTGTTTTATCGATCATGTGTAATGGATACAAATCACATCATAGATGCAATATATAGGGATACATTGTATCGACGTGATCCGTTAGAGAAGTAATACTTCATGGTCTTAAGTCATAAGTATTACTTCCTCAATACTATTTTAGAATCCTTAGACCTTATGTCTTCATTGATTCTAGTATGAATGGAGCCACGCTTTTGACTCAGTCGGACGTTACTTGTAACAGAGTAATCAATACGATCGATGATCGGATGTAGTGTCCTATCATAGCTTGAATGTGAGAGACATTGTAAGGAATTTGTCCCTCTCTATTATTGAGAGAGATATCCATGGGCCCCTCGATAGGGAAAGACTGTTTAAATGCATGGCCGTGCTCAAATGTGTTTGATAAAGTGGTTATCAAATGCTATTTGTCGAAACAATCTACACCGGAGATCGAGCATAAATATAATTAAGCTTAATAAGTGGTGACGACCACCACGCCTTATGCTTAATTAGGATATCGCGAGACAAAGGGATTAAATAGTGGATTGATATTAGGTTCCGTTGTATATTCATTCACTTTGGGTAGTCACAATGTCCCCTGCTAGGGGACCGCTTGTGATTTATGGACTCACACTACTACTAAGTGTGTTTTCATTGCCATTGTGAGATGAACCTACAGGGATCACACGCATAGACGAGCTAACGAAGCTTTATGTCAGCATTCAATGAATCTAGAATGTGTCTAGGTTCATTGTATCCCGACATTTGTCTTTCTCGGAAATAATAAAGTGTTTATTATTCGAATTAGAGATAGGGGCAATTTCGGTATTTTACCTATAGCTGGGATTACGTGGGAGTTATTATCCGATAAGGACTCCCACTACCAGCAGGTCTCAGGGGACGTGGGAGTTGAGGACTCCCATTGCCGAGAGGAGTTGAGGACGTGAGAGTTAGTTCTGGGAACAAACTCTCACACCCTATATAATAAACTCTTGGCCGAAACCCCTAGACCTCAATTCTTTTAGCCGAAATTAACCAAGAAACCCGAAATTAGATTTCAGCTTTCAGCCTCTCCCTTTTCTCTCTAATTCCCGAAAAACGTAAAAGACGAAGAGCTAGCAATCGTCGCCCGCTTCGTCAGCGTGGATACCGGTAGAGGGACTTTCCGCAAGGGAGATCAATTGGTGGCAGATTAGCATCCAAGAAACGCCATCCTCCATTCAAGAAGCAGCTTCTTGAATCCGTAAAATGTAAGTTTTTACCGCTATTTTCGATTCGTTTCATATGAGCGGATCCTTCAGGGGAGGATCCATGGGTGTTTGGAACGAGTTTCCGCCCATGAATCCCTTCAGAGAGGTCAGTGCATCGAATATTCTGTATTAATTAGGCAACTCAAATAGAGTGAAGAACAATTACGTTTAAAATTTATAAAAAAAACGTGACAGAGAAAACAAAATAACTTCGACCAATTTATACATGTAAAAAAAGCATTTCATTATTACCTGAGCCAAAATGTTATATGATACAACACTAAATTTCAAGCCTGTAAACATTATACAGAGGATTAAGTCAAAATAGTAATAACAAACGCGGGATAAAGAAAAGAAAAGGAAATCAAGGATAGAACAAACATACCATCAGGCTTACTAACCGAAGTAATTCCACTCTGCTCCACAGGAACAAATTTCGGAATCAAAGTCCCCTGTGGTTTTGTGCTCATTTTGCACAAACAAATTCTACTGCATTTTTTCAGGAAACCAAAATTTCAATCCCTTAATAATCTAATAATCTACTTCCCAATCCAAAGATGAGAACAACCCAAAAATGGACAATTATTACAGTAAAATTATAATATATATACACACACACACATAACCACGGAATACTAATGAATAATATTATAAGAACTAGAAATTTACAGGAGTGGAAAGAAAATAAGAAAAAACAAAGCGATTAATCAGAGTAAAATTCAAGGAAAAGTATCAAATTAATTGAAGTAAAACAAAACTAGGAGACATATGAAATTCATTTAAATAAATTAAGAAAACCTTGGGAAGAATGGAGGGAGAGCGTTTAAGCAAGGAAGGGAGGTGCCCACTCTAAGCATTGAATTTTTAAAGAGAAGTTCTTTTTTTCTTGCAAGTTTACAGCTTTTGCTAAGTGCACCGGATTGGGTCCATTGGACCAAGCCCCCGCCGCCACTCACCAGAGGGCCTTAACCAGGCCGTCAAAAAGTACTGGATTTAATATTTACAGTATCCAGTATGGCGAAAGTTTTAGGCCCATACAATCAAACAAATCTTTTCAAAATAAAAAAATAAAAAAATCAAGCAGATGTAAATGCTATATCTTCTTCCTTTTTTTTCCTGAATTAAGTGGACCGATAGTAATGTGTAATCTCATCACCACACAAGAGTTCTCTGATGAGGTAAATGACCGATCATTAAATATGCTCCATTTGTTAGCAGTCCCCTATAACTATTAGCATATGTCGTACGTTTTTTATCTTTTTGAGCATTTCATCTGAATAGTTAATTTTGCTTATGAATATCGAATGCGTGATTTGATAGTAAAACTCATTTGCTTATGTAATTACTATTCTAGTTGTCCCTAGTTTTATGTAATCTACTTTACAATGTAATAAAACTAATATGCTGTTTGATTGATGATTATGTTTTACTAATCATGTGTAATGAGTACAAATCATATCATAGATGCAATATATTGAGATATATCGTATCAGACGTGATCCGTTAGAGAAGTAACACTTCATGGTCCTTAGTCATAAGTATTACTTCCTCAATACTATTTTAGAATCCTTAGACCTTGTGTCTCCATTGATTCTAGCATGAATGGAGCCACGTTTTGACTCAGTCGTACGTTGTTTTTAATCGAGTAATCAATACGACTGATGATCGGATGTAGTGTCCTATCATGGCTTGAATGTGAGAGGCATTGTAAGAAATTTGTCCCTCTCTTATTAGAGAGAGATATACATGGCCCCTCGATAGGGAAAAACTGTTTAAATGAATGGCTGTGCTCAAACGTATTTAATAAAGTGGTTATTAAATATTGTTTGATGGAACATTCTACCTGGAGATCGAGCATAAATATAATTAAGCCTTATAAGGGTGACGACTACCATGCCTTATGCTTTATTAGGATATCGCGAGACAAAGGAATTAAATAGTGGATTGATATTAGGTTCCACCGTAAATTCATTCACTTTCGGTAGTCACAATGTCCTGCTAGAGACCGCTTGTGATTTATGAACACACACTACTACTAAGTGTGTTTTCATTGCCATTGTGATATGAACCTACAGGGTCACACGCATAGACGAGCTAACGAGCTTCATGTCCAGATTCAATGAATCTAGAATGTGTCTAGGTTCATTGTATAGGACATTTATTTTTCTGAGGATAATAAGACGTTATTATTCGAATTAGAGATAAGGGGGCATTTTCGGTATAGCTGGGATTATGTGGGAGTTGTTATCCGATAAAGACTCCCACTGCCAACAAAAGTCTAGGGGACGTGGGAGTTTAAGACTCCCACTGCCATAAGAAGTGGATAGGACGTGGGAGTTGTTCTTGGAACAAACTCTCACACCCTATATAAACTTCTCTTGGACGAAACCTAGAGACTAATGCTTGAGCCGCACAAAATACTAAAATACCAAGAAATCAGATTTCTTGTTCGCTGCCTCCCTTTCTCTCTATATTCCCGAAACTCAGAAAAATCAGAAGAGCTAGCACTCGCTGATCGTTTCGTCGCGTGGATACCGGTAGGGAGTAATTCCGCGAGGGAGGACTCAAGGTGATTGCTGCCGAGAGCCAAAGACAGAACCTTTCCATTCAAGAATCAGATTCTTGAAATAAGTTTTTCTTTTTATTTTTCGATTCGTTTTGTATGAGTGGATCCTTCAGGGGAGGATTCATGGGTGTTTAGAACGAGTTTCTGCCCATGAATCCCTTCACCATTCTCATTAACAGAAATCGAATTTCTGATCTCATAATTAAGAGACGAGTCGAGCTAGCACCACATTACACCTAATTTTTATATCTTTTCCTTTAAAAGCAACGAGAATGAAAACAACTCGTGTCATTCCATTAGCTTTCACTCTATAGCTTTAATTCAAAATTTCCTCCATCTCCTTGATTTCTATTTGTATAAGACTTTCTTTTTAGTTGTAAAATGAATTCATTAGTTATCTTCCAAAACAGCATATACAATTACATTAGAAATGTTATGAATTCATACATTAGAAGAGGATATGGATCCATGGTCTTTGCGAGCGTATGAGCAACCGTGTTCCCCATACGCCGCAGAAAACTAATTGAAGAATCTAGCGAAATTAAAATAGATCTAATGTCATATGGACAACATGTCATTCAAGAGATAAATCATCGCATGTATCTATAATTTTGAAAACTAATCTCTGATATGCGGTTTCAAGAATCAAACGAGTGTAATTCATCATTTGAACAAAACGACTAACTTCCAAGATTGCAAGAGCTTCAGTGTTCTTGCTTAGACATTGCAGCTATAACAACTAATGGTCCCAAATAACAACCCTGACACCCGCCATCGAGTCATTCCAAAATCCATCCATATTTATTTTTAAGACTCCCAAAGGGTCACTCAATCCTACGACATTCCTTGTGGACTAGCTCTACGAACCTTACATGAATTGAGTGGAGCTCACATATGCAAATAGCCCCGCTTAATTCATGTAATAGAGTTATGGGCCCAGTACTAAAAGGACGGTCATGTGATCGTATTTCCCCCAGCGGGGAGCCTTCCATTTCAACTTTTCTAGAAAAATTGGTTTAGAGGGACGAAGTATGAGTTGGGTTTTGGCCCATATTTGTTGGATTACTAATTAGATATTAATTAGGTTAATAATTAGTATTTAGGTAAATTACTAATTAGGTGCACTCCTAATTGGATACTAATTAGGTTAAGAATTAGTAATTAGGTGAATTACTAATTATGTGAACTCCTCACCCTTTTAGTTAAAAGTTTACTACTCACTCATATATATATATATATATATATATATATATATATATATATATATATATATATATATATGTGTGTGTGTGTGTGTGTGTGTGTGTGTGTGTGTGTCTTCTATATTGTTTGAAGTAGTAAGGCGAGGGAGGTAATGAGTTGGAGGAATCTCCATTGTATTATTGTTTCTCCATTATAATGAGAGTATATTCTCGGCTTACCCGTGGATGTAGGTCAGTTGACTTAACCATGTAAATCATTGTGTCCCTTTATCGCTTTCCTTATTCACATTTGCTTGGTGGCTAGAATTCAGAGGTGATAAATTTCCCAACAACTGGTATCAGAGGAAGGTTCAGAACAGAAGAGGAATTCTTTTGGTTCATCAGTTTCACCAGAGATTGGAGGAGAGTGTTGGATATAATCAAAAACGAAATATTTTGATTGATTAAGCCAAGGTGGAAACGCAGCGCTGCTACAACAGAAATTGGTGTTACTCTCTAGTGAAAGATCGATCAATTGTCAACTCAGAGTTCTATGCAATTCTAGCCATTGTCGCCAGAAACCATTAACACAAGTGAAAAAAAATTATGTATGTCTTCCAAAGATTGAAGAGATCCGTCAGATGCGCTAGAGATCCGTCAGAAATGGAAGATAGATCCATTGGGGGTGCAACACACTTACCGAAAAAGGCTTGGCATAAAGGAGGTGTTGCTGAAAAAGATAACAATCTGGTGTGGTGGGTGTACAAGACAAACAAATAGAAAAATGATTAAATCTAAATGGTTGAATTTGAAGGGTGGATGATTGATCAGGTATGTTTTGGGTGCATGGATCCAGAGGTGCATCGAGTGTCCTAAACCAGAGTGGGGGTTTGGTGGACTTTGAAGGTTGAGCATTTTGTTCCGTTATTGATGTTGTTGTGTTTGACCGTTGATCAAATTTGATTAACCTAGTTTAGTCAATTCCCCTTAATTCAACATGCTTATTTGAAGGTTCAAGTGCAGATTAGGGGCATATGAGACGTGGAACATATGGGACGTGGAGCGTACTAGTTGGAGCTTGGGTGAATACGTGTCAGAGTGGTGATTGTTGGGTTTTGACCTATATTCACTGGATTGCTAATTACATATAAATTGGGTTAAGAATTAGTAATTAGGTAAATTACTAATTAGGTGCACTCCTAATTGGATACTAATTAGGTTAAGAATTAGTAATTAGATGAATTACTAATTATGTGAACTCCTAATCCTTTTAGCTAAATGTTTACTACTCTCTCTCTATGTGTGTGTGTGTGTGTGTGTGTGTGTTTAGTAAGGCGAGGGGAGCTAATGGGTTAGAGGAATCCCCATTATATTCTTTTTTCTCCATTATAATGAGAGTATGTGCTTGCCTTACTCGTGGATGTAGGTCAGTTGACGGAACAACGTAAATCAGTGTGTCTCTTTATCTCTTTTCGTATTGATATTTGCATGTGGCGCTAGAATTGGAAGAGGATTAATTTCCTAACAATATGATGATTTTTGCAAGTGTTGGGGATTATCTAATGCAAAAATATCAGTTGGGTCTCACAATTCTCTCTCAAAATTTTGCGCATTCCTTGCTAACAAAATACCCCAAAATGCAAAATAAAAAATAAAAAATAAAATAAAAAAGTGGAGTTTTCTTAAGGAAGGAATGAAATAATTTTGCAAAAAAAGTCCATAACTGACCCCTTATTGACGAGCAGAAGAACATCAGCAAAAGGAGATCCATCCCAGACTGCTTTTGGCTTTTAGACACTCAAAGAAGCAATGAAGCATAGTTTCTGAACGATTCCCACAAATTTCGCATAAATGATTGAGATTCTTAAGCCGAATTGCAAGAACCTTCCGCATTGGTAAGATGTCCATAATAACTCGCCATACAAAAACTCTTATTTTTTGTGGAACTCGTACAAATAATAGAGTCCCAAAAAGTTGATATATGCGTGGACTATGACGATCCGCATTGGAGGGCATCCTTAGAGACATCATTTTTATTAAATGATACGTCGACTTGAAAGAGAATTTTCCATTCCTAGAGCCAATCCATATTCGTCTATCCGGAGTGAATGTGTTGTAAAGAGGAACTTTCAAAACTTCATCAATTTGATATTAATTTAACAACTCAGAGAGACGTTGGTTATTCCAAGTCTTTTCATCTCGATCGATAAAAGAGGAGACAGTTAAGTTGCTTTCGAAAGTATGTTGGTTGGATGGAAGGGTAAGACTGTGAGAATGGGGAGAGAAAAGCCATTATATTACCCTAAAATTTTAACCGAAGGACAATGTCCAATTTGCTCGCATTACTCGAGATAGGAGATAGAAGAGAGCTTGAACAATACACTAACCCGTTTGCATAGAAGAGCCTTATTAAATGCTGAAAGATCTTGGAAACCAAGACCACCATGTGCCTTCGGAAACAGAGCTTATCTCAAGCTTTCCAACAAATACGTCGCTTATGTCCATCTCCGCCACAATGATAGATTACTTTTTTTTTTATCACCTTTAGTTAAATCCCTGGACATAACATTTCCGAGTTTTTTCGGCATAATATGATGAATTGACATAAACCATTGCATCATACTGACATGTTCTCGTGAATATTTACTTAAAGTTAGTTACATGGTATCTGTTGCAATTTTACCTTCTCTATGAAACCCGGTCCTTTTATTAGGACCAAACTGCCAAGCTTTGGAACTTGTGGTGCTAGGATTAACATAAGTCAAGATTTAGGGGACTAATGACTCTATATATAAACTTTTTCAGCCCAAACCCTAATTATAATCTACGATCATTTTCTTTCTTTATGGATGCAGACATTCTTGCGTAGATAGAACCTGAGACAGCTCCGCTACCCGTTCCACCGATCGTAAGTAAGATCTTTTACCGTATCGTTATCTTCTTGTTCACCAATATCATGTGCATTCGATGGAAGATGCATTCTTTGTACATATTGTACTTGTCACTTCTTGGAGTAGGAGTGGGAGTGGCAAGCTTGAGCTTGAATCTCTTGAAAAGAAAAGTCATAAGCTCCTATAACGAAAGAACTTGGAGGCTTTGTTCAAGCTAGAAATAAAATTCTTCATAGCTAAGAATGCAAAGCTTGCCTTACTCCTTTCAACCAACCATTGCATGATAGTCATTTGGATATAGGTGATTGAATTTTTGTGACCGGAGATGGGAACAACCACGTTGGATACCATGTGATTGTTAGAGGAATAACCGGGTCATACACATAAGCGCAGCGGAAATAACTTTGACCCGCCTCTATCAGGATCTTTCACGAGTAAGTACCTACGACTATGGGATAGTGTTTTACCTTATATGGATGCTAGAATGGCTGAAACGCTTTCAGCGGTTTGTTGTAACGAACTGAACACCACGCTTGCGAGCTCCGTCTCTTCCCAGTATCCACTCGATCTTCCGGAGATGGTCTTCTACTCGCTTGGTGCTAGCCAACGCCTTGTAGAAGCTTTGAAGACACTCTTCAATGGATGGAGTATGAACGACCTTTTCAAGAACAAGAAACAAGCTTTCTAACTTCTTTTCTATTAGCAAAAATGCAAGAAAAAAGTCCCTGAAATTTGTCTTGTCTTTTTTCTCTCTAAAACTCACTTTTTCTCTCCTTTCTCTTAGCTTCAAAAAGGCTGGAGAAAACTGATTAGTATGATAGGAAAAATCTGAATTTTTTCCTCTAGTCTATCAAGAGAGAGTGGGGTGAGATAATGGGGGAAGTGGGAGATCATGGAGAGAATTACTCCTCCACTCTCTCCACCACTTCAACCACCATCAAGAGGGCTGAATTTATGTCTAACATTCCAGCCATAAGGTCGGTCCAAACGGGTCGGTCGGCCCAATCATATTGGTCGGCCCAACCCGATTAAGGGCCCAATCCAATCCCCGGCCCGACCCAATCGAATTGCCGCACCTTAGATTAAATGTACTCCAACAAGCCCAATCCAGCTTGATCTATGAGTGCGACCCAAGAGGTATCCATGATGTTGGCCGTGACATCATATGTCACGGGTAATGAGAGGTATCTAGCAACGCATCATTACCCCCCAATTCATAAATATCCGTGATTTATCATAATAAACAACATTTGACATTTGTAGTTAAATCCTTTTGTCCTTGATATCTAGATTGAACACAAGTCATGGAAAAGTCACACTTGTATTGTCCAATCTTTTAGTTTCTTGATTCGCGAGTAGACTAATCAAATGACATCAATATCATATACTCGATTCACTTGTTCATGGCCATGAATTAGTCGACTCCATCAAGGGGGCCCAAGATATCGCTCTCCCGCTATATAGAAGGGACAAATCCTTTTCGCTTCCCACTCATCCCCGAACAAGATTCGTGATATACCCAATAAATGCCTTTATTGCTCACCCGAGCTACTGGGATAGCGTTTAACATTATCAAAGCATAACACTAGCCATGCAAGAACTCTTGTGAGACCTCAAGTCGAAGGATCTCATATACAACCCTAGTCAAAATTTTGAGAAACACCGTTGACTATTATATAACAACCCATGGTGTGTTTCTCATGTCGGGTCTGTCCCAAAGATAATGATTCTCTAATCATATATACCTATGTGACGATCCGATATCTTATATCAATCATCGCACATACTAGTCTTACGCATTATTATTGTCCTCAAGATTCCAAAATAATGTTCGACTAGGGGACGCTTTCGTAATAGTATCTCATAACAATTATAAATACTATTCTAAGGACATATTATTTATTTATGTTGTTAAGAACGCAGAAACATAATGAATAATACTGGAATTAATTGCCTTTTATTCATCAAAAATGAAAATTACATTAAATACAGTACAATAATCTCCCACTTGCACTAAAGACCCAAATTACAATAAATGGTCTTTAGTGGCATACTAATGACTGTCTCTAAAGATCAGCCCCTCCGGATATCGGATACCCATGGAGCTAGTGTGACGATCATGCTCGCTCGCTGCGACAGTGGCTTCGTCAGTGGATCGGCGACATTGTCTCGCCGAATCTACTCTACATATATGCACATCACCTCTCTCTATAATCTCGCGGATTAGGTGAAATCGCCGTAGTACATGTTTGGACCTTTGGTGAGATCTAGGTTCCCTAGATTGTGAAATAGCCCCATTGTTGTCACAATAGAGGTCTATCGGGTTCGCAATACTAGGAACCACATCGAGGTCGGAAATAAATTTCCCGATCCAAATCGCCTCCTTAGCCGCTTCACAAGCTGCTATGTACTCGGCCTCGTCGTAGAATCTGCTATGGTTGATTGCTTTGAATCGCGCCACTCACAAAGACCTCCATTCAAGTTAAACACATATCCCGATTGCGATCGGAAATCATCTCTGCTCGGTTTGGAAACTAGCATCGGTGTAACTCGAGCTACAACGAGCTCATCCGCCCTCCATAAATCAAAAATGTATCCTTAGTCCTTCGTAAGTACTTGAGGATATTCTTGACCGAGATCCAGTGACGTTCACCGTAATTAGATCGGTATCTCGCTCGTAATGCTTAAGGCAAACGAGACATCTCAGGGCGAGTACATATCATGGCGTACATGATTGATCCTATGGCGAAGCATAAGGAATCTCTTTCATGCGTTCTAATTCGGCAGGGCGTTTTAGAACACTGCTCCTTCGACTGTAACAAGCACTCATGTGCCATAGGACAAAGTCCTTTCTTAGACTCTTGCATGCTAAACCGCTTTAGCACCTTGTCTATATATGTACTCGACTTAGGCCAATGAGTCTCCCGGATCTATCTCTATAGATCTTGACTCCCTGGGAATATAGTCGAGCTTTCGCCTAAGTCTTTCATAGAGAAACACGTACTCAACCAAGCCTTTACGGGACTTTAAGGTTGGTATGTCGCTTCCAATGAGTAGTATGTCATCTACATACAAAACCAGGAATACAATTGAGCTCCCACTAACCTTTTTGTAAACACAAGGCTCATCCTCATTTCTAATGAAGCCAAACTCACTGACGGCATCATTAAAACGGATGTTCCAGCCTTTCGAGAAGCTCCGCTTGAGTCCATAAATGGATCTCTCAAGCTTACATACTTTTCCAAAGATTCTCTGGAGTGACAAAACCTTCAGCTGTGTCATATACACATCCTCATCAAGTTTTCCATTAAGGAAAGCGGTTTTGACATCCATTTGCTGATTTCGTAGTCATAGTAAGTCGCAATAGCAAGCAAAATCCGAATGGATTTGAACATAACTACAGGGGAAAAAAGTCTCATCATAGTCAAATACCATGAATTTGTTTGAAACCTTTCGCGACTGAGTCGCCCTTGTACGCTTTGTACATTCCCTTCCATGTCGGTTTTAATCTTAAAACCCCATTTGCACCCCTATGGGAGTTACCCCTTCAGTGGATCAACCAAGATCCGGACTTGGTTTGTGTACATGGAGTCCATTTCGATCTCATGGCCTCAAGCCATTTCTCGTAATCTGGGCTATTAATTGCCTCGCTTTGTAGGTCGAAGGTTCATCGTGATCCACAAACATAACATCACCATGTTCTCGTTATGAAAAATCCAAATTTTTTCCTGGAGGTGGACGACTGAACTCTACCGCACTCTACGCAATTTCTTGTGTTTCTTGAATCAGTGCCTGGGCCGCACAATCGTTTGTCAGGGCACTCGCCGCACAACAACTTCGTGGAGTCTCGCTCAATTTCCATCTCATCATTAGTGCTAGTTTGAGAGTCCTGGAACTTCAGTGAAGTTCTACGCTACTCCCACTTGTGTTTCTAGAAACAAATTCTTTTTCTAGAAAGACTCTCGTGCGAGCAACAAACACTTTGTTCTCGTTAGGGATATAAAAGTAGTATCCTTTAGTTTCCTTAGGATAACCTACAAATATGCACTTTTCAGATTTCGGAGCCACTTATCGTAAGCCGAGCGCTTTCACAAACGCTTCACGACTCCCAAATCTTGAGGAAAGACAAACCGACGCTTCCCTACCCATAACTCGTATGGTGTCTTTGCAATCGATTTAGATGGAACGCGTTAAGTGTTAAAGTCTGCTGTCTCTAGTGCGTGTCCCCAAAAGGAATCGGGGCGAGCTCGTGTGACTCATCATAGAACGAACCATATCTAATAAGGTTCTGCTCCTCCTTTCGTATACACCATTCCATTGTGGAGTAGCTGGAGGAGAAAGTTGTGAAACGATTCCACAAGCTTTTAGATAGTCACAGCACTCTTGACTCAAGTATTCTCCTCCTCGATCGGATCGAAGAATCTTAATACTCTTGCCAAGTTGGTTTTCTACTTCAAGTTTAAACTCTTTAAACTTAGCAAATGCTTCGGATTTGTGTTTCATCAAGAACACATATCCATACCTACCAAGTCATCAAGAAAGGTAATGAAGTAGAGGTAACCACCCCTCGCATGTATATTAAAAGTGGCCACATACATCACTATGTATTAGTCCTAATAAATCATCGCTCTCTCACCTAGCTTAGTGAAAGGTGATGCTCGTCATCTTACCCAATAAACAAGATTCGCATCGATCATAAGACTCAAGTCAAATGATTCTAATAGCCCATCTTTATGGAGTTTGGATATGCGATCTTCGCTTTATGTGGCCTAAGCGACAATGCCGAGAGGTATGTCTGATTAGAATCATTAGTCTTAATCCTTTTGGTATTTATGTTTAAAATTGGCATATCAAGGTCTAAAATATATAGACCATTAATTAAAGAGGCGCTTTGCATAAAACATATTATCCGTAAATAACGACAATCGTTGGTTTTTGATCGAAATTCAAAACCGTTCTTGTCCAAACAAGAAACCGAAATAATATTTTTAATTAAACTAGGTACATAGAAACAGCTTTTCTAAACCTAAAACAAGCCCCTCGAAGGCAAAGTAAAAGTACAAGTCCCTACAGACTAGTGGTCGCAACACGTGCTCCGTTGCCTACTCGTAGTTCCACTTCACCCTTTGCCAACTCTCTACTCCTTTGCAGTCCCCCGCACATTAGTACAAATGTGAGAACCACATCCGGTATCAAATACCCAAGAAGTAGTTGTATTTAAATTGATATCAATCATATTAACATCAATAACATAAATACCTGAGCCCGAAGCAACAATTGCCTTCTCCTTTTCCAGCCTTTTTTTGTTGCAAGATAGCTCTTGCAGTTCCTTTTCCAATGACCCTTCTCACCACGAGTGATGACATATAGAGTCCTTGGCTACACCACCCCTTAGGTTTCAAAGTGCATTGTTGAAAGTGGTTTGCTTGCCCTTTCGGGCTTACCTTTCGGTTTGCCTTTCGATCTCACAAAACCTTTGCCTTTGCCCTTTTGCACCATCGAGATGGTGTTGGGCTTGGACTTGCCTATTTCCTTCTCGGCAGTCCTTAGCATATTCAACAACTCAGCAATGGCTTGTCAATTTCATTCATATGATAATTTAGAATGAACTCGACCGAATGATTCGTGCAACGATTGCAAGATCAAATCAGTCGACGACTCTTGTCCCAAAGGAAACCCCCAGCTTTTTCAAGGTTTTGAACATAACCTATCATCTTAAGAACGTGAGTTCCTACCGGCATTCCTCGTACATTTTGCACCGAAAGAGAGATTTTGACACATCGAATCTCTCCCGGCGCGCTTTGTCCCTCGAGTATAGTTGCTTCGGATGAGCCAAAGATCTCATAAGCCCCCCATGTCCTCATGTTGCTTCAAGCTCGCAGTTCATGGTGACAAGCATGAGGCTAGACACATCTAAAGCATCACTAACATGCTTCGATAAGCAGCCCTATCAGCCGTCGAAGCGCGAGCCTCCGGTATAGCAGAATAGGTCGCTCCAAGACATACAACTTTTCTTTCATGCTTGAGAACGATTCTCAAGTTCTCGAACCAGTCGAGGAAGTTAACTCCTCTAATTTGTCCTTCTCAAGGACGTAACGCAAATGATAGTGTTTGGTTTGAATTTGCCATTTTTCTACAACAAAAATATGCATATACAAAAGTAAGTACCGATTAAAATCATTATTAGGTCTTTATCTTTTAATGATTTCTCCCACTATTTTCTTCGAGTGAATAACCCTCAATATCAACTCGGAAAGTTCGTTAACTTTCTAGCGGGCCAAGATCCATATTTCACCTCGCTTTCGAGTCGCCTTTGGCTGATCGCCCAAAACTTAGTTATTTAGGTAGGCAACATTTGCCAATTACATCAAATTATGTAATTCTTGGTTAGTTGAGTGAATAACATTTATTCAAGCGTATCATTATACACTTTTCTCAACTCTTTTGCCTCTAGATCCTCAATCCATTTATTGAGATAATCCAGTTAATTAGGACCCTAAGTTTTAGCCGACGGATATCACAACTTATCCTTCGCGCCTCACCCGGATAGACATGTATGCACAGCTTTGGCATGTCCCATACTTATGTCGATCTAGGCCTTGACGAGGGCCAAACTTAGGAAGGCACTAATTAATATTTTAAATGAGGGATTTTGTTTTTTAACAATCTCACCGTAAAGCATAAATAAAACAGCTTTATGCTTATATACATATGCATCCAATACATAAAAGTAAAATGCAATAGTAATCGCTAAGATCCTATTCGGTTTTTCCAAGCCAATGGAAAAACCCGTGAAGTCAATCTAAGGTGTGAAAAGAAAAACATCTATTCTACACCGTCTTGACCTTCAGTTGGTTGCCTCCATATCTTCATCATCTCAGCTGTACCTTCTCCTAATCTAGAATTACAAAATTTCTAAGGAAACCTCGAGTTACATTCGAGGGGATATTCAAAGGAAAAATTACAACTTTTGATATTTAAAAGGCACGATACGCAGATCGTATTATAAAATAAAACCAACAGGGTAAAGGCGATTACTATGCATCATGCTCAATTAACATAACAACTTATGAAAAATAATGAGCAAAACAGTAAAATGAACATTTCATATTCTGCCTGGGTTCGGTTGACCGGCCACCAAGCTCGGTCGACCGAAAAAGTACCGAGAGTACTTGGCCGACCAAATAGGCACTTCGGTCGACCGAATACCAACTCGGATCGACCAAGACCAACTCGGTTGATCCGAACCTAATACCATTTAGCTATCGTTTTGCCTCTGGTCGACCGAAGATGAGTCCCCGATCGACCAAGTGACGTAACCGAGAGTTTTTCCAGCTTTTGAATGACTTCAAAAATGGAAATTCTCAACGTATATACTTACAAAAAAGCTGGAAAAGCATGTCATACATGGTTTTAACAACATTTCTAGCAATCCTAAGGCATACATAACATAGATTCAAAATCTATAAAAACACTATAGCACATTAAAGTCAATAGGGTACTCGTGAGTGGCTCTGATACCACTGTTAGAGGAATAACCGGGTCATACACATAAGCGCAATGAAATAACTTTGACCCGCCTCTATCGTGGATCTTTCACGAGTAAGTACCTACGACTATGGGATAGTGTTTTACCTTATATGGATGCTAGAATGGCTGAAACGCTTTCAGCGGTTTGTTGTAACGAACGGAACACCACGCTTGCAGAGCTCCGTCTCTTCCCAGTATCCACTCGATCTTCCGGAGATGGTCTTCTACCGCTTGGTGCTAGCCAACGCCTTGTAGAAGCTTTGAAGACACTCTTCAATGGATGGAGTATGAACGACCTTTTTCAAGAACAAGAAACAAGCTTTCTAACTTCTTTTCTATTAGCAAAAATGCAAGAAAAAAAGTCCAGAAATTTGTCTTGTCTTTTTCTCTCTAAAACTCACTTTTTTCTCCTTTCTCTTAGCTTCAAAAGGCTGGAGAAAACTGATTAGTATGATAGGAAAAATCTGAATTTTTCCTCTAGTCTATCAAGAGAGAGTGGGGTGAGATAATGGGGGAAGTGGGAGATCATGGAGAGAATTACTCCTCCACTCTCTCCACCACTTCAACCACCATCAAGAGGGCTGAATTTATGTCTAACATTCCAGCCATAAGGTCGGTCCAAACGGGTCGGTCGGCCTAATCATATTGGTCGGCCCAACCCGATTAAGGGCCCAATCCAATCCCGGCCCGGCCCGGCCCAATCAGAATTGGCGCACCTTAGATTAAATGTACTCCAACAGTGATGAAGAATACGCCCATATTCATCCAACCTGTTGGTTTCCCTTTCTGAAGACTTATTGAAAGGCCCTTCGATATTAAAGTACAGCTTGAATCTTTCAATGTCCACAATTTCATCACTTGGAACATTCCCGGAGTGATCAGAATGCCTAATTGAGCCTAACTCAAATATAATCCCAAGTATCTCACACAACATAGCCTCCCAAAAACTAAATCCCATATTTTCCACTCTAGAAGTCCACCAATACATCTCATCCTCATTTAATTCATCTTCTCTCAAATTGGCTCGAAATTCATAAATGGTTAAAGGGCATATTTCACAATTGTGATAGAAGAGGTTTAACCATCCCATATCAATGAAGCATTCCACTACTTCTTGTAATCGTGCATATTACTAGCCATTGTGTACCCATGGATATTGTCTCTCCTACTTAGGACTAAATTCTCATAAACAGGAATAGCTTACTTCTTATAAAATCTAGGATTCTCTTTCTTAGTTGAATAAGAAGAAGATTCACCTTGGTATTGAGAAGGAGGTGGTGGCATTTCAAAATCATCATCGGACTCCGGTTCTTCATCGGAGTTGATCACCTTCTTTAATTTTTCTCTATCCTTGTTAGCCATTCTCTTTGTATTGACCTTCTTTGGAGCAAGTTGAACCAGTTCTCTAATGGTTAGAAGTTGTTCACGTGGTCTTTTGGTGGGAGTTTTCTTCTTTGAGGGAGTTTTCTTGGGTTGATCTTTGGAAGATTTTGAAGGTGGATGAGAAGTTTGATTCGACTTCATCTTGATATGAATAGATGGAGTATGGAAGAAATTGAAGTTTGGAATGATATAGGCTTTGAATTTGAGCATTATAGGTGAAAGGGTTTGAGAGAATTTTGAAGAGGGAAATTTGGCTTTTAAAAAATCTGAACAAAAAACCCTTGATTTCTGCTAAATCGCGACACTTCGGTCGACCAGAGGTCCTATCCGATCGTCCTCCCTCGTCTAATTAAATTTTGAATTTATTTCTGTCCAAATTTTGAAAGATCGAGGAGGGTGGTCGATCGACCGAGGTACCCTGTTACTGAAAGCCTTTTTGCTTATGTCGATCGGGAGTCGCATATGGGGTCGACGGGATACCTTTTCTTTGGGTCGAGGCAATTTGACCATTTTCGCGGTCGCCCGTTACCTTGTCCGGTAGGCCGGTTTTGCCCCTGTTTCCTACAAAAAGAATTCAATTTTGGTACCCATTTCCTTATGGTCCTTGGGGGTTAGTTTTGGGGGTTCTTTTCAACCCAAATCAACTTAGCACCTCTTTCAATCTTCTTCTTATTAATGCAACAAGTAGCATGATGACCACATTTACCACAATAAGAGCAATTAGCATTGTGGTGTGTGGTGTTCTAGCATTAATATAAGTAGAGTGTGCAAGTTTATGTGTGTGCTTGTGCTCTTGACAAATACTAGAATATGATCATGAGGAGCAACAAACACATTACCAAGGATATATCTAGAACATGTACACTTATTCACATAAGAAGTTAATACATAGAATTTGTGTTTTAAGATATAATGCTCAACAAGTTTAGATTCTACAATATTCACCTTGTCAAGCAACTCTTGGAAATCAAGAGACATATCATTTAGAGATAAAAGCACATTCTCTTTTTCTTTTGATATGATGTGAAAAAAAGTAAGAGACTATCATATTCTACCTGATTTTTAGATCTTTCATTTAGTGATCTTGTTCTTCTTGGCTAATCTTTCCATTTCATCATATAAATCATTTAAGAGCACATAAGGATCCTCCTCATTAACATAATCAAGATCAAGGGAATGATTAGATTGTACCTCATTGCCTATAGATTTAGGACTTTGATCTTCATCAAAGAGACCAATGAGGCATAGGGTTTTGCCATGATCTTGACATTTTACTTCTTGGGAGGAGGCTGTCCTTTGATTGCTTCTTCTTTTAATCATTTCATTTGTTGCACTAGAAGCAATCTCCTTTTGATTTGTGGAGTCATCATTGATGTTTTCCTTGTTGTTCTTTGATGAGCTCTTCACAAACTTTAGTTGTCCCTGGTACATGACTCTTTGCTTGGAGTCTTAGCTTTTCTTTGCCATTCCTTGGGGTTCATTTCTTTGAATTGAGACTTAGGTCTCTTGGAACCTACAAGTGGAACTTGAGAAACATATGGTGCCTTTTGCAAAGGTTCTACATTGTTAGAGCATTTTCTCAAGTGGTAAGTGTGTGCATTTGGATCAACATTTTCAATATTACAAGTATAAGGATGATTCTCATTAGATGAGGAGTAAGAGCAAGAATCATCCAGTCTTGTGATGTTGCATATTTTAGATACCTTAGCAAGAGAAACATCAAGTGAATGAAGCTCTTGCAATAAGTTATCTCCATGTGAAGGATCACTAATATAACATGATGCAACATCAACAAGAGTATAAGTAATAACATCAATATTAATCTCATACTATTAATAACATCCATTACAATGTTATGAGAAAGTGAAGTTGATACCTTTGTAACCTTACCAAGTGATGATGATTGTAGATTATCATTGAAGCTTTGATCATCACTTGTAGTTGAGTATCTTGGTTCCTTGAATGTATTTTCCATTGAAGTGTGAGGAAACCAAGTGCTATGGAGTGTTTCAGCTTTCTTTTTTTGTGTACATCTCCATTTAAAATCTTCATGCTTTAAGCCACTTCTCCTTGTATATGTTTCTTTGAAGCTTTGTGACAATCTTTTTCTCTTCCTTATGTAAGATTAATGATCTTCATTATCTCCATCATAATTTAGTTCCTTTTGAAGATCATCGTCTTGTGTTTCCACTTCTATTCTTCTATCTCATCTTGTGAAGGCTCAATCTGTATGTCCTTTGAGCTCATTCAAGATTGAATTTTGATTTCTCCCAAATCACACTCTTTGATGTCATCAAATTTATCTTGGAGCGTGATTAAGATTTCTTCAATGCCTTCACAAGATTGAGTCCCCAAATCTAGATTTCCCACCATTGGCTTTCCACTTCAACTTCTCCTTTGTATGATGCTCCAAGCATATTCATCATGGAATAAACATATTCACATTCATGCACTTTGTTGTGAGATTTTTCATTTAATGCACAATAAAGAGCATTTAAGGCCTTGAAGTTGAGTGTCATCTTCTTGTAGTCTTCTTCATTGTAGTCTTTCCTAAACTTTGACACCATGACACCTTGTATGTAGATTGAAGGAATAAAAGGGCCTTCTTCTATAATGCTCAACAATGAAATGTCATTAGAAGAGAAAAACAATTTAAAAGAACATTGCCAACTATCAAAGTTGGAGCCATCAAATACAGGTGGTCTAAAAGGGGATTGATCATCTAAGTTAGAAAAGCTTTGAACCATGGATCCTCCTAGGATGTAAGTCCAATAAAAAGGAGACTAGGCTCTGATACCAATTGAAATACCATTTGAGGGTATAGAACCTAAGTGTTCATCTTAACAACAAGTATGTTGTTTAAGCACATAAGGTGATTCAATTATGATCAAGGCAACTTAGATGATTTAAGTGAAGCACTTGTAAAAAGCAAGGAAGCAAGTGTAGTTTTCTATCATAAGAAAATATGTTCATATAATCAATTAAACAAGATATAACATGTATATGAACAATGAAGTAAAGAGTTAAGGATAGAGAAAACTAAAACAAAGATTTATAGTGGTTCGATTCACAAAGAATCTACATCCACTACCTTAGGGTAATCTGAAGGGATTCATGGGCGGAAACTCGTTCCAAACACCCATGGATCCTCCCCTGAAGGATCCGCTCATATGAAACAATTCGAAAAAGCATCAAGAAACAGCAAGAAAAACTTACGGTTTTGGATTCAAGAAGCTACTTCTTGAATGGAGGATGATGTTTCTTGGATCGGATGTTGCTACCGATTGATCTCCCTTTGCGGAAAGTCCCTCTACCGGTATCCACGCGACGAAACGGGCAGCGATTGCTAGCTCTTCGTCTTTTCTGATTTTCGGGAATTAGAGAGAAAAATGAGAGGCTGAGAATGGAAAACGGTTTTCTAATTATCAGTATTATTTCGGCTGAAAACTTGTATCCTAGGGTTTCGGCCAAGAGTTCATTATATAGGGTGTGAGAGTTTGTTCCCATAACCAACTCTCACATCCTCAACTCCTCTCGGCAGTGGGAGTCTTTAACTCCCACGTCCCCTAGACTTCTGCTGGTAGTGGGAGTCCTTATCGGATAATAACTCCCACGTAATCCCAGCTATAGGTAAAATACCGAAATTGCCCCTATCTCTAATTCGAATAATAAACACTTTATTATTTTCAGAAAGACAAATGTCAGATACAATGAACCTAGACACATTCTAGATTCATTGAATCTGGACATAAAGCTCGTTAGCTCGTCTATGCGTGTGACCACAGTAGGTTACATCTCACAATGGCAATGAAAACACACTTAGTAGTAGTGTGTGTTCATAAATCACAAGCGGTCCCTAGCAGGACATTGTGACTACCCAAAGTGAATGAATATAAAACGGAACCTAATATTAATCCACTATTTAATCCCTTTGTCTCGCGATATCCTAATTAAGCATAAAGCATGGTGGTCGTCACCCTTATTAAGCTTAATTGTATTTATGCTCGATCTCTAGGTAGACTGTTTCGACAAATAGCATTTGATAACCACTTTATCAAATACATTTGAGCACGGCCATGCATTTAAACAGTCTTTCCCTATCGAGGGGCCCCATGGATATCTCTCTAATAATAGAGAGGGACAAATTCCTTACAATGTCCTGTCACATTCAAGCTATGATAGGACACTACGTCCGATCATCAGTCGTATTGATTACTCTGTTACAAGTAACGTCCGACTGAGTCAAAACGTGGCTCCATTCATACTAGAATCAATGAAGACATAAGGTCTAAGGATTCTAAAATAGTATTTAGGAAGTAATACGTATGACTTAAGACCATGAAGTATTACTTCTCTGACGGATCACGTCCAATACAATGTATCCCTATATATTGCATCTATGATGTGATTTGTATCCATTACACATGATCAGTAAAACAAGATCATCAATCAACAATCATACTAGTTTTATTTCATAGTAATTAAGCATTACATAAAACTAGGGACTACTAGAATAGTAATTACATAAGCTAATGAGTTTTACTATCAAATCACACATTTGATAATCAAAAGCAAAATTAACTATTCAGTTACATGCTCAAAAGATAATAAAACGCACAACATGTGCTAATGGTCCTAGGGCACTACTAACACAATGCCCAAGGATTTCAACATCCATTAATAGATACCCTTCACAACAAATGCAATGTGGGTTCTACCTTTTACAATTTCCCCAACAAATGAGGACTTTTGCTGCTTAAAGAAGACTCCACTCACTAAGAGTGTTTAACCTCACAAATAGGACTTTTTTCTACTCTTAGGACTTTTGCTTCACTAAGAAGTCTCCACTCACAAAGAGTGTTTGCCTCACAAAGAGGTCTTTTGCCTACACATAGGACTTATAAATAGGGATGGCAATGGGGTAGATCGGGCGGGTATCTCAAATACCAGCCCCGCCCAGCCCTGTTGATAGATCTGACCCGCCTCGCCCCATCCTATTTTTCTTAAATCATTAATTTTTTTAAAAATTATAAAAATCATTAATTTTATCAAAAAAATTAAAATCATAAAAATCATTAATTTTATCATAAAAATAATTAATTTTTTTTAAAATAATTAATTTTATCCCAAATCAATTCTCAAACAAGTACAAGAAGTAAGGAATCGGATGGCCAAGTGGGTAAGGCTTTTTTCACTTGGGGCTTAGGTCCCAAGTTCGATTCTTGTATCTCCCTTCTTAGGGCAATAATATTATCCCTTCTTAGGGCAAGTCCTCCTCCTCTCGGTGAGGCTAGGGCAATCCTCCTCTGGTGAGGCAATACCCTCACAGGGCATGGGGTGCGCTACAATCTCCCTTTCTAGGGGTACTCTCATTTGCTCTACCCTTCGGGGTTCCGCCCTCGGGCTTTCAAAAAAAAAAAAGTACAATTAGTATATTAAAATGAAAATTAAACATGATTATGTCTAATAATAACAAAATGGGGCGGGACGGGGCAGGCACAAATACCATGCCCGATTTTTCCCGTTCGCGGGGCAGGGCGGGTCTGCCTCATTCTCTTCACGGGGCGGGGTAGGTTTGCACCAAAAGACGTCGGGGTAGGGCGGGTCGACGGGTCACGGGTCAAATTGTCATCCCTACTTATAAACACTCATCAAGAGTAAAGCTCTCTAAGAGCTTTTTTTTTTTCTAGCTCACAAAGAACTAGTTCTCACAAATAAGAAGCTTGGGTAACCAATTTCTTTCTAAGGAGATTTTACAATTTAGCTCACTACTACAAATCCCTCAATTGGATTGGATATACAAAGGAAATTATAATCACTCTTTGAGAATAGAAGAGTAGATGAAGTTTAAGCTCAACACAAATGCTTTTGAATGATTTAGAAATTAAGTACAAAAGTGTTTGCTTGTGTGTTTAGAAAGTGTATATTTCTAAGCCCTCTTATGGCTTGATTAGATATGAAAAATTCACCTTTGAAAGCTTTTTATAGGGAAAGAATACACAAGCTTTGTTAGTCACAACAGCTAGAATTTTGGCCTTGAATTGACAGCTCCGGTCGACCGCTACTAGACAGTAGGTCGACCGAAGTGCCTTAAATCAAAGGTAAAAGGCCCTGATCTATTCTTATCTCGGTCGACCGCAACTCAGTGGTTAGGTCTACCGAAGAAAATGTCGGTCAACCTACCCAATATCTTGATCTTCAGGCTAGAATTTGCTGTTGGAGTATTGGAACATTCAAAACTCAGATAAGGACAAAAACACACTAGTCGACCGGATCAACACTGATCGATTTACAAAGTTGTTTTTACACTTAGTTAAGTTCTAATGTTCTCATGCACATGCCTAAGTGTTTTGTAAAGATATAAAACACATTTTAGAATACTTAGGCATTGACCAACTAGTTTTCAAAAACCTTTTCAAATACAAAGTAAAACATGAGGTTTTGAAAGCATGCATTGTTGAGCTTTAAACATTCTTATATCCTAGTATTCTCAAAGGAAAGATTAGTTACAAAGGATTACCTATAAAGCTTAGACTAATCTTCCTAAGGCCTTCTTCAATTCTTCAAGTTGATTCTTCTTGGAGCGTGGTCTTTGAAGCCTTTGATCAACATCTTCTTGAGTGATGAAGTCCTCTTGCATTCTTGATGTAGTGTATTGGATTTCACATTTCTTCTTGTCAAGGAGTCTACCACTTGATTCTTTACTTGTTGAATTGAGTAGCTCTTGACATGTTGATCTTCCTTCTTCATTGACTTTGCAAGTACTTCCATAGCACGTGGATTGACTTCATGCTTGTGCTATGTAGTCTTGCAAAATGTATCTTCCTTATGTGTATGATCATACCTTTGTTGTACACAAGAAGCTAACTTACCATTTTCATCAATGTTGGTGTGAGTGCTAAGGATCCTATCATTAAGAACATGCTCACACAAACATTAGAACTATCAATAGTTTGTTATCATCAAATTAAGATCGATCACTGTGTCTTTTGGGCTAACAGTTTGTACACTAAATGGTCTAGTAAAACAATAAGTTCCTTGATTAGTTGATGTGAATTAGTTTGTAGCACTATCTCGTATTTTGCCAACAAAGTCTTGTTGATTCTTCTATATTGAGTTTGTTTTTTGCTAGGAACTAAAATGTCCTCCTCCCCATCTAAGAGTTAAATGTTCTCCATAAAGTAGTAGCCACCACCACTAAAATATTAAGATTCGACCTTAATGAGGTTGATAATATATCTTTGGTATGAATCTCAAGAAGTGTGATTAATATAGAGAAATATAAAGATATAAATTTGTGTCTTATCTTGATCTTCAAACAATTTGAACAAGAAGTTCCAAGAATAATGCCATGTATATTTACTAAACGAAACACGATTACGAATGCTCATATTTAATGTCACTGAAGGACGATATATCATTGTAAGTGAATATGAGACATAATGAAGCATGGTAGACTTAAATGTTTCAAATATAAGAAATCCTCGTATATAATTGGAGCAAATATTCAGATGATCTAATATAGTAAATTCGAGGAATCCCTATGCATAACTAATATTTTCTCCATAAGAGATTCATGTACCTGAAAGTTGTGATAATGATATGTTATGTCATGATTGGGAACTAATAGAACCGAAAGTATAATTACAGACAATATAAATGCGCATGAATAATGAATTCAAAATGAGGATCTGGATTCAAAGTATGTGGACACAAGACTTAGAAACTCGACATAATTGAACAAAAGAGAATATGATTTCGCATTAGAAATATGAAAAGTCTAGTCAATTAACAAATACACCTGAAGTGTATATATTCCTAGCATGGATGGTACACTTGAAGTATAATTGCAGCGGGGATAACAATGCGAACTATAAAATGTAAAAGTCACTATTAGTTGCAGAATGTTCTTAAACCCTGAAAATAGTTAAGAAGAAAGAAAACTTCTGCTGGTGGATACAAGTGTGCTTCCTTTTTAATAGCACACACAATACTTAGTATTTATATGAAGTCCCTAAAGGATTCAATATGTCTAAAGCTTTTCCATAAATCATTCATGAAGAACGTAAAATCTTTGTTTTAGTAAAGATTGTAAGCCCTAAGGGCTAATGTGATCAATCTTGTGTTGATGATAATAAGACATTGAGAAGTTTTAATGTTTGTGTGAGCTATTGTTTCAATGATAGGATATTCTACACTCACACACGCGTTGACAGGTAGCTTATTGTGGACATCAAAGATCATTCTACAAGAAAAAGAAGTTATATTTTGCAAGACTCCAATGACACAAGCTTAAATGTCACAATGCCATTGGAAGATATTTCAAAATCAAAGGAAGACTTTCTTGTGGATTTCAAAGATCACTCTACAAACAAGAAGAAGCTACATTTTAAGAAGACTACAAAGGACTTCAACACAAGAAGAGGTTGATCAAAGGTCTCAAGTCCAAGCTCAAAGAGGAGCTTATCTTGAATACTTGAAGACCAAGAAGAAAATTAGTCAAGATGCTACTTGGAACCTTAACTTCGGACGACCTACTCTCTAATCCGGTAGACCGAAGCTGTCCTGTCAAGGCAAAAATATAGTTGTTGTAACTCGATTTGCTTGCATTTTTCGGACCCTATATAAAGTCTTTTAGGCTGAAATTTGTGTTTTGCTAAAGCCAATAGAGGGGCTTTAGTATACAAGTTTTAGACAAGCAAATCTTTCATAAGCTTAATTCTTCCAATCATTCATCAAGACATTTCTATTTGAGAAAGAGCTTCATCTACATATTCTTTTATTCTCAAATATGAATTAGAGCTTACATTGTAATATCCAATCATTAGAGGGATTTCGTTTTTTTTAGCTTAAATGTAAAATCTCATGTGTTGAGATTATCTTTCTTTGTATAGGGTTGAGCGACAAGGCTTGTTTGTAATAGTGATGATTTTGGGCCTCCTATAAGTTGGAGTGGATATTTATTGTAATCATAGGAATTAGTGTGAATGGTGAACCCGAAATAGAATTAGGGTTGATGTGTTCGTAAAACCTCCTCACTTAGTAGACTAGGTTAGAGAAAGAGTTCTCAAGGGTGGAAGGTTACATGAGTGTGTAAAAGACCATTAGTTGGTTTGTCTTTCCTTGTAATCTCTCTAGACAAGTTAGTGGATGTAGATCTTTGTGATCGAACCACTCTACATCCTTGTGTTTGATCTTCTAACTCTATCTCCTTACTTTCTAGTTCTTACATTATACTTGTGCTTATATTCACATGAACTTGATTGTGTGAGCCTTAATTGATTATATGGAGTTAGATCAATTGCTTGTTATGTTTTCCATTGGCTTTGGCACATAACTTGCATTTAGAAATCTTAATAACTTTATATATCTCTTGCTAGATGCTAGTCCTCTTGACTTGTGTGTTTTATCTTACAAGATTTGCATATAGGAATCTTGACATAGACAAAACTTGATCATATTCATTGCCTTGTATTTCTCTGTGTTGCATTTACACACATAAGTCATCTAAGTGATAATCCTTTAATTCACCTTATATGCTTAATGTGATCACTTAAGAAAAAATTATGGTATAAAAGTTTAAATTAGTTGAGAACCTTATTCACCCCCTCTAAGGTTCTCCCATTCGGGTATTGCAAATGTCCTTCGGGTATTTTAAAGATTTATGATATTGACAATATCCTTATATTAGAAAATCGGTATCCAATCTAGTTATTTGATATATATGATTATCCGTGTCAATTGACGAGGGATGCCTAAATGCCTAGTTTATTTATTGACATCAAGTCAGTGACCTCCACATTAGAGGGAGAAATCAGTAATAAGAAAAAGTGGCATTACATAGAAACATAATCATCTTGATTTATGTATATACTCAAGTTAAGTGAAATGAAAGTCTACATAATACAATGAGTCTAAAGCATGCCTGAAGTATGTTTGACATCTTAAGTCGAAAAACATAAGATCCTTGATAGAAAGAGCGATGAGATTATCAAGATATTTCTCTTGAATAAGTATAATGGCAAGTCAAATTTGAAGATATGATCTTGAGTTTCGGAAATTCAAGATTTTTCTTGGTATACAAATTAAGTATCTAGAAAAAGATTTATATGGACAAAACACATAATTTAAGTACTCTAATAGTCATCTGCTAATTAGATATCACTAAAGACCACTCGCGACTACGAGAGTGATGAGAATGAACAACTACTTGGTCATGAAGTACCATTTTTAGTGATATTGAAGCACTTATGCATCTTGCAAATTATATTTATCCTGATAATTCGTTTATAATGAAATAGTTTATAAGAAAAAGTTCTTTTACTCGACGAGATTTTGACATTAAACATATCATTCAATATCTCTAAAGGAAAACTAATCTTGTATAACTTTATTTAGATAAGATTGGCATGTGTCGGTAGAAGGATCTTCAATTTTTAATGTTTTGTTGACTTCAATTTTTAAGAAGTTTATTTAAAAGATTGGCATGTGTAGAAGGATCTTAATTCTTAAAAGATCTAATTAACAGGGGAGTAAAATATAAAGAATGATGTACTATTTTTTCTTCATTAGAGAAATTTTTTTCCCGCTGGATTTTTACTATAGTAAAGTTTTAACGAGACATATTCTTTATGTTAAAGACTTCAAAGGGAAATGTTTATGAAATATATAAAAGATTAAGTCGAAGTTCTTTTCCGGTACAGAAATTAACATCCTCAGATAAATCCTGCCAAAAATCAAAATGATAAGAAACTAATGGAATTAATCAGATTCAACTTGCATATCTTTTATAATAGTGCCCTTTTTTTTGTTCTTTTCTTTCTCTTCTTCCTCTACAAGGTTATGTACTGCATGCTAACTCAGTAGAAAGACATCTTTGAAAAGGGGGAAAAAACAATTAAATTTCAAAATATAACTCTATTTTGTACCTTGCATTGTCACGAACTTCCAAATCTGGAAAACGAAGGCAAGTAAAATCAAGAAGAGGAGATAGTCCAGTAAACACGCTGTTGGAAACATTTCCCATTGAAAAGGTGTGAACAATTGAAAGGTAATGACCATATGATAGTAACTAATGGTGAAGGAATATTAATGTACATACTAGATATGATTTTTTTTTTATTTTTTTTTTACTAAGTACTAGATATGATTGTTCATGTAAAAAAACCATGAATGATTAAGATAAATGGTCATATCCACCAACTAGAGGTAGTAGTCCATCTATAAAAGGACTAGATGCTCAAAGAAGTGGATATAATAAGAAAAGAGAAACACCAAGAGAAATCCTAACACACCAACCAAACATTTTAAGATTGAATTTGAGAGTACACTCAAATTCAAGTTAGGCTTCTTTGTATCCTTAGTCAATTTGCATCACAACCTTGCACTATAGGGGGCAAATATCACTTAAGGAAAGTGATTACGCGCCTAGAAGTATTTGAGGTTCATTTGTTCAATTTAAGAAGAAGAATAAGGATTCAAGATGAAGAAGAAGGAAGATTTTCCAACACACGCTAGAGCTATGGTAATTGATCATCATTGTTGGACAAATGGAAAGAACTTTACTTCCATAATTCCAAGATTATAAGCCTGTGTTTGGTCCTTGTTTACTAGTAAGAAAAACCATGAAATTGTAGAGGAGCTCCAACAACCCACGCGCCAGGAGAAACTTTTAAGCTGTGGGAGCACACTCATCAAAAGTCTCCAATACACACTCTCCTAACCAACGGTGTTTGTAATATCGCAACAAACGCTCAACAAAAGTAACCATCAGAGGAACCAGTCCTTGAAATTCTAATGCTGAATCTACCAGATTCCTCTGTGCATAGGGGAAAATCAATCAAATTGAATCACCAATAGTTAATACATAATTTAGAGAGAGGAATATTTTAAGAGTGAATGCCTCTTTTTGGACTTTAACCATTTTTTTGTTTTTCTCTTTTTAGACATAAACTTTTTTTTTGTACTTTCCTGGATTTAAACAATTTACGCGACTGGGTCGTCATTGACTGGTGGAGAAGAGATGAGCAGATGATGGAGATGAGATGTGATGGACATGAAAATTAAACGTTTGTTTTTTTTAGCGGCTTTAATTGTGTAGTTGTATTACATTTATGGTTTCTTTGGGTTGGATATCCCCAATTTGTCCCTATTTTACCTATATATATATATATATATATATATATATATATATATATATATATATATATATTTTTAATTTTAATGGGCAAAAAAGAGTTTTCATTAATGACCCAAATTGCGCCGCTACTTGAACCGCAATAGCGGCCGCAATATTCCACAACCTAAACTGCGTGACGATATGGAGGAGTCATAGCGGCCTCAGCAGACTCTGCACCACTATCCCTCTATAGGCCGCTATCCCGCCACAATTAACAACACTCGTAAAATACTCGAATTTTTAACGATTTCAGTTTATAGAAATTATTATAATATAGTTGAAATATTTTCTCAAAAGTTGTATAATTTTAGGTTCCTTCATTTGGCCTATAGAATGGGTTTATTTTATTTGGGCCTTTCTTGAGAGATGAATTGAAACAATTGAGGGAGATTTGAGGAAAGTGGTGGGAGTGTTTTTGAGCTGAGCGCGAAGGGGAAGAGCTGAGAATACCCTAGATAGGGAAGATTGAAACATGCCCCATGCCTGGGGAGGGAAGATAAGCCTCATGAGGAGGAGAATATTTAATTGCCCCATTGCGGGGAGTAGGTATCGAACTTGGGACCTCAAGGTCCCAAGCCAGAGGCTGCCCCACTGGCCAACCCCTTGTTGATGTGGTGGGAGTGTTTGGATGAAGAAGAAGAAGCGAGCTCATGTGGGGGTGCGGGTGGGTGGGGTTGAGTCGGGTACAATGAATTAAAAGTGGGTTAGATGTTTTAATATCTTAGTGGATATTTTTACCTCTAGGAAGACCAGCACATGTTGGTCACCATGTGCCTCTCTTTGGTCGAAAATGTCAAAAAAATCTATAATGATAGTCCCGTAAATTGTTTAAGTACTGTAAAGTACGAAATAAAAGTTTATGTTTAAAAAGAGAAAAGGAAAAATTGTTAAAGTCCAAAAGAGCCAATCACTCATAATTTAGGACAATTTCATCTATGGACTCAGTCTACTAGACCATGTGGTCTAAATTTGGCCACAGCACTACATAATTGTCTGTCTCCTCATTCTGTAGTAATATGACCAATTCTGTACCACATGGTCCATGTGGACCAGGTCTATATAAAAAAAAAAATCCCTATTTTAATACAAAAAGTAATTATAATACAGATTGGACGTTGCTAGGTGGCTAAAACTTAGACAATCTATTGTCTAAAATCCCCAAATTGACAAGTTAAATGACTAATGTACCCTTTTCCTTTAATAATTATAAAACACCAATTGTCCTTTAAATTTTCCAATATCCCTTACCTTGCTGACATCACCTCTAAACCCTATACCTACAACCATAGCAGTCAAACTCGCGAGTTAACTCGTAGGATCATACGATCTTACGAGTGTTAAGGGGTCTTCCGAGTTAGATGCTACGTAGAATCGGTAATCATGTAGGATCGGAATAAACTCGGTAGGATCGGTGTAGAAACGTAGGATCGGTACGATACTACCGATCCTACGAGTCCACTCAAAACTAAAAAAAATTATTTTTTTATTTTTTTTTGCTGAAACACTTTATATTTTTTTCTAATTTTTTATCATTTCTTATACTCATAACTGATAATTTAAGATGTATACAAATTTATATATCTCAGGAGATATTTGAATATTAATTAAAAATAAAAATTACGCACATTTTACCAATTGAATTAAATCCGGTTGACTTTTTTGCTGAATACTTAGTCATTAAAAATGAAGTTTCACCATTTGAATCATGTTTCAGCAATAGGTAAATTCTTTACTTAGTCATTAACTCCGGTGATTGACTGTTCAATTCTCACATTTTCTTTGAAAATTTTAGTTGTTTCACAATAATCTAAGCTATTTTTACAGAATCTTTTTACATTGACTTTATTTAATTTTGTTAACTTCAAATTAAATTTAATAAACATGTTTAATTTTAGTACATGATATTTGTACTTTTATCTTTATAATTAATAAACATGCTAATAACTTGAATAATTTACTTTGAGTATTTGATTATCTTTTTTTTCTTTAAGACACTTTAAATTTGTGTTTGAAATATTTTTCTAAGAGTACATATATATTTTCAAATAATTTTTTAAAGTAAGTAGGATCTACGATCCGAGTTACGATTCTACGATCCTCATATGCCCTTCCGATCCTACGTAGGATCGCGAGTTTGACTGTCTTGCCTACAACTAATCTACCTAGAATTTGTGAATAGTGAATGAACAATGATGGGAAAATATTCCAAGTAAATTTGGTTTGACTGATTTTTTCTTCCATTCTTCTTCTTCTTCTTCATTCCCTACCACCATTTTTTTGACTGGTTTTCTTCCATTCTTCTTCTTCTTCTTCGTCGTTACCCTACCACAATTTTTTGATAGAAAATTTTATAAAGAACAAAATTTCTCTGTAAGTGATAGAGTTTATCCATTTATTTTATAAGCAAAATTTCTCTGAGTTTTTTTCCTCATAAACATTTCTGGAATTTTTTTGCAAGCAATCTGTCTCTGAAAAGTTCTTTCCTCATAAAATTCTGACGGACATTTTTTGCTAGTGAGCGTAATTACAATTTTATTACCAGGAAAGTTACTCTGTACGTTTATTCCTCAAATATGATGAAAACTTATTGTCAGCTAAATTTCTCAATTTTATTACCAGAAAATTTACTCTGTACGTTTGTCAACTGATGGAAATTGATAGAGTAAGTGATAAATTAGTCATTTTAAACGCAACACATGTTCTAATATTCAGAACAACTGTTTTATGTTTAAAACAACTGTTCTGATACCCAGAACACGTGATTTTAGATAAATAAAACACCTATAAAATGACTGATTTATCTGTAAGTGATAGAGTTAAAATGTGGTTGCAAAATACAGATTACAAAAGCAGCATGAATGGATTAGGATTCCATATGATTATATCATTGATTAAACTTCTTGGTAACAACAAAAAAAATCATTACAACTCTAAAATACTCAGGAAAACAAAGAAAATTACATCTCTAAAACACAAACTACCAAAGTAAAATGATGTCCTCCAGAAATTTTCACCATTCATCGTTCCACCACTATCATCTGAATCGCATACAATGGGATTCATAGGAGAACCTTCGGGAAAAGAAGTCATGTTTGTACCTTGAACCTCAGTGGTTGGGGGAAGCAGTCTTGCTCGAAGAGCAGGCGAGTGATAAAGCGAAGATGTTGTCTGCGGACCGGTAAGAATTTTTGCGGGTCCATTTATTTCAAACGAGCGTTCAACTTCAGCATCCCTCATTGTCCCGGCCGAAATCAGAGAACTACCAAACATTTTTCTGCTTGTATAACAACTTCCGGGAGGATATCTCCGCACAGGTGGAGTTTTGGACCTAAATCTCACCGGGCGTGCTCTACCTGACAGAACTGTGGACGTGGTGGGAGTGGGGGTGGAGGATACATTTCGACGGTGATTTGTGATAAACGCCGTATACCGATTAGCGAAATACAAACTGTTGTTTCTCGCAATACAATTACGAACTCCACCAACTCCAAATTCTTCTGAAAGCATCTCCAAGCTTATCAGTTATTCAAATCGTTCGAAAGCTACATCAGGTTCTTCTAATGTGAATCTGGACATGAGAAGATTCCAGTGTAAAGGTCAGTCGGTTATTTCTTGAAGAAGGCCATAGCATTGGATTTTTTCCTCTACGGTGATCCATAGCAATCGTTCAAAGTGCAGATTATCTATTGTGTTATGGGTAATTTAGTTTGAAATATGAACCTAAAATACCAAATACTCACATTTTTATAGTCAAGAAAATCATTTGGCAATGTAACGAACCTGGGTTGTTGGTAATTAGTGTATCGTTTTAATTGTTTGAAAGATTGATTTGATTGACACACATATTTTCCAATGATCTGGGTCAAAGTGTAGTAGTTGATAATGTAAAGTTGATTTGTGAGACCTATTAAATTCAGTGGAGGAGATGATCCTTTGTATAACAGGTGCAGGTTATCTGATACTCCAACACATGTGTTTTGTATCATCCACCAGGTGTTCTGATACTCATCAACATGTGTAGTTTATCTTAACACATGTGTTCTAATATTCTAAATATATGTGTTTTGTATCTTAAAACATGTATTATGATATTCTAAAAACATGTGTTTTTTTATCTTCAAACGTGTGTTCTGTTATTAGTAAAACATGTGTTTTGTATCTTAAAGCATATGTTTTTATATTGAACACATACGTATAGACGAGATGATTAGTAATTTCCTTCACTTCATTAACTGCTTAACAGTGCATTTCAAAACAAAATGGAAAACTTTAGTAACAAACTTAACTAATAAAAACATAATTAAGGCAGTAAACAAAAACAAACAAGACAAATATGCATGAGTCATCACAAGCCAAACTTGCATTGCACTTCCCAGACAAATTCTGTCAATGAGCAAAAACCACCCCTATTCACCAGAAAAGCAGCCTTCATATACTTATCTCCACCGTCCCACCACCACTTTCGCATTAATAAAAAAAATAACATCATTTCACCAACAATCTTCATCAGAAGATGAATTGCCGATTCCTGTTGAAAGCACACTTCCACGTTTGTCCGAACCAGAGTCGGATTCAACAAAAATAGGATTTATACTAGATCTACCACCAGACCCAGATAATGGAACATTTCTTGGGATGGAAAATGAAGGTGGGGTGTTGGGGACTCTCTCATGGCGCGGCGGAGTAACAAAGTCATTGAGTAGGGGAATACCGGTTAAGATATGTGTAGTTGGTTGGTCAGCTGGTATAACTCTAGACGACGAACTAGATTGTCTCAATGAACTTGCCATAACATCTCTAGGTCGGGATCTATGGCGGTTTCGTCCACTGCTCATAAACCTCTTGGGCAAACTCCTTCCAGAACTCACACCTGAACTTGGTACAATGGGGGGGGGAATATCTTGGATGCCTTTCAATTCCATCCATAATACTTCTTGCCAAGACTAGGCTGTTTTCGTTACTAAGAGAGCTACGAATGTTTTGCAGTCCGTAACATTGCAAATAATTTCCAAACATAATTGCAATTCTATATTGCTAGCCGATTGATCTACTGTTGATTCCGGCAGGGCCAAATTAGTTGGCAAATCATCTTCATTTGGGGATAGTCTTAATCTTTTGCCAGTAGGTGAATTAATGTTTGTTTGTTTTTTTAAGAGATTTATCTTATCAAATTGAATTAAAAACTGGTCCAAGTAAACATATTTATACTACAAATTTTAGGCATTCTTGGGGTTTAATTTTCCTATCTTTGCGACATGGATGTTAATGCGGTGTAAAGATTGATTTGATACTTATACATGATAGTTGGTGGAAGAAGATGGACGGCATGAAATGAACTGCAATTACGGCAATCCTTATTCAAATATTATAATTTCTTAAACCCCCTCTTCTGAATTTCTCAATATAATTACGGCAATCCTTATACTAATATTCTAATTTCTCGGGCCCACCCGCTTCCACTTCTAATAATCTAGTACTTTTACACGGTCTTATACCTGCTCTATCATTAACTTCTAACTTCCTTTTAACCATATAAGGTATTTTTCTGTGGCCTCTCATGAATCTAGACATTTCTGGTATCAATTCATGATTGTGAATTTCATCCATTTTAGATACCTCCTACATTCCATTAAATCGTAATATAGCATTTAACTTAGCGGGACAATCTATTCTCTTCGTACGTTTCTGTTCTAAACCCTTTCTACCTTTATCACAAGTAATGCAAGTATATTTTTTTACCTCGGAATTTTTTCCCTTTGAACCGCATTTCTTTGTAACACTAAAACCTCTTTCCCTTGCATATTGAAGGTAGCATTCAAATAACTCATCAATCGAATTAAAAAAAGAACCGACTCTTAATTTAGAAGTGACCTGATTTGCATCGCTTACATTTTCATCAGAACCAAATGCCTCTGAATAATCAACCTGTAGAGGAACTTGTTCATCCTCTGAAACTAGGATTAATTCCGCATTTTCCATTTGAAAAAACAAACGTGAAAGTTGGAATTTTTTTTTTTTTTTTTGCAAATTTCTGACTTGAAAGTAAATGAAGAACGAGAAGAACACACTGATACAAATATAAGTACCACTACAACTAGCTTTTCAACTGTTGATCTTGGTCTGAATGAAACAAATGAATACAACCACTCCGTCTGCTATGCTAAACAGTCTTTGAATGGAAGAAGAAATGTGAGTCAATGTCAGTAATGACTTGACATCCGACACCATCCTATTTTTAATGAAGTAAATGATAAACTAGGAGTAGTTGGCCAACATTTTATTCTATTCATTTTATATTATTTTATTTATTACACATGTTCGATACCTCAGAACACATGTTCGTGCTGAACAAATATTTGAAGTACAAAACACCTGTTTTTATATCCGCACACGTGTTTGAAGTTCAAAACACTTTTTTTTTAAATCTCAGATGGTTAATGACCATGATCTTTTTTTCATTTGTGTAATTTTCTTTCTGTTTGGAGAGTATAAGAAGGCAGGAAGAAACTGAATGGAAAAACACAAGGAATACATATTCTGCTTCTATATAACACATAGTTTTGTACAGAGCACACTTGTTTGTTAAAAGGAACAATATTTCCTTTAGCCAACACCTGTTTGTTGCTATAGACCACATGTGTTTTTAAATGAGCAACTGTTTTTCTTTATAATACATATGTTTTCAAGACAACAAATCTAATCTATTTGGAAACATTATAAAGGATTTGAAGATATATTGCGCTTCTATTTCAGCAGTACAACCATCACACAAAATTTCATAATCTACACACTTAAATTCGGACTCAACCAGTTTATATTTCGTGTGCGGTAAAATGCAACAAGTTGGATACTCCTTGACACTCGAACTTGTCATCCAATATAGTCTAATGACATGATGCAACTTTTCACGCCATTCTACTACACGTTTCCTTCCAGCTTTTGTTTTCTTCATATCGCCCAATAAACGTATCCCTTCTTGCTCAACTTGCCACCATTAAAAATAAAATAAATTGCCATGGCATAACGAGCTGCTGAATATCCCAACTTTGTAGCTTCTTCAAGATAATTAACTGCATCGTCAAATCTTTTACCATCATTATACACAACCTGATCATGCAATCCGAATTTAATTGGCAGAAACTGGTTTGATTTTTTAGGCAAATTAATATTTTTAAAACACATTATGTACCACTCATTCTCTGTACATTGCTTCCGCATTTTTGTTTTCAAAGCATTTCCGTAAGAATTGTGCATGTTCTTCTTGAAAATGGAATGGACCGACTGGAAAAAATCTCAAAGACATTCGACGATAAACGTAACTTTCATCTTCCTCAGGTAATTTGTGAAATTTCTTACAACTACAAATGATGAACATCAAAAGCATATTATAAATTCAACAACGCAAAGAAATAAAAATAAATTAATTAACGTTAAAAAAAAACAAACATACACGGATTTTGAAATTAAGCAACATTAGCAATTATTTCGGTGATGATTTCTTGAGGAAGATCTAATAGGGAAGCCATTGTTGACATTAAAGGGAAAAAAAAGCTGTGAAGTTTATGAAGCCATTGTTGAGAATAATAGAAGAGAAATAGGAAAGTTTATGAAGTTTCTGGGTAGAAGAAAGGGATTTATAGATTGAGATGAAAGGTTGTTAATATGAAAGGCGATGAAAGGTTAATGACGAAAGGTGCTGACATTTGTAGACAAATATGTATAGCTAGATTTTCCTTGATAATCGAATCGACACTAGATATGATCATTCAATCCTTGGAAAGGGATGTTGACTGCAGTACACCTGTTCATTTATTGTACATGAACAGTCGCTCAGCAATCTAGGAGCATGCATCTAGATAAACTAAGTAATTAATAATACAATGGAGGTAGATTAAAATTTACATCAAAATTTGATTCATTTAAATTAAACACCTGTTCTGAATATAGGAACATATGTTCTGTATTTAAAAACACTTGTTCTAACTTAAAACTCACATGTTCTTTCATAATGACACACATGTATGAAGCTCAAAACACTTGTTTTGTAATCTCATATTGTTATTTGGTCAAGATATGAATTCCATGAATCTCTTTTTTCCCTATTTTTAGAAAGCTCTTAGAAAAGGATATGATAATTCATTCATTGGAAAAAATATATTGATTGCAGTCTAGCAACCTTTCAAGTTTTTATTCAATTATTGTATATGAACAGCCGCTCAGTAATCTAGGAGCATGCATCTAGATAAACTAAGTAATTAATACAATGTAGGCAGATTATAATTTACATCAACATTCTAAATCTAAGAACGCATGTTCTGTATTTAAGTACAACTGTTCTAACATAAAAAGCACCTGTTCTTTAATCCAAGCACACATGTTTGAAGCTCAAAACACTTATTTTTAAATCACATATTGTTATTTGGCCATGATCTGATTTCCATTAATCTCATTTTTCACTCTTTTTGGAGAGGATCTTAGATATGATATGATAATTCATTAATTCGAAAAGGATATTGATTTCAGTCTAGCAACCTTACACTTTTTTATTCATTTATTGTACATGAACAGGACCTAAGCGATTAAGAAGGATGCATCTAGATAACATAACCATTTAATACAATATAAGCAGATTATAATTTACATCAACATTCGAAATCTAAGAACGAATGTTCTGTATTTAAGAACAACTGTTCTAACATAAAAAGCACATGTTCTTTAATCCAAGCACACATGTATGAAGCTGAAAACACTTGTTTTTAAATCACATATTGTTATTTGGCCATGATCTGATTTCCATTAATCTCATTTTTCACTCTTTTTGGAGAGGATCTTAGATATGATATGATAATTCAGTTATTGGAAAAGGATATTGATTTCCGTCTAGCAACGTTACACTTATTTATTCATTTATTATACATGAAAGGACCTAAGCATGTAAGAAGGATGCATGTAGATAAAATAACCATTTAATACATCAACATTCGATTCATATAAAATAAACACGTGTTCTGAATCGAAAAACACTTGTTTCATTACAATGTCTACAGGTATGAATAGATATATTCAGCTTCTAATTGCGAAGTACAAGCTTCACACTCAATTTCATCATCTTCAGCCTCAAATCGCGACCAACCCAATTTAATTTTTGGGTGCTGCACTCTGCAACAAGTTGGATACTCGATGGCAAGCGATTTACTTGTCCGGCATGGTTTAATGTTTTCAATAAAATTTTCACGATAGTCTTCAATAAATTTCCTTTCTACTTTTGACTTCTTCATCCCGCCCAATAAATGTATCCATTTTTGTTTCAAAATCCCACCATAAAAAATAAACAATATTGTCATTGCATAACGAGCTCTTAAATATGCCAGATTTGTAGCTTCCTCAAGGTAATTAATTGCTTCATCAAATCTACCACAATTAAAATAGGCTATCTGAAAATGCAAACCGGATGTAATTGATAATTAGAACTTGAATAGATACACACAACATTTTGGCAGAAACTCATTTATATTTTTAAAACACATCACGTACCATTCCTTCTCTGTACATTGCTTCTGGATTATTGTTTTCAATGCACTTCCAATAGAACTGTTTATGTTCATCTTGATTACTCCATGGACAGATTGGAAAATATTTCAGAGACACCCGACGATACGCGTAACCTTCCTCTTTCTTTTGTAATTTGTGAAATTTCTTACAACTACAAATGATGAACATCAAAAGAATCTTATAAATTCAACAATGCAAAGAAACAAACATAAATTAATTTAAAAATAAAAACATACATGGATTTGGTCATTAAAAAATCCTTATGCGGCGAGGAAGCAATGTTAGCAATTATTTTGATGATGATTTTGTTGGGAAAATCTAATAGGGAGCTATTGTTGATATTCAAGTGAAACAAAAAGCTAGATAGAAACATAGAAGAGGAATTGGAAAGTTTAATATGTTTCTGGGGAGAAGAAAGGAATTTATAGGTGATTAAAAGGTTGTTAATATGCAAGGTGAGCTAGAGTTTTTTATAAGCCAGCTCTAGATATGATCATTGTTTCCTTGGAAAAATGAATAGACTGCTCTCAAACATCCAATCAGAAATTTCTTCATTAATTGTACATGGATTAAACTAATCAATTAAGAAGCATGCATCTTGATAACTAAGCAATTAATACAATGTATTCAGATTATAATTTACATCATCATTCGATTCACTTTAAACAACATACGTTTTGAATCTTATTACACATGTTTTGGAATTAGAACACATGAGTAAAATATGAGAACACCTGTTTTATGATCCCAACCTTTTTTTTTTTTTAATCTAAGCACGCCTGTTTTATAATCATGTTAATTATAGAAATGATGTTACACTTACATTTAAAGAATAATTTTTAAAAATAATATCAATGTAAGTCAGTGTTCTATATAACAGATTTATTCAATCGATCACTTATTACGATTATGAACATCTTACATTACTCTTTGGTAATAGTTATATAACGTCAATTACTTATTAAGAATCTGTAGAGCTATTTTTTTTTTTATATCCGAAAAGCCAGCTCTAGATATGATCATTGATTCCTTGGAAAAAAAATTCGATTGCTCTCAAGCAACCGTTCAAAATTTTCTTCATTAATTGTACATGGATTATACTAAGCAATTAAGTGGCATGCATATTGATAGTTCTAACAATTAATACAATGTATTGATATTATAATAAACATCATCATTCGATTCACTTTAAAAAACATTCGTTCTGAATCGAACAACAACTGTTTTGAATCGAAGAACATATATTTTTAATATGATAACACCTGTTTTATGATCAACACATTTGTTTTTAAACTAAGCACGCCTGATTTTTAATCATGTTAATTATAGAAATGATGTTAAACTTGCATTTAAAGAACAAACTTACAAAATAATATTAATGTAAGTTAGTGTTCTATATAACGCATATTATTAAATCTTTATAAATCTAACATTGCACTAACAATGTTCTTCAAAAGTCTTGATACTCGATCACTTATTACGATTATGAACACCTAGTTTTACTACTTATTTATTAATATGATATCAATGTTAGTAATTGTTTTAGTCAATCACTCGTTAATCATGTAATGGACATTCTATCAATATATTAATCATTTACTTAGAATGGTTATGAAATTCAACCTCACTAATATCGAAAATTATTTCATAATTACTATCAATGTTAATTATTATACTTTAAAATTTTAACTTTGTAAATAATAAATCTGTTTGGGGTGAAAAAAAGAAATTGGAGGACCTGTAGGGTAATGAATATGTAACCCTTTAGGAATTAGGGTAACCAATTATGTAATAGTTGAGACCTATGTGTACAATTTGACATTAAATTTGTATCAAAAAAATAATTAAAGAAGTAATTTTCCCAACCAATAAAAAAGAGTCAATTTTGCCATTAATGGCGATGACAAAACGATTAATAGGGGAAAAAAAGGATAATGACCTCATGAATAGTAACCTATCCCTAAAACCTCTCCTAGTTGGCTTTTGACGTATGTTTGAAAGGCACTGTTCTACTGTTTTTTCATTTGTTTCAGGAGAAAAAAAGGAGAGACTCTAAGTAACAATATACTCCATTCATTCCCATTTAATTGTCGTTTATGAGATTTATAGGTATCCAAATTAATTGTCCTTCAATACTCTTTTATTAGTTGCCAACAATTTATTCTAATTATATCCTCGACTTTTCTTTTATTTGCCGCATCTGCCATCCCTATTTTTTCCTTTATTTTCTTATGCTATAGAAGTGAGAAAAATGGGTAATATTAAAACTTTCAGTAAAAATGACAAGTTCTTTAATTTTCTAAAATTGTCTAAAGAGTCTTACATTTAGAAATGGAGGGAGTAGTAAACTTGAACAAAGAAGCATGGTTTCTTACAAGGTTTTGAAACCCGGACCGGGCATCGACCCGGAAAAGTTAGTGGGTCACGGGTCACTGGTCGGATCGGTGGTCGGACCATCATCGACCCGTTCATCAACCCGGTGACATCATAAATATTAAAAATATATAATATATACTTATTAATAAAAAAATAAAGCTAATGTAAGTATATATAGTAGAATTTAAAGACTAATGTAATAAATTTTTTCTCTCTTATCGTAATCGGGGATGTAATTATAATTCCCGTAAATGACTAATTTAATTAGATGGGGAATTGGAATGGGGATTAATTAATAATTTTATTTGTATTAGGAAGGTTAACATAATATAAATAAAATATATAGAATCACATTAAATATAAAAGGAATAAAATAGATAAGGAATAAAATAGAAAATAGAAAATAAAGTAAAAGGAAGGAATAATAACAGTTTCGTGGGAGGGAAAAAAAAGAGAAAAGACAAGGAGTCAAGGACCAATCACTTTCACAAAAGAAGAAAAAGGCAATGGTTGTGACCCGGACGGTTCCCACAAAACCGTTCCGGTTTTTGGGTCGAACGGTCGGACCGGCCGGGTCAAACGGATCAGTAAAATTAGAACGATTTTTGACGTGTACGGGTTTTGGCACCTAACCGGACCGTTCGGAGGTTCGGTCGACGGTCGGACCGGTCCGATCCGGGTTTCAAAACCATGGTTTCTTGAATAAAAATTTGTTATTGTGAACTTTCTGAAAATTTAACTTATTGTAAATCATCAAGTAGTTTTATTTTTGGTGTAGATGCAGAGTGAAAATTTCCACGCCATATATTTATAATATTCTCAGTTTCCTCCCTGTTTTGCGTTACTTTCTAAAATTTCCTTGTAGGTCAAATTCCTCTATTATTTTTCATGGTTGAATTATGATCCCTCAAAGTGCTTACTAGGCAGAATGTTATCTTTAGTATGAGACTGTAAGTTTTTTTTTTTTTTTTTTTTGACGCCCGAAGGCGATTGCCTCCGAAGGGGAAGAGTGGAGAGTACCCTAGATAGGGAGAGTGTAGCATGCCCCATGCCTGGGGAGGGAGCTTGGCCTCACAAGGAGGAGAATTTAATACCCCACAAGGGGAGATATAGGAATCGACCACGGGATCTCCATCCCGTGGCCGGATAGCCTTACCACTTGGGCTACACACAGAAGGATGATAGTTTCAATAATGACTTTTGGCATTGTAAGCCAATCAGAACATGGTCCAGTATGTAGATATTTTATTTTGGGCAAAAAACGCTCACGCTCATTAAATTATTCCATTTTTTGGTTTTTGACCCTCAACTAAAAACAGTCAAATTTTACCCCCTAAACTATTCAAGCGTATCAAATGTGACATTCCATCCATATTCTCCGTTACATCATAACGGAAGTCAAAAAATGGGGGCATTTTGGACAATCTGTATAAGATCCTAAATTTTTTGTTTTTTTATAAAAAAAACCTTATTATTCTGACCAGAAAGAAGAAGGCAACAGTGGGAAGAGTGAGAGAGGGAGGTGGCGGCGTGGTGATAGGTTGCTGGAAGCCGGGTACCACTCCTCTTCTCCAACCACCAACTGAAAATTCCAACCTCTGAAAAAAAATCTTAAAATGCCCTTTTTTCCCCCAACCTATCAGATTCACTCCGTTAATTTTTTAATATTCACCAATAAAATTCTCCAAAGTTTCCATTTTTCTTAAATTATCTCACTGATCTTTTACTAGTATTCTTCATTAGATCTTATAGAAACTTCCCAATTATCTCAAATTGATTGATTTACCGAAGAATTCTCACCAAATTTCAACCGAATTCACCTTCGATTTGAAGCTCATCTTGATCATTGTGAGCTTCTTTGATTCCTTTACAGATACTCTTTGATGGGAGCTAAGAAGAAATTGTCTTTTGCACTATTCTCTGCAGTTTTTCTATCATTGAGCTTATTAATATACACAAGGGAAGGTTTAGATCAACATACTATGCATTTAGCTCTTTGTTGTGACTGTTTTGATTTCACATCACCGCCATCATCTTCCTGTGACTGCCCTTAAGCTACTTCAGCTTTATGATTTTTATTTTTTTTATTTTTTTCATGTCTTATATGATTTTTCCAAAATGCCCCCATTTTTTTGGACTTTTGTTACGATGTAACAGAGAATATGGATGGAAGGTCACATTTGATACACTTGAATAGTTTAGGGGGTAAAACTTGACCGTTTTTAGTTGAGGGTCAAAAACCAAAAAACCGAATAGTTTAAGAGGCGTGAGCGCTTTTTATCCATTTTTATTTTTGTAAATCGACATACTTGTTAAGACAAATAATGGAAAAATGCCGACCAGATATGCTAAATCCGTATGGAAAATCATTATTGGCTAAGCCAATTGGATAAAGAATTGTCTAAATCAAAATTTGTACTAATTATACCCTTCTCATTTCTCAAAATTACAGAAAAGTACAACTAAAAAAAAAAAACAAAAAAAAAGGAAAAGCCTCCTAGTTGTTGCCAATGTAATAATCAATCACCAAGGCAGCATGGGAAGGATAAAGGAATTGTACCTGCAAAGTACGGAAAATGCTGGAGTCCAGAAGGAGTAGTTTTATTTTAATAGACTACTAAGTTTAAAACTTATATTCAAACCAATAAATACAGTATACGTACGAAAAATAATTGACCTTATATCAATTCTCTTTCCTACGTGTACTGCACTCATTGGTTTGGATGTAATTTATAAACTTAGTAGCCTACCAAGATAAAAAAAATTCGTCTAGAAGTCTCCTATTGGAAGATAAATCAGAAAGGTGCTAAATGCCACAGCAGTTTCAGTGCTTCATGGAGGCAACCATTAGAAAGAAGATACGCATACAAGACAATCTTCAAATAGCTTAACCACAGAAACTCTTGAACCATTTTCATTTTTCTCTAACGACCCCAAGTCATCAAGTAAAACAGTTTCAAAGACAATGGCTTAAAGATAGTCTGGTAAAAATACGAGCTCATTCCCCAAAAACTTCTCTTTTTTCCCGGCTCTCTATTTACTACCCTTCTGATTAAACATAATAACCAATGCAGTACTAGCAGTCGAAAAACCAAATGATTCTGAGTAGATTCTTTGCTCAGGAAAACAAGTCGTTGAGCAATTTCCATCTCTTGCCCTTCAAATGAATCCAAGAATCTCAAATGCAAGATCCCCAAAAAAGCATGACACAACAGAGGATCGTATGTATAAACCAGACCCGAAAATTGTACCTTTAACAATGATGGCTGCAGTTCGAGAGCCTTCGCCACAGGAATTATCATATTCATAAACTCTAAAACAACAAAGGATGTCAAATACTGTGGCCCCTCCAACAGAAACGATATATTTCTCCTCACTTCCTTGTAACTCAAAATCTCTATATCTTTCCAACACATTGCTATTACTATCACTATCAGCAGCAGCAGCAGCATCATCATTATTTTTGGACAAACATTTGGGGATATTTGTCACGCCCCGGAACCGGTACTATAAGCTCGGATCCGAAAACCCGACATGACCGTATTCTCAAATCAAAATCCAAGAATACCAGGTCCTTACATTCAGAGAATCTATTTCCATAAAGTGATAATCACCCATTTGATTCAACTATCAAAATTCCTCAATAAATTTTAATACATTAAAGTTGAGAAAAATACTCTTAATGGAATAATCCTAAAGTTTCATTCCGCAAGTAATCCCAAATTTGCTTTTACACTCAGTCCCCGTCGTACGGTCTATTGTTCCCTTATAACTCATCATCTGTAAAAACAACAACGCAAGGAGTGAGCTACAACTCAGTAAGTATAGAAACGCCTCCCGGGAAAATCCGGTTACATATATATAGTTTTCATAAAACAAACAGATTTTATAGAAGTATACTTTAACCAGAATCTTTTGACAGAAAAAGTATTTTCATAAACTTTTAGAAATTCAGACAGATTTATCATATTTAACAGATTCAGAACAGAAACAGAATTTACAGAGTGATACTTTGACCGGGGATCAGAGGTTTACCGAAACAGAAATAGAAACTGATATATCAGTCCTAGATTTATTCCCTCTAGGAATGGGTCAGTACAGAGTCCTAGCTTCTACCCCTAGGTGGGTCAGTACAGACAGCATACCAAGTCAACCCGCAAAATATCAAACAGTAACAGGGGTAATCAGAACAATTAAACAAAAATCAAAACTTTGATACTCATAATTATTATATTTTTTTAAAAGAAGAAATTTAAACATAAACGGAATATGCCCAAACTGCACAAAATTAAACCCTGCAATTTCAATAAGCGGCTCGGAGAGATCATGAGAAAAATATGAATCGTCAAATTGGTGTGATGAGCAGATATGAGGGTCGTGAAAGACGGCAAGAAATAATTTTATGTATATAGAGGCTCGCATTCCAAGGTTAACAATGTATATAAATTCTATCCGAAATTAAGAAGATATGTGGCGGTGTACTAGAGCAACATAATAAGAAAAGATCGAGCTTTAGCACAGGAAAGTATCAAGACAGTAAAATAGGTATAAACAAATCAATACATCTTGTGTCCGACATCTCAATTCAACCTGATATAAGAAGGTAGGAATACTCGGATTCGTCAAAAATTACAATCTGAAGTTGTGATACTTTCATAAAGAAGACAAAGTAGCATGAATCATAATCCCCATGAATGTACATGCCAACAAATGTAATTGTTTCAAAGAACAAGAAAAGCAAACCAGTGGTACAAGACTTGAATACTTTAGGATAATATTTTAATATTATATATATTGCCACGGGTACAAGGAGGTACCAAGTGAATGCGGTTCCCGAGGCTATCATTAATAGGTCCAATTAGAACAAGAGGGAACAAGGGTAAAGAAAATCCAAGTCAAGAAACTACAGCAGCCTTCTGAATACTCGAGACAATTGAGGAAGAATTCCTTTGATATTGCATTACACAAAAAACGTGAAAGGCACAACTAGGAATATGCAAAAATTAAAGAGATGAGTACGTTCAGATTTCTCCCGAGTACGACCAGTACGTTTTTAGAACAACAAAGACCAAATCATTTATTTCGTTCGAAATCTCATCAAGATTACCAATACAGTACACTAATATATAAAAATAAACACGTAACTTCCCGAATTTTGTATCAAAAATATAATCTTTTTAATAAAAATAGAGGGAATCTATACTTACATTCGATTCGTTCTTAATCTTTCGGAGACGAAAAGTTTCACCAACAGATCCTAAAAAATACGCAGAAAACCTACATTAATACGATCATAATTCTAGAAATCGTGCTAACCAAACGGTAGAACTCCTTACCTACGATCGGAGGAACAGGTACTGGAGTTGTCTCCGCAACCGTGTCTGTAGCCGAAATATATCGTATGATTTGTGAGTAGGGTTTGGCTGGAAAAGTGTATTAAATACTAACAAATAATTGCAACTCTAGTCCTTGGTTTATAGAATATATTAACCCTAAGCCCAATTGTTATAAGATTTGATTTCTCTAGTCCAAATGTTATGAAACTTAATCGATCTAGTCCCTAGAAAAGGTACGGGTTTCACAATATTAAAAGGTACCAACGGAGTAGAAGAGCTAATAAGAATGTTAGGGAAACAGAATCAGTTGGGTTAGGAGATTGAATAACGATTCAGAGTGTCAATTAGGCGGGAAAACGAGGACGAACAAGTGAAGAGAATTAATCCATACTCTTCGAGGATGTTGAATTTGAGGTTCAGAGATAACTCTTTGCGTAGTAGAGAAGAGAGTGAGAGGTCGACTATCGCCAGACTGACGTAATTGGCAGCCATCCATAGCTGAAGACTCGAAGCAATTTCTTGGTTGTAATCGTCGATTAGTGTCTCCCATTCTTGCGGAGATAAGGGTTTAAGTGACGGAACGCATTGCGCCGCCGTAGCCATTGCAAAATTGCTCTGATATTCCGGTGTTAGATCCTGCAATGAAGAAGAGGAAAATGTCAGGTTTGACACTTGGAATGAGCAGCTGTTATGTTGGAGGGAAAATCAATTCAAAGGAAGGAGGAATAATTGAGAAATTAGGGCAGGTAATTAGGATTATTACTATTTAACTAAAACGACAGCGTTTTGGGCTTTTCCTATTTAGAACAAAAGAAGGACTGAAATGGAAGGCTTGTGGCTGCTGTGTGCCTTCTCCAACGAAAAGGGAAATGCTGAAACTGAGAGAGATGTTGATTCTCTGACATTGTCAGAGGATGCTGAATCAAAGGAGGAGAATTATTCTAGGGATCTCAACCCTAGGTATAAAAGCTTCCTCTTAAACCATTGAAGAGCATTCAGAAAATTAATCCCAAAATGCTGGTTGCTGCCTTCATCCAAACCTTGTAAGTTCCTTCATTCTAATCACCCTCGAAACCCCCTTTCCATTTTATCTCTGGTTCTGACCTGGCTCATCCTTGATCCAGGAGTTGAAGTTCAGCTTTGGTTACAGAAGGGAGTTACAGCTTGGCATTTGCTAGAGTTTGCTTCTTTCCTTATCATTTTGTTAGTTCATTTCAGTTATTAGCTCAATAGTTAGATCTGAGGACAGTGATCCATTATTTATGATGATAATGATTGTAATGGAGGAGTCCTGACATAGATTTTACATTTATCCATATATATATATATATATATATATTGAGCTTGCTAGTAGTTGGTTTGTGTATTTCTGATTCTTAAGTCATTTTGAGTCTTGTTGAAGTGTTTGTCCTGCTAGGGACATCACATCTGGTGGTTTAGGAACTTCGTCGGCCGCAGTATATTACTCCGATCATTACCTTATTCCTCGCAATTCCAATTATTAAAGAGTAAAAGTATATAATCGAAATCTCTATCTCCGATGTCCTTTACTGCAAATGCAACAATTAAAGTAAAAATTCTATCTAAGAACTCGGAAATCAAATACCAATATAAAGGGACTGAAAATGTATGATCAATCGAAATTCAGAAGCTAACTAATTAAGTTAATAAGTAAATTCAAATTAGGGATTGAAAATAGTGGCGGAGTCAGAAATTTATCTTTGGGGGTACAATTAACATTGATAAAATAAATTCATAAAAGCTTATAAAATATTTCATTAAAATTGTTCCCTGTGCGTTTTCATACTTTGATAATATTTTATAATTACATCATTTTCGATAGTATCAAATACATCTTTCTCAGCAAATGCAATTAAACTATAATTCAACTACTGATCTTCAATTCGATTGCTAAACGATTCTTGACAAAAGTTATTGCAGAAAATACTCTCTCAACTTAAGTAGTAGCCACTGTTGAATTAAAGCCAATGTCAAAAACTTGTAAACTAATGGGTAAACTTGATGAAGATTAAAGAAGAACTAAGGGGGTTACCTATTTAATTCAAATAATGAAGGATGATGATGATTGATGATCGAGGATAAAAGAAACCTTAATGACTAATGAGAGCCAAAGAAAAAAAAAATCGTCATTGTGGACTTTTACTACTGGTAGCATGACCCTATGACTACTAGACTTGTAGTCTATAATATATACTAGAGTTTTTTTTTTTTTTTTTTGATGAAAAGTTATAGACTATTGTTATACACATTTTGTTCACCCTTTTCTAGTGTAAATTTTATTTATTTATTTATTAAATAAATATTATAGTCTCTCTTACACACTTAAGCTTGTTACAATTTTAATCAAAATTGGAAAGATATAAGTTGTGTCATTCCTATAATTCACGAACTAAAAATCTAATTTTAAATCGTAAAGTAATTCAAAATGAGTATAATAAACAATGTTCAAGGAACGAGGTGTTAAAAAACAAAACTAAAACTATAAAAAAAAAAAAAAAAAATTTGGAAAAAACTGCCGCACCAGGCCCCCTCGACTCCGCAAGTGATTGGAAAGGGAATATTGGGCAAGGTTGTCAAAATCACAACGATTTTACGATCCAAAGGGTATAAATCGAGTTAAATCGCACTAAAAATCGCATCAGAGTTGGATCGTAAAAGATCGTACGATCCAGATCGTAAGATCGCAGGATCGTACGATCCGTTACGAGTCAAATGGAATTGGCCGGAAAGGAAAGAGCTTGTGGAAATGGGGGAATTTGATGAAGAACTGAAAGATTGTTGAAGCTATAGTGATGCATCAGTTTCGAGACACGAGGAATTCATGAAGATCTCGAGTAGAGGAATCCATTCTTGATCGACTTCTCTCAGCTTTCTGCTTGGATTCCATAGTCTGCAACCAAAAGACATTCTACTGTTCTAAAAAAGGCGCAACATTGGTTTGAACTTCGAAGAAAGGCGCGGAAATCTTTATATAATTAATTTTTTTTTAATTATATATGATATATTTTACTCCATTTAGATAATAAATGTATAATCAATATAGCATACACCAAACTATATGCAACTTTTTAGTTATATTGGTTTAAATTTATCATAAAATATTATTTTAATAATTTTGTCGGATCTTTACATCCGTGCTACGATCCTCGTGTTTACGATTTTTGAGACCCCTTCCATTCCGATTCAAAATTATGATTTTGACAACCTTGATATTGGGGAATGAAAAATTACCGTGAATTCTTGAGAGAGTGAATCCTCTTACGAAGGGAATGGCAGGTATGACGGGTACTACTTTTGCCTGTGGTTTGTGTTTCTCTTCATTTGCATATTAATGGAAACAATGCTTAGACTCCAAAACACAAAAATAAAAATTTAGGTTTTTTTAAAATAAAAATAATTTAGGGCACGGTGCTCATCCGTATTTATTGTCCCGAGTTAGGAATACTGATGCAGCCGATATATCCTTTCTTTCTTGAATCCCAACAAAAAAGTGCATTTGACTATGCTTGATTTTATCAAAGGTTCCTTAGCCTAGTGTGCGCATGAGGCATGCTTTAATTTGACTCCCTTTCTAGGGTTACTCTCTCCTCCTCTGGTGAGGCAGTTCTATCTCCCCGCTCATGAGGCATCGCTCCACGGGCGTCAAAAGAAAAAAAGAAAAGACTATGCTTGATTTTCTTTTTTGATTTTTCTTAAGGAAAAAAACGGTAAATTGTTGATGAGATAAAAATGTTGTATAAAGAGAAATTAACTATAATTGTTTCTCAATTACTTTTTTAGGTGTTCGGATCTTCTAGTACACTTATGTTTATTCCTTAAAGTAATTCAGATATGCCTCTCGAGTCATTTATCTGCGAATCTAACAGAAATTGTCCGTGTCCAAGCGCGCCACTCTAGTTTTTGGTGAAAGAGGGAAATTGTTTAAGTAATACTAACGTTGTCCATGTTTTTATAGCGAAAGAGGAAAACCGTTTAAACTAAGGAATATGAAAATATAGAGTGATTGCGAGATCTTTAATCCGCCTTTATGATCCCAAGGACTTTAAAAAGAGAAATGGTGTAGGAAAAAAATGGTTTTCATTAACGGGAATAAAGACGAGGGACTATTGTTAATAGTACCCTAGGACCACGATCATATGTTGTATTTTTCTTCTACTTTGAGCATGTTATTTGAATAGTGATTTTTTCTTTTGAAAATCAAATATGTAATTTGATAGGAAAACTCATTAGGTTATATAAAATTTATTCTAATTGTCTCTATTTTTATGAAATGTTAAATACTGAAAATAAAACTAGTAGGATGTCTAATTGATGGTCATGTTTTACTGATCATGTGCAATTGATACAAATCATATCATAGATAATATTAGAATATATAGTATCAGACGTGATCAGAAAAAAGAAGTAATATTGCATGGTTCTATAAGTCATAACTATTTCTTCTTCAATACTATTTGGAATCCTTAGACCTCATGTCTTCATTGTTTCCAGCATGAATAGAGCTATGTTTTAATTTGACTCAGTCAAAAGTCACTTTTAATCGAGTGATTAATACGACTAATGATCGGATGTAGTATTCTATCATGGCTTGAATGTGAAAGATATTGTAAGGGATTTGTCACTTTCTTATTAGAGATAGATTTTCATGGACCACTCTATAGGGAAGACTATTTAAATATGCATGGCCGTGCTAAAAATATGTTTAATAAAGTGGTTATTAAATATTATTTGTTGGAACAATTTACCTGGAGATCAAGTACAAATACGATTAACCTTTATAAGGGTGACAACGTTCATGCCTTATACTTAATTAGGATATTATGTGACAAAATGATTAAATAGTAGATTGAGACCAGGTAATCGTTCCACCAATTTTTCATTTACTCTGGCAGTCACAATGCGTTGCTAGGGACCGCTTGTGACTTATGTATACATATTCTACTAAGTATGTTTTCATTACCAGTATTAAATGAACCTACATGGTCACACGCATAGACGAGTTAACGAGCATTGTGTCCAGATTCAATGAATCTAGAAAGTGTCTAAATTCATTATATTTGACATGGATCTAGGAATAATAAACCATTATTATTCGAATTAGAAAAGATGATGGGATGATGATTTTAGCTTCTAATTTTGGTTGAGATTATGTGGGAGTTATTTTGCGATAAAAACTCCCACTACCAAAAAGAGTTGGCAATACGTGGGAGTTTTTATTCGAGACAAACTCTTGCTGCCTTTATATACATCTTTTGGACGAAAACCTAATGTAGGGGTTTCAGCCGCACATAAATATATCACGGCCAAAATAATATTTTGCAATCCTTTTTCTCTAAGTTTTTGTATCTCATTAAATACAAGAGCTAGCACTCGTTGCTCGTGTCGTCATGTGCATACCGGTAGAGAAAGAATGCGCAAGGGATAAGTTTTTTGTGGTTGGCAAATCATACTCAAAACCATAGAAAATTTGTAATCTTCTATTAGTTGTTATTTGATTCTTATGGTATGAACGGATCCCTCTAGGGATTATTAATAGGTTTTATTGTATGTTTTTACCTAAGAATCCCTACAACTATGCCTTGTACTGATTGAAGTAATCTAACTCTAGCGGGGATAAAGATCCAAGGATTTCGAGTAACAGGAATACTAAGAATTATCTGGAACGTAGCTAAAAAAAAAACCAATCTAGCCTAAAACTAAATAAGACCTTTGAATTAGACCCCCGAATTGGTGCCTTTTGGCATATGAAAAGAATTACTTAAAATATATGTATGCTTAATCTTGCTACTAAGCTTCAAAGATACATATCCAACAAGAAGTGGCTTTGGACCTAGTCATTCAAAGGAGAATGATGAAAATTTGCAATGGAGATGTTCAAAGAGAAAGAAATCACAAACACTCCATAGAACTTGGTTTCCTCAAAGCTTCATGGCAAATACACTCAAGGAACCAAGATGCTCAACCACAAGTGATGATCAAGACTTCAATGATAATCTACAATCATCATCCCTTGGTAAGAAACCAAAGGTATCAAATTCACCTTCTCTTAATTCCTTAATTGATAATATCAATCAATTGAGAAGTGATTATGATTTATATTCTTTCAACTTGATTGACGTTGCATCCTTCCCTTTAAGTGATCATATCCATATAGGTAACTTGAAGCATGAACTTGATTTGCTTTATGCCTAAATTGCTAAGTTATATATAAGATGAAATGTCATGAATGTGAATGATTCTTGTTCATATATGTTTAACATGTATAGGAATCATTCTCTTTGTTATAATAATGAAAATGTTGATCCTAATGCACATACTTGCCACTTAAGAACTAACATTGACGATAAAGGACCTTGCCAAAAGGTACCTAGCAATTCTCAAGTTTCACTTGTAGGTTCCAAGAGATCTAACTCTCATGATACAGAATAGAACCTCAAGGAATGGAAAAGTAAAGCTAAGACTACAAGAAATTAGTTATGTGTCAAGGACAACAAATTTGTGATGAGTTCATCAAAGAACATCAATGCAATAGTCAAAGATGACTCCACAAAGAAAATGAAGATTGATTCTAATGCAACAAGTGCTATTATCAAAAGAAGAAGCAATCAAATGATAAGCTTCTCCCAAGAAAGAAAGGGTCAAGATCAAGGTCAAACACTATGCCTCATTGGTCTCATTGATAAAGATCAAAATGAAATTCAAAGTCCTAAATCTATAGGCAATAAGGTACAATGCTCAAATCCTTCCCTTGATCTTGATTATGATAATGAGGAGGATCCTTTTGTTCTATTAAATGACTTATATGATGAATTGAAAAGACTAGCTAAGAAGAACAAAATCACATGTAATGAACTTTCTTTCTCACTAAATGAAAGATAAAAAATGCAAGTAGAATATGATAGTATTCTTACTTCTTTTCACATTATATCAAATGAAAAAAGAGAGTGCTCTTTTATCTCTAAATGCTATAACTCTTGACTTGACAAGGTGCATATTGTAGAATCTAAACTTGTCGAGCATGATATCTTAAGGCACAAATTTGATGTATTAACTGCTTATGTGAATAAGTGTACATGTGCTAGAGATATCATTGACAACGTGTTTGTTGCTCAATGTCACACCCCGTGACCTGGGGTGACCAGGCAGTGCGTCATGTACCAATGAGACACCGAACCCTCAACCATAAATACTAAATTCCCAAAATAAACGTCATTACAAACTTAAAGGATCAGAATTCTTACAAAGGAAAACGTAATCTTACAAACCATAAAAAATAACAAAGGTCCAAAAGATATAAAAAAATCTAACGATTACATCAAAAGCTATCAACCAAGCCTCACCTCGATACAGGGCTAATTAACCTTATCCGCCACCTGTTTACTTGCAAAATGTTAATAAGGGATGAGCCACTAAACTGGCTCTGTAAGGTCCCCAACACCCGTAGAATGAAGCACCGTTAGACTTGAAAACATATTTTCGTTCACCCAAAATACGTAAAAACATTGCATAAATTTACTTTACTTTAAAACACTTGAAATATCTTGCAAAAGCTTTACATAAACATAAATTGCAATACTAGAAACAAAAACTGAACAAAATCAAAGTTTGTCAAAAAATTAAAAGCTTTGGTCGACCTAGCTGAAAGGTCGGTCGACCGATATCTAGGCAGAAAGATTTACAAAAGTTCAGACGAGGGACACAATATTTCGGTCGACCTACTTTGAACACCCCTCATCCGCAATAGCCCCAGTACTTTACTTCGGACGATCGGTTTTATCGTTTGGTCGACCGATCCGATCTTCCGAGGTGCAGAAGGGCAAAAACAATATTTTTTAACATTGAAAACACCTTTGAAATTCCCACAAGGTTCCAACTCCAGAAAATATTAACTTCACATAACATATAAACTCCTAGCACATGCAATTAACTCATCTACTACACTTCTAGCTACTAATCTTAGCACTTTCTAACTTCTGATATTCTTCTCATAGGGTCGAGGCCTTCTGAGTCTGCTATATCTTAGTCCATTCCTACAGGCTATCTCAATCACCGGTTGATCCGTTTCGGTGGCTTCTAGCCCACGAGGTACTACTTTATGGAGAAAATCCTAGTCTACTAGTCCATCTCGCATGACATCTAGGTCAGCGGAATCCCATGAGGTACTACCTCATGATAATTCTGGCGGGTACATATGAATCCATTGTAACTACTAACTACTAGATACTGCTGAATCTACTAACACAAACATAACTGAAAACATAAAACATAGAATTGCATAAACACATGAGAACATAAGACTTCTAACTAAACTTATAGATCACATAAGCACTTTCTACAATAATCCATCCATTTTATGCATTAAAATCAATGAATAAAACTTGACTTCATTTCTGAAAACACATACTTTCATGTTTTTAAATTGAAAAACAAGGGTGAATGGTCCTTAGTTTATCAATCTTAGATCAAAACCTCAAGAATGCACAATTGCAGGATTTTCCAAATTCATCACACTAACTTCCCAAGGCTATACCTCAAAGTAGAGAACTCAAAGCTCTATTCCGTCGAATCCCAAGCGTAGCACTATCGGTCCTCTTCGCAACACACTAAAAATATTAGAAAACGGACATCGTATTCTATCTCAAAACTCAATGCTCCCACAGCCTCACAGTTCTTCCAGAAAATTTGTTTTCTTCCTATTCTCTCTTCTTTTTTTTATTTCCAAGCCCTTCTAACTTCTAAGAAAACTCAAGAAATAACCCCCTTAAACTACCCATAACCTCCTTACAAAAACACCCCTTCAAGTTCTTAATATCTACACTCAAATCCCCCAACTAGCCAAACACACTAGAACACCCCAAAACAAATAATGTACACAACATATGACATACTAAAGTCAATTAATATACCAAGTAACACATAAGCATCCTAGACACGAATAACGAAAATTTCAGGGTATCTTATCATTCCCTCATTACAAAAGTTTAGTGCCCGAAACTTGCGCTCTCTATAGACGTAACATTTATGGTACCAGATATCATATGCTAAGTACAAAAGAAAAAATAACACATAACACGATTGTACCTTTCCTTTTGTCTGCTACTTTCCGGGCTTTCTGTCGCCTGAAGTCAATCACCCTCGAGTTAGGCTCTTTCTTTCCCGCATCAGGTACTGTTGTTACCATTTGTTGGCTGCCTTGATTCCACATAGGATACTGATACATAAAATGCACCATCTTCCCATATTTGTAACAAGTTCCTGAACTCAAACGACATTCTCATATATGTCGTCGATTACAAGTAGCACATATGTTCCAGAACGGTCTTCCCATCTCAGTCATATTACCTCCTGTATTTTCCATCGTCTTTGAATCAGTTACTGATCCGGTTGCTTGTCTTACATCTCCACGGTTTACTGAAGGCTCTAAATTACCATTGTGAAGATTCGTCCTTGAACCACTTCTGTATGAGGTCGTTTTGGTACCTCTCTGCTTCAGTTTTCGTAAACTCTGTCTCAATATCTAGACTCCGCTTGTAAGCATCATTATATGTGGTAGGAAGGTTACCCGAGAGTCTTCCTCGAATCCTAGACAATAACCCCATCATATACCTCTGATTTCTCATAACTGGGTCTTCGACTACTGCATCAGCATACTTCCGGAGTGCATTTTATTTTCCAGCATATTCTGACATCGTCATCGCCTCCGTTTTCTTTAGCTCAAAGAAATGGTTCTGCCTTTGCATTTTGAATGTTGTGGGAAAGTAATGATCCAAGAAAGAAGCTTTGAATTGTTCTCAAGTGGTGGCTTCCCTCCTTCTTGATATATGTGACTAACACCTCTCCACCATTCAACTGCCCTACCTGTGAGCGATGACACGACCACATCGGCCTTAGCACCTTCTGGTACCCTCATAATCCTTAGATTTTTTTCTATCTCTTCCAACCATTCCTCTTCTTGACCTGGTTCCATAGTACCATCAAAAGAGACCATTCTCACATTCTTCAACCTTTCATAGTAAGCCCTTGGGTCTGCTTCCACTCTTGGTACCCCAGCTGCCCTAATGTTTTGAATCTGATTTTGTTGGTTCTGTAGCATTTGTGCTAGATTCAGTTTGAGTTTGATCTTGAGTATGTATCATATGTTCCATAAGGTTAAAGGCAGCCCCAAAGTCTGTTGGTTCCCCTTAATTATCTGTTGTGGTTGGTGGTGGAACAAATCTAGCCCCTGCCTCATTTCCCCTTTCATTATTCTGTTCCTGGTTGTTCCTTGTACCGTATCGGGCATAGGTGATGATTGGTACATTGTCATTGTTTCCTCCTTTTTGAGCCATGTTACTTTAATAACAGTTCAAGCAATTAAGCACATAACTCACACAACAGGTTTACATAGCAATCCAACATGGCATGACATAAATGTTAGAATGACATGGAATAATATAACAAGGAATCATGGCATCACATATTAAATAACATAACAAAGCATACAAAAACAAGTAAGCATGAGATCACATAATAAATAACATAACATAGCAGAACAATTAAACATGGCATGGCAATTAAGCAATAACATATAAAGCGATAAATAAACACATATGCCCTATCACAACGTCTCTCACCGATAATCACATCTTAAGTCATCTAAGGATTCCATCATATGTTCATTCCATACTTAACTTCTAACCACAAGTTCAAGCCTAAGATTCGACCTGCTCTGATACCACTTATGTCATACCCCGTGTCCTGGGGATGACCAGGCAATAAGTCATCTACCAAGGAGACACCGAACCCTCAACTATAAATACTAAATTCCCAAAATAAACTTCATTACAAACTTAAAGGATCATAATTCTTACAAACAAAAACGTAAGTCTTACAAGCCATAAAAATAACAAAGGTCCAAAAGAAATAAAACAACCTAACTATTACATCAAAAGATACCAACCAAGTCTCTCCTCGATCCATGACTCATTAACCTGATCCGCCACCTGCTTACCTACAAAATGTTAATAAAGGATAAGCCACTTAACTGGCTCAGTAAGGTCCCAACACCCTTAGGATGAAGCACCGTTAGAATCGAAAACATGTTTCCGTTCACCCAAAACACGTGAAAAGAATGCATAACTTTACTTTACTTGCAATCCACTTTAAAACACTTGATATATCTTGTAAAAGCTTTACATAAACAGAAATCGCAATGCTTGAAACCAAAACTGAACAAAATCAAAGTTTGTCAAAAAACTGAAAAGCTCCAGTCGACATAGCTGAAAGGCCGATCGATCGATCGATATCGCGGCAGAAAGATTTACAAAAGTTCGAACGAGGGACACAATACTTAGGTCGACCTACTTTGACCATCCCTCATTCGCAATAGCCCTAGTACTTTACTTTGGACGAACCGATCCGATCTTCCGAGGTATAGAACAGGGCGAAAATAGTACTTTTTAACATTGAAAATCCTAGTCTACTAGTCCATCTCGCATGACATCTAGGTCAGCCGAATCCTGCGAGGTACTACCTCATGATAATTGTGGCGGGTACACATGAATCCATTCTAACTACTAACTACTTGATATTGTTGAATCTACTAACATAAACATAACTGAAAACATAAAACATAGAATTGCATAAACACAAAAGAACAAAAGACTTCTAACTAAACATATAGATTACATAAGCACTTTCTACAATACTCCATCCATTTTATGCATTAAAATCAATGAATAAAACTTGACTTCATTTCTGAAAATGTATACTTTCATGCTTTTAAATTGAAAAACAAGGGTGAAGGGTCCTTACTTTATCAATCTTAGATCAAAACCTCAAGAATGCACAATTGCAGGATTTTCCAAATTCGTCACATTGACTTCCGAAGACTATAACTCGAAGTACAGAATTCGAAATGCAGTTCCGTCGAATCCCAAGTGTAGATCTATCATTCCTCTACTATCTCAAAACTCAATTCTCCCACAGCCTCACAGTTCTGCCAGAAAACTGTTTTTCTCCCTCTTCTATTTCTAACCCATTCTAACTTCTAAGAAAACTCCAGCAATAACCTCTCTTAAACGATCCTAACCTCCTTCTAAAAACACACCTTCAAGTTCTTAATATCTACACTCAAGTCCCCCAACTAGCCAAACATACCACAACACCCCTAAAGGGTTTCTGTCAGTTTTTCAAACTTTTGATATTCCCTCCTCAAATACTCTCAAACCCTCTCACTAAATTCCCTGAAATTCGAAACCTACACATTTCCTTATATCAATGCCTTCCACAAACATCAAATTCGTACAATCATGGACCAAAATCCAAAACCCAATCCTTCCAAAGGAAAATCCAAACATAATTCTTCAAAGAAAAAACTTCCCACCAAGAGACCTCTTTGAAAGTCTCTAATTAATAGAGACTTTGTTGAACCCACTGGATAGATATCCAATACAAAGAGAATGGCTGATAAGGGAAAAGGAAAATCGAAGACGGTGACTCAAACCGACGATGAAACGGAGTCCGATGATGATTTTTCTATTCCACCTCCTCATTCTCAATTCCAAGGTGAATCCTCCTCCTATACTACTATGAAGGTAAATCCTAGATTCTATAAGGAGGAAGTTAGACCTATTTTTGAGAATTTAGTTAAAGAAATGAGGGGTATAATTCATGGGTACATAATGGATAGTGAGATGTACCATGAAGCTTTACAAGAGGTAGTAAAATACTTCATAGATATGGGATGTATACTTCTCTTTTTTCTCATAAATTTGAAATTTACCCATTGACCATATATAAATTTGGTGAAAATCTTAGAGAAGATGGTTTAAAGGATTATGTGATGTATTGGTGGACATCAAGGGTAGGAAATTTGGAGTTTAGTTTCTCCGGGGCTATGTTTGGTGAAATACTTGGGATTAGATTTGAATTGGATTCAATTTGGTATTTCAATAATTCTGGGAATGTGCCAAGTCATGAAGACCTAGACATTGAAAGGTTTAAACTATATTTCATTATCGAAGAACCTTTCAATAAGTCTAAGGAAAGAGGGACAAACAAATTGGACGAGTATGGTCGTATTCTACATCACATGGTATCCAATGTTGTTGTTCCCATCTCCGGCCATAAGAATTCAATCACATATCTCCAAATGACCATAATGCAATGGTTGGTTTAAAGGAGGAATGAAAGCTTTGCATTTTTGGCTATGGAGAACTTCATCAATAGCATGAATCAAAACACCAAGTTCTTGCCTTATGGGATTTTGTGGACCTTACTATTCAAGAGATTCAAGCTCAAGCTCACAACTCCCACTCCAAGAAGTGATAAGTACAATATGTACAATGATGGACAAATCCATAAGATGCACATGATCATTGTGAATAAGAAGTGGAAGTTCCGTTCTAGGTGAACAAATGAGGAGTTATTGGCCGCCATGATAGCACACAAGAAATCTCCAAAAGTGTGTGAAACATTAAAGAAAAAAATGGAGAAAAGAGGACTCCAAAGGCCAAATGTGCAAGATGTGCCACATAATGAAAATGTACCAAGTCAAGAAGGCTAAGGAGATGAATTTGATGATATTCACTTTGAAGTGAATGAAGAAGGGAATGTCCAAGCAAAATGTTGGATTTCAAGAGGACATTCTAAAGGAAAATGTTGATAGAAGACCTCCTCCTCTAAGAAATGAAGCTAGCGATGACATCGTCAATAAAATATTGTCAAGTTTGCAAGGATTCCAAGACAACATCAATGGAAACATTAAGATGGTATTTGAGAAGTTGTCAAGTTTGGAATTTGATGTTAAGGACTTGAAAGAACAAGTTGGGGATTTTAATTGATGAGATGGACTACAAAGTTGATGACATAAATAGAAATACAAAGTCAAAGACATCAACTTTGGTAGAAAATGTGGAGGAAGAATGAAGAGGAGAAAGAAGAAGAGGATGTAAATGATGAAGATTCTATCAATGGTGATAAAAATGAAGAAGAATAGGAGACAGTGATGAAGAGCCCAAAGAAGTGGTTGATATTGAAGAGGAATTGGATGAGAAAATAGTTGAAGACTTTGGATTAAATGAGGGGAATGATGAAGAAAATGAAAAAGAGGAAGAAGGCAACAAGGAAATTGATCAAGAAGAGGACATGGATTTGGATCAAAACATTGAGGAAGCTTCAACCAAGAAAGATGATGAAGCTTTACAAATTGATGAAGATCCTCAAGATGATCAACAGGATTGAAGCAAGATCAAGGAAATCTCATTGTGGATCTCAAGTGGAAGAAGCAATCTTTCAACTCAATGAGAATTTCTAAAACTCAAACTCTTTAAATTTCCTTGTATTTCATTTCATTTCTATGTATTCCCCCTTTGTTATCTCATGTGTACCCTTAGAATAGCAATTGTTGAACTTTTTCATTCATATTTCCTTGTATGAATTCTTATTTTAAAAGGGACACATTGATGTTATAACATGTTTCTCTTTATTAGTTTTGATTCTATGAACATGTTATATTTAGAGAGATTAATGATTTGATCCTTGTAATGAAAGCTCTTTTTCTAGCCCCCTTCCCTCTATTCTTAGTGTATTATGATTTGGGGGAGTTATTAGATTATATGTGTTGGTTTTAATTTGATCTATATAACACATGGTTTTTTTGTTTGTTTATATTCAAGTCAATAGCATGTATCTTATGTGGTTGATCGTCTAGATGCTTGACTTAGGATATAAACTGTGTTTATGACATTGAATATGCCTTGGTTGTGCTATTTGATTGTTTGGATATGTTTTGAACGGAATGGTGCAGGTTTTTCTATTTTCTGCCAAAAGTTCGGTCGACCGGACTATGGGGCTTAGGTCGATCGAACCTTTACGGTTGACCAGATGTATCATATGCGGTCGACCGGGACAACCAAAACTCAACAAAATTTGAACTTCAACTTCAGTAATATGTAAGTTTTGTTGTTTTATTCATATAGACACAACCTTAGGGGGAGCTCTTAAATGTTTTTCATCATATACCCCGCAAATATGTGATGTATGATCATTTTTTCATATTCTACATCATCACACCCAACTTTTGTAAGTTATTTGGGGGTTATATGTGCTATATATATATATATATTTATTTCTTACATATATTCGCTCTTATAATATTTGAAATCATATTCTTCATTCCTTATCCTTTTGATCTCATATATAGTTCTTAGTTAGCCTCGCTTTAAGAGGTTTTCATCTTGAATAACTAACATTGTGTTTTAATAAACGGGGAGATTGTGCTTAAATTCTTTATCTTTTGTATATTGTTCCCTTTTGCATCAATGCTTTTCATCATAAAGAAGGGGGAGATTGTTAGCACTAAGGGCAAAGTGATCAATCTTGTTTTGATTATAACATACCATTGATAGTTCTAATATGTGTGTGAGCATGTTCATAATGATAGGATCGTTAGCACTCACACCAACATTGATGGAAATGGTAAGTTAGCTCATTGTGTACATCAAAGGTATGATCATACACACAAGGAAGCTACACTTTGCAAGACTCCATAGCACAAGCATGAAGTCATTCCACATGCTATGGAAGTACTTGCAAAGTCATGAAGAAGAAAGATCAACATGTCAAGAGCTACTCAATCCAACAAGAGTATAATCAAGTTGTAGACTCTATGACAAGAAGAAGCGTGAAGTCCAATACACTACAACTCAAGATTGCTAAGAGGACTTCATCACTCCAAGAAAATGTTGATCAAAGGCTTCAAAGTCCAAGCTCCAAGAAGATAAACAACCGGGAGACTTGAAGACCTTAGGAGGATTAGTCTATGCTTTATAGGTAATCTTTTGTGACTAATCTTTCCCTTGAGAATACTAGGATATAGAATGTTTAAAGCTCAACTATGCATGTTTTCAAAACCTCATGTTTTACATTTATCAATTCTTTAAAAAGGTTTTTGAAAACTAGTTTAAGTGTTGGTCAATGCCTAAGTACTTTAAAATGTGTTTTATATCTTTACAAAACACTTAGGTATGTGCATGAGAACATTGGAAACTTGACTAAATGGGAAAACCACTTTGGGGACCGCATTCCCAGGTCGACCTAGGCTTATCCTCGGAAGATCGAGTAGTCCGGTCGACCGACATGTGTTGTCGTGTCGATCGATGCTATTTTTTGTGCTTAGTCGGATTTTGAATGTTCCAATGCTCCAACGTCTGTATTCTCTCGCATCGACCTTGAAATAGGTAGGTCGAATGACAATGCTTTAATAGACTCGACCCCATCAATGCGTTAGACCGAGATGAAGACAGATGGCCTTTTACTCCTTACTTTAGGCACCTCTGGCCGACTCTACTGTCTAGTAGCGGTCGACTGGGAGCTGTTTCTAATCAAGGCCAAAATTATAGCCATTGTGACCAACTGGGCTTAATTTCATATCATTCAAAAGCATTTGTATTGAACTATACACTTCATCTATTTTTCTATTCTCAAGAGTGATTAGAGATTTCATTTGTATATCCACTTCATTTGAGGGATTTGTGTAAGAGAGCTAAATTGTAAACTCTCATTTAAAAGAGACTAGTTACCCAAATTCTCATTTGTTGAGAACTAGTTCTTTGTGAACTAGCAAAAAGCTCTTTGTGAGCTTCACTCTTGGTGAGTGTTTGCAAGTCCTATTTGTTAGGTAAAGGTCCTCTTTGTGAAGCAAGTAATTTCATTGGTAAAAGTCCTCTTTATGAAGCAAGTAATTTCATAAGTGGATGTTGAAATCCTTAGGTTTTTCCTAAGGTAGTGGAAGTAGATTCTTTGTGAATCGAACCACTATAAATCCTTGTTTTAATTTTACCTATCCCTTACCTCTTTACTTTATAGTTCATGAATTTATATAACTAGATTATTTGTCTACATGAACTATTTGCTTAAGGATTAAAAAACTACACATGCTTCCTTGCTTTATACAATTGCTTCACTTAGTCATCTACGTTGCCTTGAACATAACTGAATCACCTTATGTGCTTAAACAACATACTTGTTGTTAAGGTGACCACTTAGGAAAATAAGTTTTTGAGAACCTAATTCACTCTCTCTCTCTCTCTCTCTCTCTCTCTCTCTCTCTCTCTCAGGTTCAATACCCTCAAAGGGGTCTTTCAAACATTAAAAGTCCTCAAGAGGAGATGATAAGCCAAGATGCCACTAAAGATACTATAGCCAATGATGCTATATGAAAAACTTGTAAGATTAAATAATACAAGTCATAAGGCAATGATAAAGAAAGATACACTATACAAGAATGCTAAATCAAGTTGACCAAATAACTCTCATACAAACAAGTTAATATAGCACACTGACAAAATTAATGAAGATAATAATTCTAAAGTAAAAAGGGAGAGTTAGAGAGAGAAAACACAAGGATTTAGAGTTGTTCGATCTTTAATGATTTACATCCACTACCTTGAGATATACCCAGGGATTTTGTCAAATTCCACTAGCTTGATTTGTGAGCACATATACGAAAGGACCAACTACTAGTTTTTTATGCACCCAGTAACCCTTCAACACCCTTAGGATAACCTTCTCTAATCTAGTTTACTAATTGACGTGGTTTTACGAACACATCAATCATACTTACTTTTCGGGTTCACCACTCACTTTAGTTCCTACAATTGCAAGAAAGTTTCACTCCACTAAGGAAACTCAAAACCACCACTCTCACACAATCAATCCTTACCACACAACCCTTTTACAAGATAAATATTAACATCCACAAATGAGACTTTACAATTTAGATCAATACAACAATCCCTCAATGGATTGGATAATACAATTGAAAGCGCTAACTGAAAGAATATGTGTATTAACACGAAACCTCAATGATTTTCTCAAATTTGTGGAAGATGTAAATATTTTGATGTTTGAAAATCTTCCAAAACCCACTAAAAGTGTAGAGAAAATATGCCATAGTATTACATAATGAAATGAAAGAGAGCCCTTTAAAATGAGGAGATTTGGCACCCAAAAGAAAAATACCGGCTAGTTTTTCGGCCTTGTCAGCGAAAGTCCAGTCGACCTAGGTCTTCCTCCGATTGTCCGTTTCATTTTTCTAGGTTCTCTGACTATATGCAGTCAACTGAGGGGCCCCCGATCGACTGGGACAACTTTGCACAAAAGTTCTCGAACCTCAAATTTTGTAAAGCAATTAAACTTTTGGACTTATAAACCTTTAAACACGAAAGAACAAGGTCCAAAACCATCTTTATAGATTAAAAAAATATTTATCAAACTGGTTTAATATTTAAAAAACTGAAAAGACGATTTCGCATCCAAATCATCTAAGTTCACACTTTTAGAATCTGAAAGCTTTCAGCCACGTCCCATTGAAATATTTTCTACATTTTTTACTTCTCAAATACGTATTCATTGGAATAATCAAGTTTGTTATGATCTTACAATATGCTTCTAAATATTTTACATCAATCTTGATCTTTGTTGAAGTTCATTCTTCAAGAATGATTAAATGTCTTCAAGTCTTCAAAGTTGATCATCTTCATAGAACATGTCAATGATATGTTATAATCAAAATTAGATCGATTGCATTTTGCCCATGGGGCTTACATAAGTGTATAATATATAGAACATAGTATGTGTACAATATCTCTATATATAATATAGTATATATTAATCGGCAAAAAACTCTCATCCCTCGCCAATCACAATTCACCTTGTGTATTTATAATTGGAAAAATATTTATATAGTAAATTCTGATTGGTTGGGGAAATGAATGGGGATAGAGGATTTTTACCATATTAATCTCGTCAAAACAAGTATTCATTTGTCTCAATCGGAATATGAATTTAAAAAGATATTAGTTAACCCTTCTACCGTATCCTTGGACAGGGTCATCATGAAAGTGACGGTCTTTGTTGGGTCGTTTTGCTCGACCAGGAAATTCTCCAGATCTCCTTTAGGTTCCATCGTGGGATCCTCGTTCTCTAAATAATTTAAGATATCTTCCTCAACTTTCTCTTCTTCCTCTCGAGCTACTAAGAAGACGCATTCCTAAGCTTCCCGCTTGTCTGCTTTAAGATGGATTCCTCCCATGATATGGGGAAACTCCAGCGACATGTCTACAACAAATAGCCAGGCCTTCATGGCTGCAAACGGGTACCTCTCTAATAGGATTTTTATGCTGATGATGATGGAACAACAGATAACTTGGTTCGGAAGTGGGTGCCTCTTATTTGTAGAAACATCTCAATAGTCTAAATGGCCTTAATGCACTTGTCAATCAATATAGTTTAACCACCACCGACATTAGTTGACGGAGCGAGAGCTTCATATTTTTCAAAGTATCATTGAAGATGACGTTGGTCGAACTGCTTGTGTCCACCAAAATTCGCCGCATGAACCAGCCATTAGCATTGATGAAGGCCACCAAGGGATCATCTTTCGTAAGATTATATCTCTGAGTCAAGCTTCTAGTGCTGCACCATATGGACTGCCCCGGAGGGAGATCATAGTATTTTGTGTCTTTGACTCCCTTCCTTTTGTTTTCCCTTTGAGAGGCTTTCTCCAAAATAAATTCTTTTAGATGGCCTTTTCTTATGGCTTTCTCGATTTCTCCCCTGAGCTTCCCGATTTCGGGGTTTGCATTAGACTGACACTGATTTAGTAGAAAGGACAAAACATGGCAGCAAAAAAAATGGAACAACATTTTTGTCCGGGACTGCAAAACTCTGTTGGACGTTCTTCCACGTCAGCCAAGACGGAAGTTGCCCCAGAGATAAATTCCAACTTTCCTCTTCCCCTTCCCTTCACACGAACAAAAAATTCCCAAAGGCAAAAAAAAACAACCCAGCCCCCCACTCCCCCGCTGTTGCCGACGCCGCTGCTTCGACCACCTTCTCCAACACCTTGGTTTCTCTTTCATCTCTCAATCTCTCAATTTGTGAGGTAAAAAAACAAATTTTAATTTGAATTTATTTGGGGAAATAAAAAATTATGTGTTGAATTTAACTATAAATATACTAATTATGTTTACGAAATCAAAGTAATTTGTTGATATTGTGAATTTTCGGTATTTGTGAAATTAGGGCAATTATGAATTTTGGGTTTTTGTGAATTTGGTAATTTGTGAATTTATGCATGTAGAATTATGAATTTGGTAATTGTGAAGTTGTGATTGTGTGAATTTACACTTAGAGCATTTGTGATTTTAGGGCATTAGTGAACGTGTGAAATTGTCAATTTGGTAATTTGTGAATTGTGAATTTAGGGCAATAGTAGATTTGGAGGTATAACATGTATTTTTTCTGATAAATTGTATGTATATTCTTTTTTTGTATAGATGTCCGTACGCGCTCATTTTCAGCCCGATCCTTTTGATCGCACCGTTTTAAACAAACAACCGTCCCATAGATCATTAAGAATATGGCATGGGGATGTGACACTGAAGGAACCTTTAGAGGTTATTACGAGTTCGGGTAACTTTTACGCAGCATATACTAGAGAAACTAACCCTAGAGTAATAAACCTAAAAGACCTACTAGGTTTTGGAGAATGCTGCAGACTAGGTAATATGAATGTAGATCACGCTCTCGTGACTGCATTAGTTGAGAGGTGGCGCCCAGACACCCATACGTTCCACCTACGTTGCGGTTAGGCGACCATCACACTAGAGGACGTACGATGTCTTCTAGGCCTATCTACCAGGGGCCAGGTAGTCTCGTGGGGTGACAGTTACAATTTCACCAAGGGTTAATGGGTTCATCGCGTGTTCGAGCTTTTAGGATTTCGACCCAGTGATGCTGCAATCAGGGGAAACACTTTGCAGCTGGTAGAGGTTTATGCCCACATTAGTTAGCCCCTAGGACATGATGTAACCGACCGCGAGGTAGAGTAGAGGGCTAGGGCTTTGATCTTCATCTTGATGGGTAGTTTCCTTTTCCCAGATAAGTCGGGGGGACCTTGGCGAACATGCGTTATCTACTAACCCTCAGTGGTCCTCTAGAGATTGACACGACTTCTTGGGCCAGTAGTTTACTCGCACATTTGTACCACTAGATGTGAATCTCGTGCATAGCTGTTTCCAAGGACATTACCGGGTGTTGCTTGCTGATTCAGGTGTGTCCAATTTATAAAAATTTAAATGTGAATTTGTGATTTAAATATTTAATAATCGATTTTGTTTGTTTTGACCAGTTGTGGGCGTTGGAGCATATTTCATTTCTCCGTCCAGCGAACCGAGGCAACAATCCAGATGAGATCCCCGCCGACGGTAGACCTCACGGGGCTAGGTGGAATGTTCCCCGGAGTTTCCGCAACGCCCCGAAATCGCAGTTGTTGGTGTTTTGCGAATAGCTTGATTTGATGACGGAGACACTGGGGGTCAGTTAATTTCGATGTTATTGTATTTTTTTATAATTAACTAAATTGTTTTACATTAATAATTATCTTTTTTGGCAGTTAATGTGGACGTACCCTGATTCGGTATATGCAGAGAGGGTGGCTCGGGATGTAGACTTCTTTAAGACGTGTCGAGCCCGTACGCTACTCATCTGCTTCGAGATGGTTGAGTACCACCTGCCCGACAGGGTCATGCGTCAATTTGGCTTCCACTAGGTGGTACCAATCCCGGCAGGGACAGAGGGCATTGTCGAGGGTCGAGACCTCCACACGGTGAAGGTGATATCGACAAAGAATTGGCAGACCGAACACAGCACATACATTAAATTGTGGGACTTACGCTGCCGATGCACTCGGGAGGCCACTGCTTCCCGCCTCTGTAATGTTATTGTACCAACCCGCGAGTACATGGATTGATACAATCGCATTACAGTTCACCGTATGACGAACCCCCAAAATCAGGATCCCAGGCCACTCCTGATTGGTATTCAACCCACCGCTACAACAAAGGACATTTTGGTAAGTTTTATTCGTTTACTTTTCATTGTTAATATTTTTTTCTGAATATACTAATTTTAATATTATGTTACAGGACAAGTCGTACAGGGTGATGCTAGAAGAGTTCGAGAAGCCTGCCACTCGAACTAATACGCAGTACAAGTTACTCATCACCTAGGCAGTCAAAAGGATTAAGGATGCCTTCACTATGGCAGGGAAGTCGGTGACATGCCGATCGTGGGTTGCCGATGTTGTAGAAGCTGTCGTTCTGCAACCTTCCACATAGCCACGGGAGCATGTTCCGGGTAGGGCTGTGGTTGGGAGGCAGGGTACTCGTCGGAATCGCCAGGCAAATCAGGAGAATCTTGCCGCATGGCGGCTGAGGCAGCATGGCGATGAGGCGGGATCGTCCCAAACGCAGCAGAAACCGACCCAGTCTCCTTCTCAGTTCGAGACTGAAGGTGATGTACCCCCTGAATATGAATACCATTTTCCAAGCATCGACACTTATTCTCTGGGTATTGAAACGGGGGCCATCCTGGTGCGGGGACTTCTTCATCGGGACAGCAGGAAGTCTATTTTGGTGCGACGCCCTCGTACAGGCTCGGCCTGGACCAGACACAGACATTGCAGCAGACTCCACAGCTCCAGCCAGACTCCCCTGAGGAGGCGATATGTATCGACACCGAAGGTGCAAAATTCTTTGAAACGGAGAATGGTAGTGCTATGCGAACCAGATACGACAACACATACTATCTCCAGACTAACCCGTGAAGGACCCATAGATACACCCCATCGGGATCGTAGATAGGATTTACTTTGTATTTCATACATTTGTTTTATTCTTGTTATACACACAAATTGTTTTATTTATGACATACATAATTCCTTTGTTTTTTTCGTTGTTCTTATTTTATTAATGAAGTCGGTTTCGTCAAAGTAATTTTTGTACACATATTTTGGTAAATATTATGCTTAAGTGAATTAATTTGTTGTAAAAAGACCAAGTGTCTCAGGAAAAAAAACAGTCCGGTTAGAACGGAATTGTCATTTGGCATTTTCTGCCCGAAATAATAATAAAAACCTTCAGTTTTTGGACAAATTTTCTGCCAGTTGGGTCCCGGGTCCAGGACTCAGTCCTGGGCTGACATGGCAATTCCCATCCGGTTCTGCCACGTCAGCCAGGACGGAAGTCCCACTTCCGTCTTGGCCTCGACTTCCGTCCCGGAAACAAAAGTTGTCCCATTTTTTTTTGCTGCCAAGTTTTGTCCTTCCTGCTAAATCAGTGACAGTTTAATGCAAACCTCCCAATTTCGTAACCTTCGTAGCCGTGTAAAAGAACTCCTGATTTCGCCCTCCTATTCTTGACTATAGCCTTAGGCTTTGTGTTTGCCCCTTCAGGTGTTGCCAGTGCTTTTTCCCGATTGTAATCTCGTGTATAGCCTATGCTATACTTATGTGCGTGGTATCGTTTTGCACTATGGCGATGATTCTTGTCGTTGTTGCACATTTGGCCTTGTAGCCGACATCTCCTCGTCGCCCCAACTCCCCTCAGGAGTCATTTTGTTACGATTTAGCTCTATGAGATCTATGATGTTCGTGTATGAGAGACCCAAGCAAGCATATCCGTGTATTTATCTGTTGGTACGCCTTGAGAACGTTTCTTCTCCACCTATAATCGAACATCGCTATTTTGAGATCATAGGATTTTGGGCATCGTGGCCTGCAACCCTTGCCTCTACCCTTTATGCGTCTGCGACAACATGAGGTGGATGCTCATGATTCATCAACATATCTTTGGATAATTGAAAGTGGATGTAAACAATACGGTGGACACCAATTGATAGAGTTTGAGACGTGGAATCCGACTACCTGCAAAAACGGGGCAAACCCTCCAAAACCTGTTAAAATGGTCAAGTAATTGAATCTAGATTAATAAAAATTTAATACAATATGACATAAATAACTAGGAATTTATACAGATCAAACATTAACCTCCAAGCAAAATCCTAGAAGGATCCGGAAACCCTAGACCTTCCAAGATCTTATTCATTTCCTTGTCTGAATGATTTTGTTTTGATTCTCTAAGGATCTAGTAACTTTGAAATAGGTGTGTGGTTTCCTAATCCTATGAGAACTCTGAACCGCCTCTGCTATCGGGGATGTCCTATCCCGAGCCATGCCCGGCTCCAAGCATGTCTAAAATGACATGCATAACCGGGCATCTTACTTTGAGGGGTTCAAAAATTTTAAAATCACTTCTTTTGTGTATAACTATTGATCAATTCTGTCATGGACTGCGCCTACCAGTGGGACATGACTACTTAGTCCCACATTCACCACATCACGCTTTTGATTAAAATAATAAAAATATTCCCCTTTTGGTGCATTGTTTGAGGTGTTTTTATTGTTTTTTTAATCAAAAGAGGGGATGCTGATTGATTGCTGACTGCGTGGTCTACGTCCCCCACTTCAGAGGCCAAGTGCCTATATCGAAATTTTTTCATAACTATTAGTAAAATAATTGAAGATATTGACTTTTTTCCTAGTCCAATTATTACACATAGAATTTTGTTGGCTATTCATATGATCTGTCAGATCTACAAAAATAATATTTTCTCGAATCGAAGTCCTATACGCTGCTCTACAATGTCACAAAAAAAGAATGAACGGATCATCTTTAATAGCAATTGAGAATGATATCTTAGAGAAAAATTGATTATCAAGATTTGATTGGTGATTTTGCTTCATAGAGTGTTAGAAGGATGTCAATTTTTTAAATAAAATATCAATTGTATGATTGTTTCGCACTCTTAAATTTTGAATTTATAATTATTTTTTGAAACTTTATATAATTTATACTTAAAAAAAATTAAGAGTACAATTTTATTAACTAAGTAAAGTCTTCAACATTATTTAAGACTGACCCTGCAGACTTCTTCGAGTCACACCTCCCAAAGCCATGTTCTCACACTGCATGGGAAACAGGCTCCAAATCCTAGGATGGGTTGGGGGGATCCACCCCGAATTTTAACTCCATCAGTTTTTGTTATGGGGCAATAGCCAGCTGATATGATTTATTTGTATAAAAAAGAAAGGATGCATGTCCATCTTATATCTGAATCAGCATGACAATGATCAGTGACGGCCATGACTTTGATGTCGGGAAATAAACCCAGAAAAAATTCCAAAATTCTTGGGGCTATAAAAAAGGCAAAAAAAATTCTTGGGGGGTGAAATTGATAAAATTTTCCAAAATACACATAAAATTTTGATAAATAGTAGTATTTTTAAAAATCTCGGGGGGGGCAGTGCGCCCTACCTCCCGCCCCCTGTAATCGTCCCTGACAATGATATCTTGGGATTCTGTCCAAATGCCAACACCCCCAGTCCGGCTCCTATGCGGAACAGCTATGGTGCGAGACATGCGGAACAATCTCAACCGTCGGATGAGATTTTTTAACGGTCCAGATTTGAAGATAGAAAAGTTGCGGCTACTTAAAAAATAATAATAAAAAAACTTTTCTCTCTCCAAATCTGGACCGTTAAAAAATCTCATCCGACGGCTGTGATTGTGTCCCGCATGTCCCGCACCAAAACTGTCCCGCATAGGAGCCGGGAGCCAACAGCCCCACTACCAACTAAACAATGGCCCTCTGGTTATAATTACAACTCTTTTGTCTCTAATAGTATGATGTTCTTTCAGACAAAATAATAGTAGAAGAAAATTAATTGAAGAAGTGGTTTGTTTTTTCCTTACTAATTCCTCTTGCATAATCAATAATTTATGTGGGGTAATTATAAGCAGCACATGAATAAGGGAAACATACTTGTCGAATGCATAATATAATATAGTTAATAGTATTTACCATTATTAATAAATAAAAAAAGTCTGTGTTTTGAAAAACACATTAGGATATGATAGGGCCAAGACAAGAATAAATACAATAATTATTTGAAAACCATTTTTTTTTTTCCTTTAAAAATCATGTTTTGAGCTCAAATTGCTTAATAATAATGTGCATAGTCCAATATATGAAAGGCTGAACTTATATATCTTGTAATAAATCGCAAGGGAATGTATCTTTGTATATTTTCGTTCAAAATGGTTTTCAACTTTAATAATACGAGGTGCTTAAAAAACAAGCAGGAGGAAGGTGTTTTAGCTAAGAAAGAAAAATTATGATAAAATCACATGGTTGTCCTAGTAGGAATATTCCAATAATTACAATTAGCAAGTGGAGTCTCTTTTGTCTGTAGCACATGGGTTCTCTTAATCATACATTGTAGTAGTAATTCATGATTTAGACAATTTTATTAAACAAAGTACTATCATTAATGAGATACTCACTCCATTCCTCAATATAGGTCGTGCATGGCACTTTGAAAAAATTAAAGAACTCAAACGAATAATAATATTTTCACCACAATTCTAATAATACCCCCTCTTTCCTCCCTCTCTTTCACTTTTTCAATAAAAGATATGTGAAGGGTATAATTGGAATAAATTGTTTACATCTAATAAAAGACATGTAAATGATAATTAATTTGGATATATATATATATATATATATATATATATATATATATATATATATATATATATATATATACAAACCTCTATATAAGAATACTCTATATAAGAATAAACTCCTTATAATAATAAAAAATGATGGTCCCAACTCTAGATTGAGTTATAAATAAGAATAAACTCTACATCAGTAATATTCCATGTTTTTTTTTAGGACCCTCCTTAAGAAATTTACCTCCATATAGTAATAAAATAACATTAAATTTTAAATATATTTAATGGAAAGGTGCTAGTATTTGTTACCCAACTAGTGAATAATTTAGAGGATTAACATATAATTGGATATATTTTTAATTAATTACTTCCTTAGTACTTTGTATTAAATTAGAAGTTGTTTTCACTTAATTACTTCCTTAGTATTTTGTATTTTCTATCAAAATGGGCCAGAGCCCACGGACCAACCCGATCCGTCCCCTAATGGAGCGGATATGAACTAAGTGTTGGAGAATTTGGTTTTATTAAAAGAATTGAATTGTAATTAGAGTGTCGTGAGGACATTTTTAAGCCAATATAATATATGTTACAACGCTCGTTTTGGAATGTTATTGAGATTATCACGAAGTGGGTTGCGCAAGCTTCGAGATGATATATAACATGTGAGAAAACTAATTCTTGGTGTGAATCATAAATTGGTATAAAGTGGGGCGGTTGAAATATAGTAAATGAATTTTAAACCTACATCCCACATGAGATGCCTATGGAAGTGAGAATCACTTTATAAGAAAAAGTGGTTTGCATGGGTTTAAAATATCTTGCCAATATTATGCCCCATGTTAGAACCTCGTACGCGCCCGGGCAGGGGTGCTAATCCAAGACTCGTCGATACCAAAATAGTTTAAACTTATGTGCGGGCGCGACATGCGCACACGAATGTCCACTACAAGAAAACAGGCATTCGGTCGCTATTGAAGTTTACCGACCGATTGCCGACTTAATAGAGTGGTCGTGTATTTATCGTCGCTAAGCCATATACCGACTGATTACCGACCGTTATTAGAGCTGATCGATTATTCCGTCGCTATATTACTGACGGATAGGCGACCGACTAGAATACTTTGTTGACTTTTTTAACATTGACTTATAAACAATAGTTGAATTGTCATGCCCCGTGTCTAAACAACTTTTAACATTAATGTGTATAAGTTTAACTATTTCAATTTAATGTGTGTGTGTGTTTTTATATATATATATATATATATATATATATATATATATATATATATATATATATATATATGAATTCATAAAACTTGTTTACACAGGGGGACATGGCAATTCAACTAGTAGATCATTAAGTGATGAAGTTAAAATTTTAATAATTGAATTTCAATAAACACACACATTAATCATAAAACTTGATTAGACACGGGGGCATGACAATTCAACTAGTGGATCATTAAGTGCCCGTGTTTTTTTAATTTTTTTAAGTCGGAGCGACCGAATGCCGGGCCGTATATGCAATATCGGTCGGAATTCGGTCGCGAATTTAAAATTAGGGCGATCAAGACCGACCGTATCTCGCATATACTGGTCGGCATTCGGTCGGCACATTTCCCCGATATTTTCCCGCTTTGCTGGATTTTTATAGAAACATTATTGACGGCTTTTATATATATATATATATATATACACACACACATACACACACACACACACACACACATTAATCATAAAACTTGTTTATACACGGGGCATGACAATTCAAATAGTGGATCATTAAGTGCCCGGGTTTTTTTAATTTTTTAAAGTCTCGAGCGATCGAATGCCGACCGTATATGCAATATCGGTCGGAATTTGACTCGCGACTTTAGAAATAGGGCGATCAAGACCGACCGTATCTGCATATACGGTCGGCATTCGGTTGGCACATTTTCCCGATATTTTCCCCCTTGGCCAGATTTTTTATAGAAATATTATTGACGGCTTTTAATTACTATTACTAATTCATATGTGTGTGTGTATATATATATACACACACACACACACATTAATCATAAAACTTGTTTAGGTACGGGGAATGACAATTCAACTAGTGGATCATTAAGTGCCCGGGTTTTTTAATTTTTTAAGCCGGAGCGACCGAATGCTGACCGTATATGGAAAGGGCGACCAAATACCGCGAAACCGAGGTAGCGGTTGCCATTCGGTCGCTAAACCCCCTAACCCTATACCCTAAGATGGTCGCTATTCCGTCGCCCATAACAATATTCCAGAGTCAGAAATTTTAAAAACAGTATACACCCTGCCACAAGTCATAAGCATACAAATAACATACAAGTCAATATTCCATAAGCATACAATAGTGATAATAACAAGCATAGTTCAACATTAAACCAAAAAAACATAACAAAAGTCGAATAATATTCCAAAAAACCTACAATCTCTATTGACGGCCCAATACATCATCTACAGCTAAGGGATCATTGTCATAATCTGAATCTAAGTCATCATTATCTAAGTTGCTCAATCTAGCTTCTAGCTCAGCTGGGCTTAATATAGCGTCCCTATTTGAAAACATCTCAAATAAGGTACTAGCTAATATCTTATTTTTCTTCTTTTCTCTCCGCGCATATTCTCTCTCTTTGTCTTCAAATTTTTCCTTCCATTCTTCGTTCAGTTCTGTTATTTTGTGTTCCATTTCTGAGTGAGATACCGACTGACTACCTCCCCTAATTGCCTTAACCACATCCGAGAAGGAACCGAGTCCTTGAACTCGTCCCCTTTTTTAGCTTCGCAAACCGCCTCCCGCAGAGCGCAATCCGAGTCGGCAAATCGGGTGGTGGGCTGGCCTGCTGAGTAGCTTAGGTTGCGGCATTGTCATAAATGAATGGAACAGTCCTCGTAAAAAAAAAGGAAGGTTAGTGATAAATGCAAGTAAATAACTAATTTTAAAAAATGGAACTAGTTTGGAAATACTTACCGATAGGTGTCTAGAATCATCATCAACATATTCCCCCTTCTTCGAGTCGGTATGGTGTTGATTACACCAATCATAGCTATCTGGGAATGGGATTGAATGTTCCGCCTCATTTTCCTGTTTATAAAATGTATTAAAATATTAAATACGTAAATAAAAACACAAAATTTTAATGAATTTGAAAACTTTTACAATTACCAGTCTCTGATGATGCTCAATGTGGCTAAGGGAACCACTCGTATGCTTCATTGGGCCTTTACCGCCCCTCCCCTCCTTCCAGTTGATTGGTGCCTTTTTAGACTTGGCTTGAAATTCCGGAGTTGCCCAATACGTTTTCAGTCTGTCCCAATCAGTGTCAGAAACCCATTTGGGCTTCTTATCCTTTTTCCGATGGTCACTCATGATACCGCCGAGTCTCCTCTTAAGTATCATGCGCCAACCTCTCTTGACCCCCTCCTCATGCTCAGGAGCCCATCGATATCTTTTTTGTTTTTTGAAATAATGTTAGATAATTAAAATTGATACACTTGTAAATTCATTATAATTCATACACTTACCGTAAACTCTTTCCACCACATATTTTCTTCGTCCATGGGAACATCTTGTAGAAGGACGACTCTTCATGAAGGCACGTTTTTATTCCCAAATGTCCCAACCCTCTTTCCGTGAGGTTTTTTTTTTTTAATTTTTAAATGACTCATTAAGATCTCTTAGGTTCCGTTGAAAATGTCAAGATTCCCGATCCCAATCTTTGTGGGGATTCTACAAACTCTGGCAGATTTATCCTTCAGGTAAAGGTGATGAACTGTTTGATTTGGTTAAACCTCCCACTTTTGATATGAAGAAAAATACTTACGATCATGAGTGTATGTCGTTTAAGCAGCAATGATGGCCTAGGTAATTGAAGGGTTATGAGGTTTGGTTAGATCAGGTACCTAATAAATTTAAATAACATTTGAAAAATTGGAAATTTATGATGTGATTCATTTGACTCGTTCTAAAATGTTTATCATCAAACAACTTCTCTTGGCGGTTATCTTTTTTTGGGCCCCAACATTAATTATTTTTCCACTTCGAAATGAACTACTCCCACTATTTTTAATCTGTTTGTTATGCTTGGTGTTCCTATTGGAGGTAGGAAATTGCATGCAGTACCTGCCTCTGCTTTTTTTGTTCCTAACTTGGGTGGTACCTCATTGACATACCCAACCTTCTTTGCCCATAATAAGGAGGGAAAATATTTGATCAAGATCATGTCGTCTTTCTTTTGTTATGAGTTTGTTTGTTCGTAGTCTTTACTAGTTTCATACGGGTCGTCCTCAGATATCAGCATTATGTTGCCTTTATTTTGGACAAATAGACTCCATAGTTAACCTCTTGAATTCTTTCCTTGATCTATAAAACCATATTTTCCTACTATGATGCCATGTTGAATGGTCGTCGAATTGAATCCGTTTAAGGTCCATTGTAGATATTAAATTTGTGGCTATACCAATATTTGCATGTATTCGGCCTTGGCTGACTTCTTGAACAGACTAAACATGATTCAGTTTGTTTTTTGCCAGTCGCCTTAGAAAAGTGTCTATTGATCCTAACCTTAAAGCTTTGAACATAGTAAAGTTCTTACATACACTTCAAGAAAGGTAATTTTCTCTTCTATCTCCTTACCATGATCAAATTTTATGTTCTGCTTGGACAATGACTCACTCGGATGATCCAGAACCTACATATTAAGGGAGTTTTGAGCTCATTTATTGGTGACTATAGAGCTCTTTAGTAACATTTGTCATTCTTCTCAGTATTTAAAGAGTACATGGGAGCCTTATCATCCTCACTTCTTCGCCAGGAATTTTTTTCAGGTCCAAGATGTCCCGGACAATCCTAGTTATGGTGCATCGTAAACTTTATGGCTCTGTTTTTTCACTGAGGAACTTCAACCCATGATAAACAAGGTGGAAGTTCAGATAAAAAAGTTTGTTATATGCCGATTTACATCCAATTCATCAACCACTAATGCATTTGTGGGTTGCTGGTCTCTTATTTATGATGCTTTCTTCAATACCCTGGTAGAATCCTCGATCATGAAACTTTCTATCATCCCTACCATTAGAATCCTAAAACTTGGCGGAATATTCGGGATCATCGTCTTCCAAACTCCTTATTACCCTGTAAGGTTCTCTTCCAGGCACACCTTTCCCCTCTTCTTCAATATCTTCAAGTTACTTACAAGGTTGATCCAGGTGCTTCAACTGTCATTAATGTTCAGTATTGCAACTCTTCATTTGAATAAATTTGTCCGTTGTTTGACATCTTCTTTCTTAGCTTCAGTACAAAATCCTCTTCCCCCGCTTCCCGTCTTTCATTTTTTCCTTCATAGCGCCAATCTCACATGTGACTACTTGCGACCAAAGATGGAGCTAGACGGATAAAAAAATTTGAAGGATAGCTCTGCTTTCGTTAATCTAATGGTCGTGCAGTGCTTTCTTTCCAATCTCATATTCCCGGGCTGATTTAATGTTTTATTTAGGTCTCTGGTTAGAAAGGCCAGCACTCGTTATTTTCGCAAGAACATGGAACTTCTCTTGGAAGCAGTCAAACTGCATTTTTTTAAAATGATAAGAGTGTTCGGGGTCGAACGTTTAATTCTTTGGAGGCATTGATAATGTGCACTGATTCCGAGTTGGCTCCTTCGATCGTTCGAAGATGGTGTGCTGAGATGGTAACGGAACTTTTTAAATTGAAACGAGAACAAATTTTCCATTCATCTCAGTGGGACCGGGTCAATATTTGCCTGGCCGAAATATATAACCTTATTGTTAATGATGCTCAACTCGAAAAGGTTTTTTTATGAGGCATCTTCTATTTTTCTGTAATAAGGGATGGTCTAACAAAGAACATATATGAAGTGAGTTGGCTAAAATCAGAGATGGATTGGCCGAAGGTACCCATAGATCAGGTTGAAGTTGGGATTCAGCTAGACCTTGATAAGAGTGAGGCATTAGACAACAAGATAACGACTATCTTTTGTGAGACTCAAAATGTTTGAAGATATTTGGGAGAACTCGTCGATCGTCTGACCTATATCTTAACAAACGAAAAGAAATTCGAGATGACGTTTTCTCATGTTTCTAGAAGATCATTTGTTTGCAGCAACACTGCTTCTCTCCTTATCTGTTGTCACTGGATGAGACCGACAATGACAACATAAACTCGTTGGGGTTTCATCCTCTTGCTGATGGAACTCGTGATAAGATCATTTAGAGTTCTTCCCCTACATGGTCGGCTAACCTGTGCTCGTTAAATAAATACTTTGTTTTTATTTTTAGTTTCATTGGTCATAATGTCTAGCATGTAGCCGCCTTTGGTAAAATTCTTCTTTTTTTTTTTCATTTCCTTCGAGAGAAGAAGGGGTAATTTCATTCTTACCTTATGGGTGCCTTTGTTGAAGTGTTATACCATTTGTTGCTTGAACTAGCTGAACTAGACATGTTTAGATGGGTTGGAGTAGCTGATATGAACTCCTTCCTTTTTCAGTTCACATCTTTGTGGTGATGAATTTAATCCCCAAGCGGATTGAATTAATCCTTGTTGAAAAAAGGATGAAAATTCAATCATGGTCATGTCTTGGACTTCAAATAGCTTTCTTCCGTATTGGGGAAATCAATCCCTAGATGCAAGCTTTTTCCAATTTGAAACCAAAATTGGTAAAGTTGCATGCTGAAATGGTTTTCCATTCCTTAGGCTTGATAGGAACAAATTGAGGTAGGTAGTGTAAGGCTTCGGCCATTATAATATCAACATTGAAAAAGCTTTGATAGGCCAACACTTCTTCGACATCATTTCCATCTTAAAGTAATATTTTTTTTTTTTTTTTTGACAAATTCAATTCCATGTATCCAATATCTTCCTAGAAAATATGTGTAGGATGACTTAGCATCCACAACGAAGAAGGTCGTGGGATTGGTCTTTGATCCAATAGTGAGATCATGCATTAAAGCCATCAAGGCCGAAATGGCTTTTCCTGTGAAGTTCACCGTTTGCATATTTATATAGATCAAGTAAGAAGTTGTCGTCCCAATATTTTATAGGGCATCTAATGGCATGACATTGAGGACAACTCAACCACTCACAAAGACTTGGCTAATAGGTCTCCCATCAACTTTGGTTTGACGTATAGTTGCCAAAGATGTTTAATAATCTCTTATGTGAACTTCTTGAATTGTGCCAAAACAGAACTTCCTCATTGGGGCTCTTAAAGGCTGGCCTATTCTTCCTTGGCCAATTCTATCACGGCGACATCTTCATCCAGTCCAGTGTATTTACAATTCTGGCCAAAGCGAGCTGGTAGAATGCTTACCACATGGATTGTACTGCCTGATTCCAGCTTGGTCATCCATTTTCATCGGGCTCCATCAAATTATGAAGTTGAGCGACTTTTTACCTTTCTAATATCTTTTTCTGTATTGGCGTTAGCCTTTCGACCCACATATTACAAGTTCTCTTTTTTCGGGTTGATTGAATTTTGTTGGTAGCTTGCCTGGCTGAGTGATTGAAAGCCTTCTGCACTTCTGAAGAGGAAAACTATAAGGTCATTATTCACTATTCCACAGAAAATTATGATATCTTGAAGGTTGGATTTGGATCTTGTTTATGGTTTTACAGCCTAATAAAAATAGAGTACCAGCTAAGGGCTGGTGTCTGTCAAGTCATTTTTCCGTAACTTCACATTTTTCCTAGGCCTATCCGGAGCCCGATTTATTCTTTAGACGGTGGGCTAGATATGAAATTGGGTCAACCCTAGGTTGTTCAGTTTATCTGGGTTGATGTCAGTTTCTTCTAGTCCGCCCTTATTTTTACCCTTTATTCATTCCTAAGCACTATGGAACGGTTCCCTCTCTCTGCTACCATGTGGACATCTACAAATAGGATTATTTGTCAGCTAACTTGAACAACACGTATGAAGATAATACAACACTTTGTACCATGGCAGTAAGAGTTGTGTCACTTTTATTATTTATTATTACTCAAATCTTCGGCCATTAGGAATTTATGGTCGTAGGTGACCTTGATTTGAGTATCCTTCAATGGGTGATAAAACATCAAATCAACCTTGTGATATCAAGGGAATAAGTCTCTTTTTATTTTGTTTGGTGGTTTATTTGCCTTTTACTTGTTTAAAGGATGGCTAGGTGTATGCATTCTCGTTTATTATTTCGATCGCCAATATCTTAGAGGATTGGACCTCTTGAGGGGAAAACAAAGAATCCATGAAAGAAATCATAGTCTGGCCTTTCTAGAAACAGGAAGCCCTTATTTTCTCATTTTATTTGTTAAATTTTTCCATCCGAACTACATGTGAAGCATACCGAGATAGGTTAGAGAAGTTATTGGGGATAAATGACTCCTTCAGTTTTGGGCCCATTCCGGATATGGTTATTCTTACAATTAAGACACCCAAAAGGGTGAGGCATCTCCCTCTAAGCTTCCAACAAGTCCATGCTTTTTTCCTGAGGTTTTTGTTGGGTCACAAATGGTTATTTCAGGTAGTGACATATAAAACCTCGTAGAAAAGTCTCTGCATCTCGTTTCAAGTGTGTACATAATTAGGCAGCAAGTTTGTATACCATGTAAAAGTTGTCTCCGTCAAGGATAGAAGAAACAATGGTAATTTCTGGAGTTCACTTCCTCCTAACTCACCGCACTAGGAAGTTAATTTTCCCAATGAAGTAGTCTTCCATGGTAGTCTTCTTATCATCTCTTGAGAAGGTAGAGAAATCTAGTACCTTGAAACCTTTTGGAAAGCTGGTTACGATATCAATCTATTATGGACATGGTTTTCAGTAAGAAAGTTTTTATATCCCGGTAACGTTGATACCGAAAAGTCTTCTTAAGGCATCAGTAACTCATCCACTCCCTACATGCTAATGAGGATTGACGCCTGCATATCGGGTAAAGATAAAGTTAGAAAGAAATTTGAGCTAAATATATAAGCTTGGTCAAAGCTAAGGAAAGACACTAACTTAGAGATTCCGCGTCACGAGTGTGCTCCGATATTTTCATATAGGTTGGGACCAATATTCCTTCACACTCATCCCAAGTCATACCCTTTCAAATCATCAAACCCCTCGGTAACTAAACCTTTGAAAACCTCGGGTTTAAGAGGAGAAGTACAAAGTTTCCACTATAGCCAATAACCTCGGGGCGTGGAAGTAACAAAGCAATAGTTATATTTCTAACCTGTACAGGAGCTCACACCACTAGATATCAGTTTACCCTTTTAACTTGAGTTTGTTATTATATTTATTTTTAAACCAGCAAGCATCAACCATATAGGCAATGCCATCTTCTTCTAAAGCACCAGCCTTAGCTTTCTTAGGTCTAAACATCTCCATAGAATCAAGTTTAAAGAACATTCTGAAACATTCAAGTTGGGTTAGAATGACAAAATATTTACACAATAATATAAAGCATGTGGCGAACTTAATGAGGTTAGGACAGAGATGGGAGAGGTTAATCTGCTACAATTCAGCTAAGTCAATAAAAATTGGATGTGGGGGCGGGGACAGTCCACCCTTCAACTGATCTTGGTATATTTTGCAATGCTCTGGGGAAAGCGAACAAGCTCGGTGATTTGCACCGGACACAATAAAGGTAAACTTACCTCTGATGTCAAAGTCCTTATGCCACTCATGAAGTTTAACCCTGAGAAACCACAAATTTCATATGATAAGCTTCAAGCTCAGTCTTAACAAAGTTATTGATAACGCCCGTGGAAATTTTAAAGAAATAAGCTCTTTACTAGGAATGTGCGCAAAACAACAACGTACAAGTTTTGCAGGGTCATAGGAAAAGGCAACAGTAAAATATGTAAGCTCTAAGGGCTACTGTGATCAATCTTGTTTTGCTGATAACAAGACATTGAGAAGTTCTAATGTTTGTGTGATCTTGTGTTTCAATGTTAGGCAATTATGAACTCACACATGCATTGAAATGTAGCTTCTTGTGGACATCAAAAATCATTCTGCAACAAGAAGAAGTTACATTTTGCAAGTCTTCAATGGCAGAAGCTTAAAGGTCATTCACAATGTCATTGAAAGATATTGCAAAATCAAAGGAAGATCAACAAGTGTTGAAGTTCAAGATGCTACAACTTGACAAGTCTACAAAGGACTTCATCACAAGAAGAGGTTTACCAAAGGTTTCAAGTCCAAACTCAAAAAGGAACTCATCTTAAAGACTTGAAGACTAAGATGAAGATTAATCAAGATGCTAATAGGTATATCCTTTTCGACTAATCTTATTTGATGAATGTTAGTTTATAGTATGATGAAGCTCATAATCTTGCATGTTTTCAAAATCATATTTCATACTTTGATTTAATCTTTCAAAGGTTTTGAAAAACATTCTTTAAGTGTTGGTTAATGCCTAAGATCTTTAAATTGTTTTAAATATCTTTAAAAAACACTTAGGCATGAGTTTGAGAACATTAGAAAGATGACCAAGCTTTGCATATATGCATCTTGACCTAAACAATCCTTGATTATATTCATTGTCTTGTATTCCTATGTGTTGCATACACACACATAAGTAATCTAAGTGATAACCCTTTAATTCACTTTATATTCTTAATGAACATAATTGTTGTCAAAGTGATCACTTAGGAAAAGAATGTGGTAGAAAAGTATAAAAAGTTTGAGAACCTTATTGACAACCACCACCACCCCCTCTAAGGTTCTCCCCTTTAGTATTGCAAATTCCCTACGGGTATTCCAATTGGTATCAGAGCCTAGTTCCCTTTTCGTTAGGATTAACACCCTATGATGATCTATGGCCATGCGCTTTTCTACCCACTCTTTAGAAGAGTGCATCCTACATTTCCCTGATGACTTCATCTTCTTTATTTTGGACAAATGATTATACTCTGTGTGTCTATTGATAATTTTACCTTGTTGAGCTTTATAAATATTGGAATCTATGTTCCTTCAATCAACAAGCAAGGTGACAAGATGCTTAAAGACAACAGAGAGATTACAAGAGATGATGGAACCACAAGGAAGAGGAAAACTATGCCACAAAGCTTCAAAGTTATTTACTCAAATAAAAGTGGCATTGGGGGCGGTTAAAAGGAAATGTGCCAAAAGAAGAAATTCAAAGCACTCATTAGCACTTTGATTCTCAAAGCTCAAATAACAATCAATTGAAGAACCAAGGTGCTTAAATTCAAAGACCAAAGCTACAAGTTATGACAATGAACAAAACATTAATCTATACTCAGCATCACTTGGTAAGAAGCCAAGGTATCAAATTCACCTTCCCATGTAATAATCTTTTGATTGATGTGTTTTATATTTATGGGTTTAGTTATTTTATATATATATATATATATATATATATATATATATATATATATATATATATATATATATATATATATATATATGCTTTCTCTTATATATGTTGCATCTCACATTTTAGAATGTCATATTCATATAGATATCCTTAGCATGGTCTCTACATGTTCATGTTTACTTTGGCTTAGGTATCTATGAGATGTAGCATATGCAATTAGGTTGTTTCTTGTTTTTACCTTGTCAAACATATTTTACGAATCCATCTAGTTGTTATGCATTTCCCTTAGGCATGTATGTGCATCTTGAGGATTTTGAGCTAACCTTAAAGGACCTTTCAAAATGTACCTATTAGTTCTCAAGATTTCCTTGTAGGTACTCGTAAGTTCAATACTTCTACATGAAGATTGAAAATATAAGGAAAAGGCACAAATGAGCTAAGACTCCAAGAAAAGAGTCACATGCAAAGGGTTGCAAGATTGTAGAGGGTTCATCAAGAAAAGAAATTCCATCCATCATGATGACTCTACAATCACTATGAGGGAAGAGGAGATTGCAACCAATTCATCAATCAAGGATGAACAAAAGAGAAAAAGAGAGCATTCAAATGTCAACTCTTCAAAGAGCTTCAAAAGAAGGTGTTTATCATGATAAAGATCACACAAAAGGCCTCATTGGACATATTGATGATCAAAGATCAACCAAATGGTAAAACGTCTAAGCTCTTTGAGCAATGAGGTACAAAAACCTAACTCATCTTTTTTTTGGTGATCATTCTTTTGCTTTTGATCCATTTGTGCTATTACTTAGGTTTATGATGAGTTAAGTAGAAGACTAAGAAGTTTTGTGATTAATTGTTTTAAACTTGCTTGCTCACTTAAGGAAAGATTCTTAGTGCAAGTAGTTTAGGATATACTTCTAGTCATTTAAAAAAGAAAAAAAGAGTATGTGCTTATTTGTTATTGCTTTTTATGTATCTCATGTTTTGCTTGACATTGTGCAATTTGTTTATTAAAAACTTGTCAAGCATGATATTTTAATAACATAAGCTTATGTCTTTAAAGCTCTCTCTCTTGTTTTCTATGTGCATTTCATCTTTTATCTTGTTAATGTGTTTTGTGCTCTACTTGTACCCCTTGATCTTAATTGCTTAGAGTTCATACACAAGCACAAGTATGCACATAATTTATCTCTTTGATGCTTACTCTTCATTGCTATATGTTTAACATGATGTGTGTCTATTGTATCTTCTTGATCATCATGTTAAATTTATTGCATCATATAGAGATATTAGTAATAGAGGTGTATTAACTGAGTGGGTTGTAAAAAGCCCCATCAGTAACCCTCTAGGACCCAAACAAAATGGTTACCAAAAGTGTCTTCATATGCCGAAAACATAGATGAGAGAAGAGGAATTGAATCTTGTTGAAAAGATCATTCATCTTCTCTACATGTATAAAGAAGACACTTCCTCCTTGAAGAAGTTGAGACAAAAGAGACCCAATTTTAAAGAAGAGCTCACCTTCAAGGAGAAGATTTGGAGACTAGACACATATTCAAAGAAAGTGCAAAGAAGAGATTAGAAGTGGCTAGATCATGTGCAAGAAGAAAAAATGGGGGAAAGAAGAGCTAAGATAGAAAATGGAATGAAGTTTCATACACCACTCCAAAGTACCAAATGCACCTCACGGGAGAGTGTGAGAAGAAGATTGGAGTCATCCCTAAGACTTCCTCAAGTGCTTCAAAGAGGACAACTCAATGAGGAAAGTCAAGTATGAGCAAAAGAAGTCAAAAGCTAGAGAATCATCAAATAAAGAAAATTGGTAGCTATAACCCTATCTCCTTGGTGTAGCTTATTATTTTTTATGATTATATATGATTGCTCTTACTTTATTGTTATTGCCATATCTCATGTGATTTCTTTCTAATCTTATGAGTTTTGTCTTTAACTTGTTTTGATGTGCCTATGTGTTTCAATTCTAATTTCTAGAAAGGCATTTTCAAAATGACCACCTTAGTTTTGTTTAAAAAATATTTTGAGTAATCCTAAGGTGTATTTATTTTACAAGGTTTATCTCCCTTTATGACAACTTGATCTTTAAAGTTTTCTCTATAGTTGCTTAAACTGCTTTTGGAAACCCTTATTTTAATGGATATATGGCAGTCCCCGTGCTTTCTTAGTCCTGTCTTTACTAGATGCCTATATCTTATGGTTTCAATTTTATACTTATGAATGTAAACAACCTTGCTTTGGATTATACCTTATGTCATGCGGTTGATTTGTTCATTCTAAGTATGGTGTGCTTCTTTAAGCCACCTTTGTTGAGAGATATCAGTTGATTTTAGTCTTTTATGGCATATTCTTGTTGATTGTCATACTCTTTTATTGAAGTTGTTTTTTGGCAATGATATGAGCCAACGGCTTTGATTTTATATGTTTTACAAAGTTTTAAAACAATTTGGCAAATTTTAAAAGGGCCAAAAAATTTGAGCACCTTAGTTGTTTTTCAATGATTTCTTCCTTAAAGATCCTAAAGTGTGATTTTGAGCACTTTGATATTTTTATGAGGTTTATTCCTTGTTCTAACTTGTTTTTATCCATTCAAAGTTGCTCATGATGTTTTGTAAGTGATTTAAAATTATTTAAAGGCTTTTTGGTTATATTTCAAAAACCACAAAATACCCGTAAGCCATAACCCCCTGTCGACCGAAGGGGCATGGACACCCGGGTCTACCGAGATTCACATCCGGTCGACCGAAGTTCCCTACTTCAACTTTAAAATGGTATTTTTTCTGAGCTTTTCGCTTCTAAGCTTTTATTTTCAAATTTATTGGAAGTTGGAACTATCTATTAAATATTCTTAAAATCTTCCAAGATTTTCCAAAACATCTTAAACAAAGCCGGCACATCGTAAGGGGGGATCTTTCCTATTTGTTATTTTTAAAACCCCTCTTATGCTCTATTCAAATATTTATCTTTATATGTGCCTTTTATATGGATACTTAGAGAAGATGGAATAATTTTTGAGTTGTATGCTCTTTAAGACTTGTTTTGATAGTATAATTTGATAAGTATGTTTACTTAGATGTAATACGTGACAAATGTGCCTCATATTATCTTGGTTGTCACGTTTCCTTGAAACTTCTTTGATATTATAACTCTTAGCAAGTGATTAGTTTGTTGATAGCTTGCACGTGGTAAGTAAATTTCATAGGAGAAGTACCTCGTGACAAATGTGCCTATTAAAATATTGGTTGTCTTGTCTCCTTTGAATTTCTTGCATAACATGTTGCACTCTTTCACATTCTACATTGCCTTGAAGGAAAGATGTGCTTTTAATTGTATTTTTCCTATCCTCCTTCTCTTGTGATGAGTTTTATATTTTTTATATCACTAGTTTTAATGCTTGTTTTTAATATTTCCAAAACCTCCATCTCTTTTGGTTATCCATTCTTTCGGGAAGTTGGTGCTCACCTTGATTGATCCATAATTTCTCTTTCAAAACTTATGTGTTTATGTTCTTTCCTTAAACAACTACTTGAGGAAGAGACTCGTTTTGTTTTATTTATTTCAAAGTCTCTTAGTCTCCCTCTAGGTGTCACATAAGTTCTTGTTGTTGCTTGCATATTCTCTTTAGATGATATCCTTATAGGACACAATGTTGGAAGCAGAGCTAATGATGAGGAACCTTGATTTTTTAAGGTCAAGATTCGACAGACAAAGGTTAAACTCAGATCTTTCTCTATCTTGAACTAGTTTCCAAGGGGGAATATAATCAACAAAACTCTAAGAAGGTCAATTATCAATGGGGGATAAAACACCACAACAAGCGAAACTAACTTGTTGATACAAGAACTCAAAGAATGAATGAAGTTCTACATAGAAGTTCAATTCACAAGTAACTAATAACCTTAACAAATATAATATATCAAGTCTAACTAATAACTAGGCCGAATTCCCTCTTAAATAGAGTGGAATTTCGTCCAAAAAAGAACCCACAAAGGAAGAATCCTAATCTAGATATAATTCTTCAATCCTAGAATAACAAACTAACTATAATAGCTCCACTATCTAAACACATGAACAACATATCCTTTATTCTAGCACCACTAAATGAGGCGCCTAAAAAAACACTTAATAATAATAAAGTTGAAATTCTAATTAAAGTCTAGTTGACTTTAATTTACAAAGTTCCTAAAATGCCCTTTAACCGTTTTCCTTCCAATTGGATATTGCCTTCAAACGAGATTAAATGGATTTGATCTTTGTGTCTTGCGTTCTTTGAATGATTCTTTGTCCCACGAACATTTAGATTAATTACTTTAAGTACTTGGAACAAAGGCTTTCTTCGAGAACTTGGATTTGGGATGAATGAGTTAAGAACTTGGTCATTTGGATGAATGACCTCTTTTAGTTTCATGGATGATCCCTCATCGACCTAAATTCAAAAAGGGATATATGCACACACAAAGAAAACAGAAATCTCCCTTCAAAGAACAACTACTCTCATATACTCGCCATTGTTGATCATCTTGAGGAATGATGATTAGAGATGACAGTTAAAAGGTGAAGAAGGAAGATAAGAAGCTCTCGGTGTGTCTCTCTTCAATAAGGACACAATATTGGAAGCAGAGCCAAATGAAGAGGAAAGCAACAATGTTGGAAGCAGAACCAATGCTTTAGCCAAATACAGAGAAAAGCAGAAATCTCACTTCACCAACAACCATGGAAAGTATCCAAATGTGAATAAGAAGATGGAAGTCTCTCTGTTGCTCTGCGCAAATTCCGCCGACTGGACACAAATGCTACTGGTCGACCGAACATGCCCTCGTTTTTTGCAAAACTGTACACTCTACACCTTATATCTTTTCAGTTTTTGCTTTTACTCTTATGGACACTAGATGAGAGAGAGTATTCATTTGTTGTTTATCCTATACCCCCTCATATATGTGACGTATACCTACACTTGTCATATCATATGCATCATCACACCATAAGTTGGCTTTGTTTTCATATTGTCATATCTTTTTAGCCAACTTATGAAAATTGTTTGGGAGTAGTATGTTTTTTTTTCTTGCATATTTTTTTTATTACCTCCCTATCATTTGAGATCATGTACTTTTTTCTCTCTTATATCTTTTAATCTCACTTGATTACTTTGGTTAGCTCATTGCCTTACCAAAGTGTTAACTTTACACTTCCTCTTTGGGTTTGTTTTTGGATTGTGATGCATGTGCCTTTCTATTGGTTATACTTTCGTAGTATCACATCCATCTTATCTTTGTTAGCTAATCATTAAAATTTTCTTTCATCTTGTTATAGCTAACATTGATTTTGTTAAAAGGGGAGATTGTTCTTTCTAGTTTTATTCCTTCATCTCCTCATGTTTTAACTTAAGTTGTATATTTATTTTTGAGCCATATGATCATTTTAGATTTTATGTGTCATTATGTGGTCTCCTTATTTTGAAATCAAACAAGCTTAAAACCTCTTCAAAAGATTTTTTTTAAAGCTTGCATTCATCTTTAGACAAGCATCATCTCTTGGCCACTCATATTTTCATTTAAATGACCTTTTACAAATGATGTGCTTACATAGCTTTAAAGGTTTCTTTCTTTTGTCCTTAGTTTTTTTTTTAACTATTTATTATTGACCAACAAGTTTCTCCATGTTTTAAACTTGATTCCTCCTAAAGATCTTCTTGTTTTGATCATTTGGATCTCTATTTTTAACAAAAAGAGGTGACAATACTTTTCTTATTGGCGCTCTGATGAACCTTTTTTATTTTTACAAAAAGGGGGGAGAAAATATTAGTTTTGCAAATGTGCCAAGAAAAGTAATTTTACAAAAGGAGAAAGCTAAGAACTTTGCAAAATTGGAGAGATAAGGAATTCTTTAAAATAGGGGGAGTATATTGATTTTTCAAAACATTTACTTGCCTTGATCATTTGCATCCTTATCTCATGCTTTGATATTTTGTACTTAATTACCTTATCCTTTTGTTATTCTATTCCCATTTGCATCAATGTTTTGTCATCATAAAAAAGTGGGAGATTGTAAGCTTTAAGCGGCTAATGTGATCAATCTAGTTTGGATGATAACAAGACATTGAAAAGTTACAATGTTTGAGTGAGCTTGTGTTTCAATGTTAGGCTATTATCAACTCACACATGCATTGAAAGGTAGCTTCTTGTGGACATCAAAGATCATTATACAACAAGAAGAAGCTATATTTAAAGATATTGCAAAATCAAAGGAATATCAACAAGTGTTGAAGTTCAAGATGATACAGCTTGACAAGTCTACAAAGGACTTCATCACAAGAAGAGGTTGATCGAAGGTCTCAAGTTCAAGCTCAAAGAGAAACTCATCTTGAAGACTTGAAGACCAAGAAGAAGATTAGTCAAAATGCTAATAGGTGTATCCTTTTTGACTATTCTTATTTGATGGATGGTAGTTTATAGTATGATGAAACTCATACGGATGGTAGTTTATAGTATGATGAAACTCAACTCTTCCATGCTTTCAAAACCATATTTCATACTTTGATTTAATCTTTCAAAGGTTTTGAAAAATATTCTTTAAGTGTTGGTTAATGCCCAAGATCTTTAAAGTGTTTTAAATATCTTTCAAAAACACTTAGGAATGAGTTTGAGAACATTAGAAATATGACCAAGTGGAAAAACTACTTATGGACAAAAGTCTGGTCGACCGGGTCCTAGACCACGGGCGACCTGATGATTTCTGGTCGACCGACATGTGTTGTTTGGTCGGCCGAAGTGTCTTTTGTACATTGTCACTTTTTAATGTTCCAAGACTCCAACGGCTATAAATATCTCGGAAGACCTACTTCAGGCCGGTCGACCGACAATTGCCTAGGGCGGCCGGATCACTTATCAGGGTCTACCGAGATCAAGACAGAAGCCTTTGTTCTTAACTTTTAGACTACTTCAGGTGACCGACTGCTTGTTCCGGTTGACCGAAGATGTCTTGTCAAGACAAAAAATATAGCCGTTGTAACTAGATTTTTGCTTGCAATTTTTGAACCCTATATAAAACCTTTAAAACTGAAATTTGTTCTTTGCTCAAGCCAATAGAGGGGCCTTAGTATACAAGTTTTAGACAAGTAAATCAAACACTTACCTAAGCTAAATTCTTCCAATCTTTCATCAAAATATTTCTATTTGAGAAAGAGCTTCATTTACTTGTTCTTACATTCTCAAATATGAATTAGAGCTTTCATTGTAATATCCAATCTTTAGAGGGATTTCTTTTTCTTGAAGCTTTAATGTGTGTTGAGATTATCTTTCTTTGTAAAGGGTTGAGTGGTAAGGCTTGTTGGTGAGAGTGGTGATTTTGGGCCTCCATTAGTTGGAGTGGATTTTTCTTGTAATCTTTTAGGAACTAGAGTGAATGGTGAACCCGAAATAGAAGTAGGGTTGATGTGTTCGTAAAATCTCCTTACTTAGTAGGCTATGTTAGAGAAAGAGTTCCCAAGGGTGGAAGGTTACATGAGTGTGTAAAAGACCATTAGTTGGTTTGTCCTTCCTTGTAATCTCTCAAAACAAGCATAGTGGAAAGTTTCTAAAATCCTTGGGTGTGTCCCAAGGTAATGGATGTAGATTGTTGTGATCGAACCACTCTACATCCTTGTGTTTGATCTTCTAACTCTATCTCTTTACATTCAAGTTATTCATTATACTTGTGTTTATGTGTTAATGAACTTGTTTTCTTATACCATAAATTGTGTATAGAGAGTTAGTCAATTTTCTTGTTATCTCTAATATTAGCTTGGGCTATTTGTGTATATCAGCTTGGCTTATATTAGAGTTATCAACTTGCTTGTTATCTCGTACCTTTGGCTTGGGCAATAGGAATTACATTTTGAGATCCTTATAGCTTTATATATCTCTTGCTAAATGATATTCCTCATGAATTGTGTGTTTGTTCTTACAAGCTTTGCATATAGGAATCTTGACCTAGACGATCCTTGGTCATATTAATTGTTTTGTATTCCTATGTATTGCACATACACACATAAGTCGGGTATTGCAAATGCCCCTACGGGTATTTCAAAATCATCGCTCATGAACAACATTTTAGAACCTTCAATCTTTTGATAAACTGGTTGGGCATGGTTAGCTTCATCAAAGTCGCCTTATGGGAATTTTTGTGATGCCATGGCCGATCTATACTACAAGCCCGAGCCAGATTTTTGAAACATTTTAGCAGATATCTCCAAAGGAAACACACACAGAATAAATATCCAAAGGAAAAATGAAACTTTCCCACGGATTACAGGGAAAGAGTGACCGGTATAGCCAATTTCACCTGAATAGGTTGGAAAGGAACAATGTCGGAAATGAACAAGCTCGACATGAATAAGCTCGGAATGTACAAACTAGGGACGAAGAGTACAGAAACACTGGTGCCAGAGATGAGAAAAGGCGTCGGGAGAAAAGAAAACAAGAGAAAATAAAAGAAATCAAAATTAATAAAGTGAAAAGTGAAAAATGAAGTAGGGGACCACCTCTTATTTATACAAGAGTGAAAAATGTAACGTCCCCTTAGTTAATTCCATGTCGGGGAAATTACTCCAAAGTAATTATACAAGAGTGACAAAACGTAATCGCCTGACTTGCTCACCTAAGGGGGCTATCCCGAGGTCCAACCACTCGCAGCCGCTACGTCTTCTCCCCGGGTTTTTTTCAAAAAAAATGATAAAGTAGTGTATGTTAGCTCGAAGGGCAAAGTGATCAATATTGTTTCGATGATAACAAACCATTGATAGTTTTAATGTTTGTGTGAGCATGTTTTTAAAGAGAGGATCCTTATCACTCATACCAACATTGATGAAAATGGTAAGCTAGCTTCTTGTGTACAATCAAAGGTATGAACCTACACACAAGAAAGCTAACCTTTGCAAGACTCCATAGCACAAGAATGAAGTCAATCCACATGCTATGGAAGTACTTGCAAAGTCAATGAAAAAGGAAGATCAACATGTCCAAAGCTACTCAATCCAACAAGTATAGAATCAAGTGGTATGATCCTTGACCAAGAAAAAGTGTGATGTCCAATACTATACAACTCAAGATTACTATAGGACTTCATCACCTCAAGAAGAGACTAGTTACCCAAATTATCATTTATTGAGAACTAATTCTTTATGAACTAGCAAAAAGCTCTTTGTGAGCTTCACTCTTGAGTGAGTGTTTGCAAAGTCCTATGTGTAGGTAAAATTCCTCTCAGTGAGGCAAGTTAATCTCTTAGTGAGATCGGTTCTTTTTTAGTCATACACTCTTTGTGAGTGGAGTCTTCTTAGGGGACCACCTCTTATTTATACAAGAGTGACAAAACGTAACTGCACCTTAGTTAATTCCATGTCGGGGAAATTATACCAAAGGAATTATACAAGAGTGACAAAATGTAACCGCCTCGACTTGCTCACCTAAAGGGCTACCCCCGAGGTCCCACTTCGAAGATCGGTGATGTCCGATCGACCCTAGGCTTAGCCTCGGAAGATCGGTGATGTCCGGTCGACTAGTGAGTTTTTTGTCCTTACTCAAGTTTTGAATGATCCAATGCCTCAACGACTATATTCTATCCGGACGAGCGAGATATTAGGTTGGTTGAATGACCTTTGCTTTTGTAGACCGGACCATTGAATTGCGGTCGACCGAGATAAAAACAAAGGGCCTTTTACCTTTGATTTAAGGCTCTCCGATTGACCTACTGTCTAGTAGCGGTAGACCAGAGTGGTCATTTCAAGGCCAAAATTGTTAGTAATGCCCTAGAACCATTAGCATATGTTATACGTTTTATATCTTTTGAGCATGTAATTGAATAGCTAATTTTGCTTATGAACATCAAATGCGTGATTTGAAAGTAAAACTCATTAGTTTATGTAATTACTATTCTAGTTGTCCCTAATTTTATGTAAGCTTCTTTAAAATGAAATAAAACTAGTATGATGTTTGATTGATGCTTATGTTTTACTAATCATGTGTAATGAATACAAATCATATCATAGATGCAATGTATTGAGATATATTGCATCGGGACGTCATCCGTTAGAGAAGTAATACTTCATGGTCATTAGTCATAAGTATTACTTCCTCAATACTATTTTTAGAATCCTTAGACCATATGTCCGCATTGATTCTAGCATTAATGGAGCAACGCTTTTGACTCAAATCCGACGTTACTTTTAATCGAGTAATCAATACGAATGATGATCGATGTAGTGTCCAATCATGTCTTTAATGTGAGAGGCATTGTAAGGAATTTGTCCATCTCTATTATTGAGAGAGATATCCATGGGCCCCCTCGATAGGGAAGACTGCCTAAATGCATGGCGAGTGCTCAAATGTATTTGATAAAGTGGTTATTAAATACTACTTGTTAGAACATTCTACCCGGAAATCGAACATAAATACAATTAAGCTTAAAAAGGGTGCCTTATGCTTAATTAGGATATCGCGAGACAAAGGGATTAAATAGTGAATTGATATTAGGTTCCACCGTAAATTCATTCACTTTGGGTAGTCACAATGTCCTGCTAGGGACCGCTTGTGATTATGAACACATACTACTACTAACTGTGTTTTCATTGCCATTGTGATATGAACCTACAAGGTCACACAGACGAGTTAACGAGCTTCATGTCCAGATTCAATGAATCTAGAATGTGTCTAGGTTCAATGTATCATATATTTATTTCTTTGAGAATAATAAAGAGTTATTATTTGAATTAGAGATTAAGGAGGGGCATTTTCGGTATTGAATTATAGCTGGGATTACGTGGGAGTTATTATCCGATAAAGACTCCCACTACCAGCTGAAGTCTAAAGGACGTGGGAGTTAAAGACTCCCACTGCTGGGAGAGTTGGTAAGGACGTATGAGTTATTTTTTAAACAACCTCACACACCCTATATTAACCTCTCTTGGCCGAAACCCTATAGTGTGATTTTTCAGCCCCAAAATACCTAAAATGGAAATTAGATTTCTGGGTCTTGCAGCCCTCCTTTTCTCTCTAGAATCTAAAACTCGAAAGAACGAAGAGCTAGCACTCATCGCCCGTTTCATCGCGTGGATACCGGGTATGGAGTAATTCCGCAGCGAGGACTCAAGGTGGTTGTCATGAGAGCCGAAAACCGTAATCTTTCACTAAGAAAACCGTAATTGTTCATCAAGAAACGTAAGTCTTTTCGGTTTTTATTCGATTCGCTTTTTGTATGAGCGGATCCTTCAGGGGAGGACTCATAGGTGTTTAGAACGAAGTTTCGCCTCATGAATCCCTTCAAAAATTATAGCCGTTGTGACCAACTTTGCTTGTATTTTCTAGCCCTATAAATGGCTTCTAAAGCTGATTTTTACACAACTATTTAAGATACAAAAGGACATAATCTTTACACTTCATAAACAAGCAAAGAAACACTTTTGAACTTCATCTCCAAATCATTCAAAAAATATATTTCAGCTTGAGCTTAAACTTCATCTATCACTTCTATTCTCAAAAGTGATTAGAGCTTCATTTGTAAATCCATTCCAAGAGGGAATTTTTTTAGTGACCTTAAATTGTAAAGTCTCATTTGAAAGAGACTAGTTACCCAAATTCTCATTTGTTGAGAACTAGTTCTTTGTGAACTAGCAAAAAGCTCTTTGTGAGCTCCACTCTTGGTGAGTGTTTGTAAAGTCCTATGTGTAGGCAAAAGTCCTCTTAGTGAGGCAAGTGAATCTCTTAGTGAGATCGGTTCTTTGTGAACCAAACACTCTTTGTGAGTGAGTCTTCTTAGTGAAGCACAAGTCCTCATTTGTGTCTCTGCTATTATTCTCGCAAGAATTTGATTACATGCATAAGTCGTGTTCTGCTTTATGTTTCGTTGTTAATCCGATTAACAAACCGGATAAACCGGTTAGGCGATTTAGAGTTAAATTCGGGCGTAAAACATATTCGATAAGTTCGATTAAGAATCATCTTTTCTTCTAGTGGGCACCGCCCTTTGGGACTCCCGCAAGGGGGCCGCTGCCTCCTCGACCCCCACCCTCCCCCTTGACGCTTGTCGCTTTACTGACCCTAAGACTTTGTATATGTACTCGCTTTTTATTTCATTATGCTTTATGTGAGTTTTAGCATGGTGAATATCGTGGTCTACTATACCCTCTCTTGTTTTACATTTAATTTGGTTGTAATTTTATAATACCACCTGCGAATTGTTTTACCAATGATGTAAAATTGTAATTGCTTTCTTAGATTAGTTTTACTGCTTTACATTGAAGGCTGGGTATGCCCATGTAATTATGTAACAAGACTCGGAGGACGCTGATCGAAGACTTTATCCATGAGATGGATATTGACTTAGATTGACCCTCGCTCCCACAAGGCTCGTGGGAGTCATCATAGGATTAGGCCATGCTATCTCACGTTAACCTTATGCTTTATACATTGCATGAGATGCTTTTATTTATTATCTTATGGGGTTTAACAGTTTATTCACATTAAATCGTTTTAATTAAGTCTTAAAATGCCTACCATATCCTAAGCACTCCTTGAGTTTGGATCATCATTTTGTCTGCTTGCCAAAGCAACAGATAAGTGGTTATCTAAGAAAAAGGAGATGGGAAAATAGTGATTTCCATATGCTTAGACATGGTTCGACTTAACTAGGCTCCCAAAATAGTTTTGAGCCTAGGGCATAAAATGGGAAACTCACTGAACATATAGATGTCATTCCCATAGGTTGATTTTACATTAATTATGGGGATAAGCCAAAGCTAACTTATAACTATCGTAAAATGTTATTTTCCACCATTTATCAAGTGTTGAAATTGTGGAAAGGTTTTTGCTCAAAAACTAATAACTTTGCAAATAATTTAATGTAGATAATGGCAACCAATACATCACACAATTCATCGCGATCACTCCTGAGAAGGAAAAACTAAGTGGGACCAATATCCTTGATTGGGCCCGCAACTTAAGGATTGTCCTTAAGTAGGAAACAAAGCTATACGTTCTTGATACAGCTATTCCTGAACAGCCTGCAAACAACGCCCCCAGAGATGAGAGAGATGCTTGGAAGAAGCACTCTGATGACTCTAACGATGTGACTTGTCTCATGTTAGTCACAATAAGCACTCATCTTCAAAAACAGTTTAAAGGGGTTGAGGCTTTCCAGATGATGGGCCAGCTCAAGGAAATGTTCCAAGAGCAAGCCCGTCATGAAAGATTCCTCACCACTAAGGCGTTGAATAGTTGCAAGATGGCCCCTGGCACCTCTATAAGTGCACATGTTCTTAAGATGAAGGGCTATCTTGACCAACTTGAGAAACTTGGGGCTCCCGTAGGTCCTGACATGGCCACAGATGTGATCTTGGGCTCACTCCCACCAGAGCATGACTAGTTTGTCATGAACTTCAACATGCATGGCATGAAGAAGTCCATACATGAGATACACGGGATGCTCAAGCAGGATTAACTGAACATTAAGAAGACCCCTGAAGTCTTAATGGTTCAAAAAAGGATTTTCAAGAAGAAATGAAAGGGAAAGCCCATGGACAAGAAGGGCAAAGGCAATAACAAGCCCAAACCCATAGCCAAGGCACCAAATGAAGGAGTTTGCTTCCATTGCAATGAACAAGGTCATTGGAAACGGAACTGCAAGCTCTATTTAGAAGAGAAGAAAAAAGGGAAAAGCCAGCTTTGAATGTCTCTCCGGTATTTATGTTATTGAAATTAACATGTCTCGCTCCTACTTCGTGGGTATTAGATACCGGTTGTGGATCTCACATTTGTGCAAATGTGCAGGGGGTTCAAAAGGAGTAGATCACTGGTAAAAGGAGAAGTGGACTCGAGAGTAGCGAACGGAGCAAGAGTTGTTGTTGTAGCTACCGGGACATTTAATTTAGTTTGCCAAGTGGCCTTATTATAGAACTGAATAATTGTCTTTATGTTCCAACTTTGAGTAGGAATATTATTTCAGTTTCTTGTATGGATATTGAAGGTTTTGAATTAAATATTCCGAATAAAATTTGTACCATTCATAAAGATCGTATCTTCTATGGAGATACCTCTTTGATGAATGGGCTTTATGTTCTTAACCTCGATGAATCCATTGAAAGGCCCATCTATAACATTAATACTAAGATGTTTATATCCAATGACTTAAACCAAACCTACTTTTGCACTCGTCGCTTTGGGCCACATAAATGAAAAACGCATACCAAAAACTCCATAAAGATGGAATTTTGACATCATTTGACTTAGAGTCTTATGAGACATGTGATTCTTGCTTGTTAGGCAAAATGACTAAAGCTCCCTTTATCGGACAAAGTGAGAGAGCTTCGATTTGTTGGGCCTCATACATACTGATGTATGTGGACCAATAAACACAAGTCGTCGGAGTGAGGGTTTCGATATTTCATCACATTCACTGCATGATTTCAGTAGATATGGCTACGCCTATCTAATGAAACATAAATCGAATCTTTTGAAAGATTTAGAGAATTTCAAAATGAAGGAAAAAAATCAACTTGGTAAAAGTATTAAGATACTTCGATCGGATCGAGGTGGCAAATACCTTAACCAAGAGTTTGAGAAACATCTTGGGGGTTGTGGAATTATTTCACAATCAAAATTTGGGGATGCGAGGCGTATGTAAAACGCTTGTTATCTGATAAACTCGCCCCTAAATCTGACAGGTGTTTGTTTGTGGGATATCCTAAAGAAACTAAAGGATATTACCTCAATCTTCCATCAAAGAACAAAGTGTTTGTTGCTCGTAATGGTTTTTTCCTTGAAAGGGAATTTATTTCCAAAGAGGATAGTGGGAGTAAGATCCATCTTGAGGAAATTCAAGATCCCCAAACAACATCTGAACCAGCTATGGAACTTCAAGCAAGCTCACGTGTTGATACTGAGGTTCAATCTTTGACACAAGGCCTAAGGAGGTCAGGTCGGGTACATCAGCAGCCTGAGAGATATGGATTTCTCATGACTGATGATCATCATATTGAATTGATTGATCAAGATGAACCCACTACCTACAAAGAGGCAATTCATAGTTCTGAGTCAGACAAGTGGCTAGAAGCTATGAAGTCTGAGATGCAATCCATGTACGATAACCAAGTATGGAATTTGGTTAACCCACCCGAAGGGTGTAAGGTCATTGATAACAAATGGTGTTTCAAAAAGAAAACCGACATGGATGGTAGTGTACACACTTTTAAATCTCGACTAGTAGTTAAAGGTTATAGACTAGTTCATGGTATTGACTATGACGAAACCTTTTCTAATTTCGTTATGATAAAGTCTATTAGGATTTTACTTGCCATAGCCGCATATTATGACTATGAGATATGGAAAATGGACGTTAAGACTGTGTTTCTTAATGGAAACCTTCTCGAGGATGTGTATATGACACAACCTGAGGGGTTTGTTGATCCATCGAATCCTAGCAAAGTGTGTAAGCTTCAAAGGTCCATTTATGGATTGAAGCAAGCATCTCGAAGCTGGAATCGTCGCTTTGATGAATGTATTAAAGAATTTAATTTCGTAAAAAACGAAGACGAGCCTTGTGTTTATAAGAAAGTAACTAATAATGCAGTAGTATTCCTTGTGCTTTATGTGGACGACATCTTACTGATTGGAAATAACATCCCCACATTACAAAGCGTAAAAGCTTGGTTGGGGAAGTGCTTTTCCATGAAAGACTTAGGCAGGACTACATACATTTTGGGCATAAGAATATATAGAGATAGATCTAACAAAATGATTGGCCTAAGCCAGAGTGGATACATTAACAAGGTACTGAAATGGTTCAGTTTGCAAGACTCCAAAAAGGGATTCTTGCCCATGTCACATGGCATTAAACTCAGCAGAACTTAAAGGCCCTTCCACAAAGGAGGACCAAGAGCGCATGAGTAAGATCTCATATGCTTCAGGCATTGGGTCTATTATATATGCCATGATATGCACTCGCCCGAATGTCTCTTTCGCTTTAAGTATGACTAACAGATATCAATCTCACTTTAGAGAGTCACATTGGACTGCAGTCAAGAGTATCCTTAAGTACTTGAGAAGGACTAAAGATATGTTCTTAGTTTACGGAGGTCAGGAAAGAAGTCTGGTTGTAAATGGTTACACAGACGCAAGCTTCCAGTCCGCGTAGATGACTTTAGATCGCACTCTGGTTTTATGTTTTGTTTGAATGGAGGTGTTGTGAGCTGGAAGAGCTCAAAGCAGGAAACCGTGGCCGACTCTACAACATAAGATGTAGTATCTCGGTCGCCTCCGAACCCGACTAAAGAAGGCTCGTTTGGATCGGGGAAATTTGTTGATGAATTAGGTGTCGTCCCCTAGCATTGTGAACCCAGGTGGACCTCTATTGTGATAGTATCGGCGCCATTTCACAAGCTAAGGAACCTAGATCTCACCAACGATCCAAACACATTCTCAAAGCGTTTCCATCCGATTAAAGAGATCATTGATAGAGAGACGTTAAAATTTCCAAAGTTCATACGGACGACAACATTGCAGATCCATTGACTCAAGCCACTCCCTCAACCTAAACATGAGAGTCATACTAGGTCAATGGGATTGAATATCATGTATGATCGACCTAGGGGCAAGTGGGAGATTGTTAGTCACTCCCTAGGACCATTAGCATATGTTGTATGTTTTATATCTTTGGAGCAAGTAATTGAATAGCTAATTTTTCTTATGAACATTAAATGCATGATTTGATAGTAAAACTCATTAGTTTATGTAATTACTATTCTAGTTGTCCCTAGTTTTATGTAAGCTTTTTTACAATGAAATAAAAACTAGTATGATGTTTGATTGATGATTATGTTTTACTAATCATGTGTAATGAATACAAATCATATCATAGATGCAATGTATTGAGATATATTGTATCGGACGTGATCCGTTAGAGAAGTAATACTTCATGGTCCTTAGTCATAAGTATTACTTCCTCAATACTATTTTTAGAATCCTTAGACCTTATGTCTTCATTGATTCTAGCATAAATGGAGCCACGTTTTGACTCAGTCGGACGTTACTTTTAATCGAGTAATCAATACGCCTGAAGATCAGATGTAGCGTCCTATCATGGCTTTAATGTGAGAGGCATTGTAAGGAATTTGTCCCTCTCTATTATTAGAGAGAGATATCCATGGGCCCCTCGATAGGGAAGATCTGTCTAAATGCATGGCCGCGCTCAAATGTATTTGATAAAGTAGTTATTAAATACTACTTGTTGGAACATTCTACTTGGAGATCGAACATAAATACAATTAAGCTTAATAAGGGTGACGATTACCATGCCTTATGCTTAATTAGGATATTGCGTGACAAAGGGATTAAATAGTGAATTGATATTAGGTTCCACCGTAAATTCATTCACTTTGGGTGGTCACAATGTCCAGCTAGGGACCACTTGTGATTTATGAACACATACTACTACTAAGTGTGTTTTCATTGCCATTGTGATATGAACCTACAGGGTCACACGCATAGATGAGTTAACGAGCTTCATGTCCAGATTCAATGAATCTAGAATGTGTCTAGGTTCATTGTATCAGATATTTATTTCTCTGAGAATAATAAAGAGTTATTATTTGAATTAGAGATTAAGGAGGGGCATTTTTGGTATTGAATTATAGCTGGGATTACGTGGGAGTTATTATCCGATAAAGACTCCCACTACCAACAGAAGTCCAGAGGACGTGGGAGTTAAAGACTCCCACTGCCGGGAGAGTTGGTAAGGACGTAGGAGTTATTTTTTAAACATCCTCACACACCCTATATTAACCTCTATTGGCCGAAACCCCAGAGTGTGATTTTTCAGCCGCAAAATACCTAAAACGGAAATTAGATTTCTGGTCTTGCAGCCTCCTTTTCTCTATAGAATCCAAAACTCAGAAGAACGAAGAGCTAGCACTCATCGCCCGCTTCAGTCGCGTGGATACCGCTATGGAGTAATTCCGCAAAGGAGCACTCAAGGTGGTTGCTGTTGAGAGCTGAAAACCAGAATCTTTCACTAAGAAAACCAGAATTGTTCATCAAGAAACGTAAGTCTTTTCGGTTTTTATTCGATTCGTTTTTGTATGAGCGGATCCTTCAGGGGAGGACTCATAGGTGTTTAGAACGAGTTTCTGCCCATGAATCCCTTCAAAAATTATAGCTGTTGTGACCAACTTTGCTTGTATTTTCTAGCCCTATAAATAGCTTTTTAAGCTGATTTTTACACAACTATTTAAGACACAAAAGGACATAATCTTTACACTTCATAAACAAGCAAAGAAACACTTTTGAGCTTTATCTCCAAATCATTCAAAAGTATATTTCAGTTGAGCTTAAACTTCATCTATCACTTCTATTCTCAAAAGTGATTAGAGCTTCATTTGTAAATCCATTCCAAGAGGGAATTTTTTAGTGACCTTAAATTGTAAAGTCTCATTTGAAAGACTATTGCTACCCAAATTCTCATTTGTTGAGAACTAGCAAAAAGCTCTTTGTGAGCTTCACTCTTGTTGAGTGTTTGCAAAGTCCTATGTGTAGCAAAAAGTCCTCTTAGTGAGGCAAGTGAATCTCTTAGTGAGATCGGTTCTTTGTGAACCAAACACTCTTTGTGAGTGAGTCTTCTTAGTGAAGCACAAGTCCTCATTTGTTGGGGTAATTGTAAAAGGTAGAACCCACCTTGCATTTGTTGTGAAGGGTATCCTTAGTGGATGTTGAAATCCTTGGGGTTGTCCTAAGGTAGTGGATGTAGATTCTTTGTGAATCAAACCACTATAAATCTTTGTGTTAGTTTTCTCTATCCCAACTTCTTTACTTTATAGTTTATGAATCGCTATAACTTGTTTATTTGTCTACATGAACTATTTTCTTAGGATATACAACTACTCATGTTTTTTGCTTTATATAATTGCCTCACATAGTCATCTAAGTTGCCTTGAACATAATTCAATCACCTTATTTGCTTAATGAACACACTTGTTGTTAAGGTGATCATTTATGCAAATAATTTAGAAAAGCTAAAAAGTTTTTAGAACCTAATTCAGCCCCCCCCCCCTCCCCCCTCCCCCCTCCTCTTAGGTTCATTACCCTAAAGAGGTCTTTCAATTGGTATCAGAGACTAGTCTCATTTTTATTGGACTTACATCCTAGGAGGATCCATGGATAATAACGTTTCTAACTTAGATGACCAATCCCCATCTAGACCATCTCTAATTGAAAGCTCCAACTTCGCTAGTTGACAATGTGCGTTTAAATTACATTTGTCTTCTAATGATCTTACCTTATTGAGCATTTTAGAAAAACGTCCACATGTGCCTTCAATTTCTATACAAGGGATCAATGTGTGAAGAAGATTGCCAAAATGAATTGCAATATATTGGGAATTGAGCTAGAAGAGGATGTCATTAGATACTTTGATAATTCCGAAAAAGTGCCAAGTGAAGAGGACCTTGATATTGGTAGTTTTAAGACATATTTCAACATTCAAGGGGCATTTGACAAATTTAAAAAGAGAGAGAGACCAACAAACTTGACGAGTACGGTCGAATTTTCCACCGCATAGTCTCAAATGTGGTCCCCATCTCCAACCATAAAAGCTTTATTTCTTATCTCCAAATGACTGTGAAGCAATGGTTGGTGGAAAAGAAAAAAAACCAAGCTTTGCTTATTTGGCCCTTAAGTACTTCATGGATAGTGTCAAGCAAGCTACAAAATTTCTTCCATATGGGATTATGTGGACTTTGCTTTTCAAGAGGTACAAGCCCAAGCTCACAAATCTCAGTCAACGAAGTGAAAGACACCACATCTACAACCAAGGCCTCTTCCACCAAATGCATATGATTTTATTAGGTGAAAAATGGAAATTCCACAATAGATGCACAAATGAGGAGCTTTTGGGGGCTTGGATTGCACATAACAAGAGCCCTAAAGTTTGTGAAACTTTAAGGAAGCTTATTGAAGCAAGAGGAATTCAAAGGGAAAATGTGCAACAAGGGGAGGAAGGAGAAATGCAAGGGAAAAGAGTTGAAAATTAAGATTTTGAGGATAATCATATTGAAATTAATGAAAAATGTGGAGTTGAAGCAAATATTTGACCTCAAGGGGAGTCCAAGTGTAATCATTCAAAGAGATGTTCCTCCAACAAGACATGAGGCTAGCAATGACATTCACTCTCAAATCATGTCAAGTTTGAGTTTATTTCAAGAAATACTCCAAGGTAATTTCATCATCATTCAATCCAATATCAATGATAAAATGTCATCTTTAGAAAATAAGATTGATGGAGTTGAAACAAAGGTAGAATCCTTTCAATAAGAATTCAACTCTAGGATTCCAAACTTTGAAAGAAAAGTAGGGGATGTTGAGACTAGATTAGAAGATATTGAGTACAAGGTTGATTATGTGGTTAGACTCACAATGATGCGGTACCAATCTCGGGGCTGCCTAACTCAAGGGAACGTGTATTAAGATACAAAGAGGACTCTACAACCTCTTAAGTATTACAAGTGTACAAGGAATGGACAGCTTTCCTACTGTTTGGTATAATGATCATAACTTTCGATATAGTTATCCAATGGAGCTGATTCTAGTTGCATATGAAAGACAAGAGGCAGATCTACAACTTTCGTGAAGATCACAAGACCATATTCTTCCTTCTTGATATCCGTAATTTTCATGCAAGTTGGCCCAACAAGCTGTCCAGAATTGGGACGAATTTAAAGGGCATTTTAGTCTTTTTGTACATTAAAGTCTATTCTAGACTATTCTAGACTTTAATTACTTTCAGCATTATTGTTATTCTATTTTAGGCGCATATAGCAAGTAGTTGCTATAATAAAGGACATGTTGTCCATAATGGTTAAGGAGTTGGTTATCTAGTTGTTAAGAGTCCTAATTGCCTTTTCTTGAAGCCTTTCTTACCTTCTTACCCAAGACTTACCCTTATCATGGCCACACAGATCAAGAACTTCTATAGTATGAAGATGTTACCTTGATATTTTTACCTTGATGGTGACTAATTCAAGATGAAGAGGGAACAAGATCCAATTCCTTGTTGAAGGAAGTTTGCTTTTGGATTGTATCCTTGTCTTTTGTGGGATAAATCGGTTGCCAATTTCTTTATATCCGAGTGGCTTTTTATCTTTGGGTAATGAACCCATATTGTACTAACTCGGCTGCCAATTTCTTTACTTCCGGGTGGCTTTTTTGGGTATAATTTTTTTGTAATCTTTCGGCTATTCTCAAGCAAACAAGAAAAAAAATTTCAAGAAAAACTGTAAAGGGTACACCAAGATAGAGATCAACCTTTTGCTCTGATACCACTTGATGCGAAACCTTGATGGGTTATATCAAGATTCGGCTTAAAAACAGATCTTTCTCTATCTCGAATAGTTTCTATGGGAATATACTTAACACAATCCCGGAAAGGCTAAGTATCAATGGAGGTTGAAACACCACAACTAGAGAAACCAACTAGTTGATACAGTAACTTAAAGGATTATGAAATTCAACAGGAAGTTCATAAACAAGTATCAAAGGTTTAACCTTAATCAAAATATCAATATATCAAGTCTAAGTAAAAGAGGTGGCCGAAATTCCCTTTAAGTAGAAGGTAATTCGGTTCCAACTCAAACTAGGAAAAGGAAATAAGAGTCCTTGAAGAATTAGGACTCTTGAATAACAACTTGCTATCAAGTAACTACCTAAGCAAGATAATAGGGACATGTGCCTATTATCTTGGCGGCATAAATAGAAATAACTACCAAAATAAAGAAGAGTCCTAGTTGTATTAGGACTCTTAATAACCAACTAACTAACACATGGACAACATGTCCTTTATTATAGCAACTACTTGCTATACACGAAATTATAGTAATGAAATATGCTGAAAATAATTAAAGTCTAGTATAGACTTTAATTGTACACAAAAAGACTAAAATGCCCTTTATAATTCGTCCCCATTCTGGACAGCTTGTTGGGCCAACTTGCACGACAATATGGGATATCAAGAATGCAGAATCTGATCTTGTGAACTTCATGAAAGTTGTAGATCTGCCTCTTATCTTTTATATGCAACTAGAATCAGCTCCATTGGATAAGTATATCGAAAGATATGTTCATTCTGCCACTAAACCTTAAATGAATGACCTCTGGAAACCAACTTATTTTTCTCTCTCCTCCTCTTGAGTTTATGCTCGAACCAACCTAAACCTTGTGTCACGCCCTCGAGGGCATTACTCTTCACTTTCACCATGGGGGCAACCTCAAAAAATCATCTAAAGCTCTCTTGATTGGTAGGCACCCCAAAAACATGGCACAAAAGTATAAAGTAGGAAATAAATCTTTTCAAATTTGGACTCAATTGACCAAGATTTATGCTGAAGAAGGAACCTAATTCAAGAAACAATTTATGCGGGGGAATAGTCATCCCTCCCCCGAATATTTTCTATATAAACAATACCACAACCCAACGAGGGCGAACATGTCCTCTGGTTTTGTTTGGGTAACACATACATATACTGGTTCGGGATAGACACTTCATTTCACATTTTTGTATCCTAGATTCAGTTACATGAAAAGCAATATTTGGCGAAAAATTGGAGGAGTTCGGGGAGGATATTCTAGGGCCGGTAAAGAACTATCCTGGTGACCTATTTTAGTTGGGTATATTCTAGCTACGTTATCTGGGAAGCGCAAAGTAAATCCCTCCAAAGACAATAACATATCATCCCTATCTATTTTTATGGAGGGGTTAGGATGAGGTTTCTTACCTTGATGGATGGATCTTTTGGGTGTCATTACCGTAACGAGGTGAGAAATGTTTCACCATCGGAAATGCTAAACAAAAAGTTGGACCGCGACTAAGTTTCGAAACCCAAAGTCTTAAGGAGTTGCACCTTTATGTTACTAAGGGACTAGAGGGATTACTCAAGGATATGGAAAATTAAGAAGAAAAAATCGAAAATAGTAGCTGGGATTACACACTTTACCGGAGAAGAAGAATAAGAAAATGGCAAAACGCAAAGAATGAATTTTTGCAAGGTAAGGCCATTTACTGTTTAGGTCCACCTATTTATAGAGCAGAAAAAAGTAACTTCAACGCAGCTATTTCTTATTACATTTGAATGTTATATATTGGTGGAATACGAAACGATGTGTCTTTGAGAAGTCACAACGACATCCGTCTCACAAAGGAAACATCCAAGTAATGGTTGATTCACCAACTCTCGGGGCGGTATAGGTTAATCCCCAGAACCACCATAGTTCCCCAACATATTTGGAAATAAGCGCCGAACATTTACTTGCACTCATTTCGTCCCGAGGTTTAAGGTCTTCTTTGTTAGTAGTGCCCTAGGACCATTAGCACATGTTGTGCGTTTTGTTATCTTTTGAGCATGTAATTGAATAGTTAATTTTGCTTTTGATTATCAATCGCTGCCCGTTTCGTCGCGTGGATACCGGTAGAGGGACTTTCCACAAAGGGAGATCAATCGGTAGCAACATCCGATCCAAGAAACGTCATCCTCCATTCAAGAAGTAGCTTCTTGAATCCAAAAACATAAGTTTTTCTTGCTGTTTTTCGAATTGTTTCATATGAGCGGATCCTTCAGGGGAGGATCCATGGGTGTTTGGAACGAGTTTCCGCCCATGAATCCCTTCATTCTTAAATTTTGATCTCGTGCCTTTATTGATAATGGTTCAAGACCTCGACTTGGGACATATTCACCCGAAGTCTTGGGGGCTTATGGTGGATTTCGGTCCGAGATCTACTATTGGACCCCGGGTTAGACTCAACTCGAGTCAACTCGCTCCGATACTAATTGACATGTGCTAATTAGACATGTCCGATTTATATCAACTAATATAAAATTCGATTCCTCGTGGGACTGCGTTTCCCTTAACCATATTCGATTATAACACTTATGGTAAGTGTACTCATAATAGGTAATTACTATACTCGTGAGATTTATCTACTATTAATACCATGTATTTGTTACTACTTTAATTGATTTTGATGACTTGCATTCTAGACATTGAGCTCTTTTCTATATGTGTCTTTCTTTCTTTCTAAAAAGCTAACTTAATCAACGGAAAGTGTTTGGGAACATCCCGACCACCATTTGACTGTTTTTATCTTACAAGTTACTCCTTTACTCCTCAAGATTTGTTTGCTTCATCGGAGACTTAAGAGACCGTTTGTCTGGTACGCATCAATTTTAATAATTACATGCGGGAAAAAAAATTCAAATTTCAGCTTTCATGGGAGCACCCCAAACGAATCTATGAGAAAATTTGAACTTTTTACAAAAAAAAAAAAAAATTCAAATAAATGGAATATCTCTTGATGGCCACTGAAGTTGAAGTTAGGGGGAGGATAAAATTGGCGGTGGTGGGTACGATGGTTGCTTCTTTTATCTGTTATTTTTGAATTCCATGGTTGTTTGGCGAAAAAAATGTAATTCCGCCGTGGGTTGGGGGACAAGAAGAATGGGGTGAGATTTAGAGAAGAGGCGGCGATTGGCATAGGTTTGGCAGTGACAGTTGGCGGATGCGACAACAGGGCAAAAAATTCTCTGTACCCGTTCCTGTTTCCATCTCTTTTCACAGCCAATCACAATTCATCCTGTGTATATATAATTGAAAAAAATATTTATATAGTAAATTCTGATTGGTTGGGGACATAGATGGGTAAAAGAATGGGGACAGAAGCACCCCAACAACAGAGAGGGTTTTGTTTTGTTAATTTATAATAGATATTTATAGTTATTTTGTTTAACTATTAAATACGCAATTTGTTTTAGGCAGGAAAATTGAATGAAGTTTTCAAAATTCCCTACACATTTAGTCAGGTGTTAATTGCGAACTGACTTAACGACTTCTACCAAAATAATAGATCTAAATCCATTGCTAACAAGTCGAGAAAACGTAAAAGATTAAATAGGTTAAATTTCATTTTCTTCCTTCTTTTACCTTTTTTTAATTACTCTATTTGTTTTAAAATAATAGTCACTTTTTTTTTCTATTACTCTTTAATTTTAAAAAATTGTCAACTCTTGCTTCTCCATGATACGGGCCCATTATTTGAATTTTTAATGGGTCATGGACAAATTTTTACTTCTTTTTTTTGTCGAGAGTAGGGTGTTAATCGTCGACGATGAATGACCAATTCTCTTTCAGATGAGAAGCTCTTTGAAGAGGTAATGACTAACAATATGAAATCGAACTTCTATCCTCATGATAAGGGACGGGACCAGCTACCGGTTAAAAATTTCGACTTCGAGTAACCGTTCAGGCTGATTATTTGTTGCCACATGGGGAATCTTCTTGCTAGCCCAAAAAAATAACACATACCAAAAAGTGAGAATCTTTCCAGTTCCATTTTTTTTGAAATGTCGCAATCATGAACAGGAAAAGGGTGTGAGAGTATATAAATGAGGCCACGTTGTGGTTCTACAAAGCGCAAATTCATATGCAGCCTAGACCCATCATCATACGGCAGAAATTCTAACCAGTCCTAAGAAACCACCGTCGGCGGTGGTTTCCGGCGAGATTTCTTGATAAATTTCATATGGCTGGGCAATCAAGAAAATGGATGATTCTTGTAGCAACTATTTGGATTCAGGCATTTACGGGTACTAATTTCGATTTCTCGTCTTATTCGACAAATTTGAAGACGATTTTGGGAATTTCTCAAGTACAACTCAATTATCTCGCCACCGCTTCCGACCTCGGAAAAGCTTTGGGTTGGTCTTCAGGATTGGCTTTGATGTATTTGCCGCTATGGGTTGTTATGTTTATTGCTGCTTTCATGGGCTTAGTTGGTTATGGCTTTCAATGGCTTGTGATTAAGGAAATCATTATCTTGCCGTATTTTGTGGTTAGTTTTTCTTTTCCTCAATTTTCTCCATTTCTGGTTCCAATTGCATTGCCTATCTTTCGTTTAGTTTTCTATCACATCGTCTTTTTAGGAATATAAGCTACGTTACATTTTATTTAAAAAAATTTGGTAAAAAACACTAAATAAACGTTACTGTTTAAAAATTATGACAGAATATGAGATATGAGTAATATTGGGTGGTTAAGACTTGACAATTAATTATTTAAATTGAGGTAAAATTGTAAATAATCTATTAAATTAATTATACCAATATGGGCGAATTGTTTTTACTTTTGAGTTTTAGTACATATGTTCCTATGAGACATAGATAGAACAATATATCATCATATAACATTTTACGTCACGTAAAATCATATATTCCTTTCTTATTCATTTTGCTCACTTCCACGTTTATTTTGTATACACAAAATAAGTACTCTTTTTATTTATATTTTAAATTAAACTAATATAAGTATTAAGAGAGTATTTTGCATATAAGTAAGTTATCACCTACCATAATATCCCTATAAATTAAAGATATTAAAAATAAGACCTATATTTGTATCTCTTAAATGTTAAATGTTAAATGTTAATTATGAGAGTTTCAACTTTATTCTAAAAATGAATTATTCATTTTATCTATAAAAAATTAAAATAGAAACTGAACATTTAGAAGAAGAATATATATATATATATATATATATATATATATATATAAAAGAATTTTCTATTCATCATAAAATAGCCAATTTCATTACAATTACGAGATAGCTTGAAAATATAAGAAGATAAAAAATTATGCAATGATTTACTGAAACAATGATAATAGATAAAAGTCTCACGTCTCGAGTATTTGATAATAACAATAATACTAGTAGAAAAATCAAATATATAAAAAAGTTATTCACAATATCTTACTCGCAATCTTTGAACACTGAAGATATGAGAAACTTTGTTTCAACATCTTACTTAAAATTCAACAATCTGCAAAAACATTAACATATTAAGTGTCTTGTAGATGTAGAAAATTGAGTAAAGGCTCCCAAAAGGATTTTGAGTAGATCTGATTTCTTAGTGTTGAAAATAATATATCTAGAAAGAAATTTACTATGATTTACGACAAAAGGAAAAGGTGAAAATGCATAAAGCGAATGAGGAATGACTAGATCCGATTAAAATTCAACTGAAAGTCACTGCTTTTGACCGAATCTAGTCATTGGAGAAGAACTGAAGAAGAGAGGAAGGAGAAATTAAAAAAAAAATGGAATTGAGAAAAATTGGGAATGATGTATATACAATGGGTAACCAGAACATGTGATTAGAAAGTGGCGCTTTTTATATCAACTAAGGAATGCTTTTGTCTTTTTTTTTTTCCTTTTTGACAAGGAATGCTTTCTGAATAAATTTAATTTTTCATTAATCACAAATAGCTGAAGCTATTACAATCAAAGAAAAATTTAAAAATATAGAAAGTAAAAGTTATACAATGATTTAAAAAATTACGATAACAGACAAAAGACACACTCAAGAAAACTTAGATGGTTAGAAAAAACAACTAAAAAAATTAGCCAACTAAACAAATACATAATCTTCTCCTTCAAAGCATCTTTATCGCAATCCTTGATCCACAGGGACAGAAGAATATCACTTTCAATATCTTCCTTCCTTAGGGGTCGACAATTTATAGGAATGCTTTTGTCACTTAGTAAAGAAGGGAAATTTTGCATTTAAAATTTTGGGTCCACTTTTTACGTCACTAAATGCCGACATATACTGAAGGATACATTTTTATATTTACTTTATAATTGCATTTTGACTTTTTGGTTGATTTGAATAAAAATTAGAGTTGTGAAATAATAGATTGATCAGGACAAAGTAAGAAAGTTCTTATATTAAAATTTTACATAATTTTAGTGGGTACTGAGGAGTAATTTTGTTATTAATAGTTTTAATTTTTTTAAATAATTTTATAGGGTAAAAATTTTTAAATTTAAAAATCTTTGGAGTACAGTGGGCACCCCGCTTCTCCTGAGATTTATTCTTGATGGTACATGGTAGTGTATTTTGACGTTTTTTGGTACTCCCTCCATTCCTAAATATAAGTCTCTTTTAGACGATTTGAGAAAAAATTAAGGAAGTTGTCATTTCTAAATAAGTTTTTAATATTATCCCACCCTCCCCCTCTCTCACTTCTACGTCATAAAGAAAAGAAAGGAAAATATTGAAGGTATAATTAGAATAAATTGTTGACAACTAATAAAAGAAACTTAAACGACAATTAATTTGGATACCTAGATATCTCTTAAACGACAATTAATAGGGAATGCAGGGAGTACTATTTTATGGTAGTGATGGAATGAATACATAACACACTGTATTTATTGGTTAATTTCTTCGATAATAGTTTGGAGATAAGGTAAGAATTTTAAGAGTGGAAGAAACAAAGATGTTTCTTTTGAGGGGCAGTTATTTGACAGTTGAAGGATTATGCATGTCATGGTCCAACCAGAACTTTCCTTGTATTATTGTATTCAGGAAGCTTCCTAACTTATTTGTTCTTATTCATTAAAAAAAAAAAAAAAGGAAATAAAGAAAAAAAAGTAATTGCTTTTTTGTTTGTTCTCCAAACATTATTAGGGTGTATTTAGATTGGCTCTGATTTGCGTGTGAGACTCAAACTCAAACACAAACCCTATTTGAATTGAGTATGTGAATAAAATTTGAAACACTAAATTATTAAACTTTCTTTTGAATTTGAAACCGTGACAAAGAAATCTCAAGATTGAGACCCAATTCAATCAGATCATAGCACGATTGTCTTGATTCAATGGAGGAGGGCCTCTAAGCTTGGATCAATTCTTATCCTTTCTATTAAATTCAATATGGCAAAGTATTTGCATACCCTAGTTCCATGCCTGGATTTTGCTAATAAATTAAATTAGGAAAATGCTTTACTACTAGAATTTTGGAGATAGAAATTCTAAATCCCCAAATTGAGGGGTGTTAATTGACGATCTTACCCCTCACTTTGGTATAAGGGATTCACCCAACTATAAGGGCAAAAAGGTCCGAAAAAATATTTTAGTCAATGTTTTAGCCAATAATTCTAGTAGCCTAATAAGGTCCATTAAATTATTATGCTAATTTCACAACAATCCCCATTGAGAGATTGGAAATAATTGGTGGTAGGGTTTGGTATTGGTACCTTTCTTTTCCGTGTTCCATTTTGATTTTGACTTAATATGACGTACTTTTGATGCTCTACAAGAAAACAATAAAAGGACACCTTGATTTGAAAACAACAGGGCTGACAAAATGGTGATCAAAAGTAGAAAGCTGAATTTGAATATAGAACCTTTTTTTGAACAGGTTCTATATTCAAATTCAACATTCTACTTGAATTTGAATATAGAACCTATGAATTCCTTTTCGAATGTCGTTTTTTTAAATGATATTCTTCCCTTTTTGTTCAAGTTTGGGTTGCTAGACATTTTTACAATTTATTCAACTGTATCTGGACAAAGTATCGTTTGGAAGTTGGACGTAAACTATTTACTTTGGCACCCAGTTTTTCTAATGATTCACTTTTACATAACTCTAGAAATAATTTTTTGAAAAGAAAATGAAATTTTACTAGCTAACTGGCATTGGAAATTAATGCAAAGGTCTAGTTTAGAACTCTCCAATACAAATATTTAAATGGAAAATTCATCATCATGAATACCAAATACTCCTTCCCTCATAAATTAGTTGTAACGTAATCATTTTTTTTCTTGTCTCACAACGTTTCTATTTAAGCTTTCCACATTTGCCCTTGTATTTATTAAGTCAATAAACACCACAGTTATTACATTCAATGTTCCTAGCTGGTTTTTTGGTCATTTTGACAATGTTTGTAACAAAACATTGCTTTTTTACTTCATAAAAAAGATGCTCCACATTGATTGACAAGTCAACTAATCATTCTGTGAATGTATTTGTTGCAGATGTTCTTACTTTGCTTGTTGGCTGGATCCAGCATTTGTTGGTTTAACACAGTTTGTTTTGTTCTCTGCATAAAAAATTTCCCATCGAATAGGCCTCTTGCACTTGCTCTCACAGTTAGCTTCAACGGCGTAAGTGCTGCATTATATACTCTTGCTGCAAAGGCAATCAACCCTTCTTCATCTTCACTCTATCTTCTACTCAATGCATTCATCCCACTTATTACGTCTATCGTGTCACTCATTCCTATTCTTCGTCAACCACGAGTTGATCCTCTGCCATCCGAAGCTGTTAGGCGCGATCAGTTTATATTCATTATACTCAATGGCTTGGCTATCGTCACTGGCGTTTACCTTCTCTTGCTACACTCAAAAGACGTTGATACTGCTCGTATCCTATTCTCCGGTGCCATTTTCTTGCTTTTGCTTCCTTTAGGTATCCCTGGAATTATATATGCTCGGTCGTGGTTCCATCGAGCTATTTATTCAAGCTTTACCCTTGAAGGCTCAGGATTCATACTTATTGACGATGACGATCTTGAATTGCACAAAGAGCTTATAAGTCGACATAACAGCATAACTAACGGATTAGATGACTCTGCTAACGGTGACGATCTTACGAAACCACTTCTCAGGCAAGATACTGGATCTAGTGGACCCTGTTGTAATAGTATTATTGAGAAGGACAAATTGGCAATGCTTGGAGAAGAACACAAGGCTAAAATGCTTGTTCGTAGGCTCGACTTTTGGCTATACTATTTTGCTTATTTCTGTGGTGGTACAATTGGATTAGTCTATAGTAACAACCTCGGGCAAATTGCACAATCATTGGGATATAGCTCAAGCACATCTCTCCTTGTAACAGTCTATTCATCATTCTCCTTCTTTGGCCGCTTGCTCTCAGCAGCACCGGACTATTTGAGAACGTAAGTTAGAATTTTAACATTTAATTTCAACTGTCGATTTCTGTTTTTGAATTTTTTTTAAGAAATTTATCCAACTTGTATATGCAGAAAATTCTACTTTGCTAGGACTGGATGGTTGGCTCTTGCACTCTTGCCTACACCGATTGCCTTCTTCTTGCTTGCTGCAACAGGAAGTTCATTACCACTCCATATCGGAACAGCCCTTATTGGATTAAGTTCTGGTTTCATATTTGCTGCTGCAGTTTCGATAACATCCGAGCTCTTCGGACCATATAGTGTGGGCGTCAACCACAACATCCTCATAACAAACATCCCAATTGGCTCGCTTCTTTACGGTCTTCTTGCTGCTATCGTATATGATGCAAATGCAGGCTCTAACTTAGAAAATGTCACCGACTCAGTAGTATGCATGGGAAGAAAATGCTATTTCACTACCTTTGTCTGGTGGGGATGCATCTCGGTTTTGGGGCTAGCTTCGAGTTTGCTATTGTTCCTGAGAACTCGATATGCTTATGATCACTTCGAACAAAATAGAATATCTTCTACACTGGATTGAGCACTCGACTTCAGAAGGATGAGTTAGTAAACAGGTAAAAGTTTTGATTCAGTTGTAGAAACAAAAGTTGCATAGAGTTTGTTTCTACTTTGCTTATATCGGTCTTCTCAGTGTATAGATGAACTTTTCTACGATGAATTGATTTTCTGTTACTTTTTGCTGGTTTTATTAATCAGAATGAGAAACTATAAAATACGCGTTTTCTTTTTTGTTGCTCTGCTCTTAACTGTTTTTTCCGTTATCTAATCTTCTTCCCGTTGTTGATTCCTTTATGAGGAAAGATTCAAGAATCAAGAGCGTAGCTGAATTAGTCCCCCTCTTCTGCTACCGAATTCCCAAGCCTTAACGCCAGTCAGAACGCTCATGGTTAGGAACTTGAAGGCAGTAGTTTGGTGTCTCCTTTGCTAATCGCTGCTTGTTTATCAATGTTTCATTCATATAAAAGCTGACATAGAAGGTCTAGTTTTAAAGATATGCTATATTATTTGTTATTGATGAGACATTAACTAAAGAAGTCTTTTAGGAGCGTATAGTTTCCAGAATAAATTCTTTTCAGTATAGGTTTCAAAATAAAATCGTTTTTAGAAATGGTTATACGGCAGTACGTTTGCAAGACAAATTTCCATATATTTTTATTTCCAAAATAAACTCCTTTATCATATAGGAAGAAGTAAAAACACTATAAATATGGGAAAAAGACTCTGCAGAAAACTCTCTCTAGGGTTTTTTCTGTCCCAGCTGTTCGACGATGAGTTCTCTCATCTGCCGGACTTTTCCTCCCTTGACATCACCAATGGTGAAAGAGGGGCGTAACCCTATACCGGTCACTCGCGTTTTGCGCTAGTGTTTCACGGTGTATCAGAACGGGGTGTTCTAAGGACTACTCTTTTCAACTAATATGGTGGATAAGGGAGCTGTTTTGTTTATGTATTGGATGTATCAGAAGGACTAAACGATAACAAATGTTTAGATTTTGAGGAGGTTAATGAACTGGGGTCGCCGGTGTCGGGAGCCGTCCGACGATGTGATGTCTTGAAAGGGAGGGAAGCATCGTGGAGGGGTAAAAACAGGCGGGGCGGGGCTTTGGTGAGGTAGGGTGGCTATTGGTAGGGGTGATGCGCTCCCGGTCTGGTTTGGTGCTTGAAACGGAGAAGATGAAGTGAGTTGGTGGTTGTGGCTCTCCGGTGGGACGAGCGACGGGGTGCAGTGATGATTGAGGAGGGAGGGGACTACAGAGAGGGTTAGGCTGGGCTGGGTTGCATGGAAGTCTTGTTTGGGTCGGGTTGCGGATAGGAGAAATATGGTGGGTCGGGCTGCAGTTGGGATGGTTGGGTTGGAGCAGGTAGGGCGGGTTGGGCTGGACCAGGCGGGCCGTTTTTGGGCCATATGGTGTATCTCATGTTTTTTGTCTTGTGGGCCAAAGAATTAAGGATGTGGGCCGAAGGATCGTGGAGGAGATTTTTTATGCAGATCTGAAACAGACCCAAAATTTTTTTCTTTTTTGGGCCAAGAGTTTCACTCTATGATTTTGGTCCGAAATGGGCTGGCTTGTGGGCTGTTTGCAAATTCTTTGGCTGGGCTATCTACACTTTCTTTGATCGGGTTGTTTTGGTACTTTTTGGCTGAGGTTGTGATGCGGGGCTTGAACGCAAACAATGATGACGAGGCCTCATGAGTTGCCTATTTTTGAATTGTCCGAGACTTAACAACTCCTGGATAATTCAGATTTTAGTGCGCCTCAAAATGGCTCACTTTTCTAGCAATTTTTTTTTTCTTTTTCATAATAAATGCGTTCGCAAACTTCATGATTAATATCATGGTAGTCTTAGACTTTACTTCATGTTTTAGAATAGGTTTCAATTCAAGTTATTTTGTTAGCAATCAATGGAGTCTGCCGTATCAAATTTGGAGAAGCATCCCTCAAGATAGAGTTTTATTGCAACATGGCTTCAAATGGAGGACCGTGAGCTGACTTTCTATTAGTATCTGGCGTGGTCGCTGGACAACTACTCTACGCGGCTTTCAGCTGATCTCTCCTCATAATTTTACATGTTTTGAAAGTTTGCAGACAAGAACTCCGGGAAGTTGTGGAAGGGCCTCTAGTTTGTGCATTACCTCGGTTTTGCTATTACTTTTTTAGCGATGAGTGTCCTGGGTTTTACTGATTTATAGAATTTTTTTACTATAGGCCATTTATTCTCTAGATTTTTCTATGATCGCGAGTCTTGTAATGTTCTGCCTTTTTTGGTTAGCTGGAATTTTTCTAAGGCTTGATGCCTCTTTTCAAAGGGTATGAAATCCATTGGAATTACACCTCCCTCATGTAATTCCTAATATCTATTAATGATATTATTTTCTTTTCAAAAAAAAAATATAGGAAGAAGTAAATCAAATCCTATATCAATATGGAAATAGATGCTTCTTATAAAAGGAAAGCATGTACACCTATACCAGTGTTAAAAAACATAGAAAGTTAGGCCTCTCAGTATAGTTTCCCGCAATCAGCAAAGCATGGCTAAAATCGAAGAAGTGAGGAAGGTGTTTGCAACTAATTTGGAGAGCGAATTTCGATTAATCGATTCCGCTCTTTATTATTATCGATTTGCGGCTTTGGATGTTGAATTTCCGGGGACGGTGTATGAATCTTGGAAGCCCTACTATCAATTGGACATTGGCGAAAAATATTCGTCCATGAAGAATGTTAATGCGTGCAAAATTATACAACTAGGGCTAACACTTTCAAACGTAGGAGGGAATTCAATTGTTTGGGAGTTTAATTTTAACGAGTTTGATGAAGAAAAGGACCTACATAATCCTTCTTCGATACAATTGTTAAAGAATCAAGGAATTGATATCTCACGAAATCAAGATGGGGGAATCGACGTGGATCACTTTGCTCGGAGTTTTCTGAATTCGCGTTTCGGAGCTTTGGCAAGATCGTTTTTTGGAAGTGAAGAAAAGATTCTCCCATTACTTGGGTTTTCTTCCATGCTACATATGATTTAGGTTACTTAATCAAGGCTTTGACTAAAAAAGATCTACCTGAAAATTCCTCGACTTTCGTTCTAAACCTTTATATCTATCTCGGGTTCTTAATCTCACCAATCTGGTTCGAGATAGTTTGTTGACGAGTTTTAAGCGTTTTTAAAGTTGTGTGAGAAGTGTTTTAATGGAGAAAAGAGTTATTTCTTGTAGCAGTTCAATCACAGACTTCACGCGGGTTCAAAGGCGATTTTTCTTTTGTTCAACCAGTATTACGCAAGTACAAATCATACGGCTTTAGATATGGAAAATTTTCGGATATCTCCATGTGCTCTTCCCAGCTTTGCTTGTAGTCATCCGATCACTGGAGGTTATCCAATTTCTAATAGGTTTAGGACGATACAATGAGTGTAATTGCACCCTTGTGAGAATTTCTTATCGTAAATAATATTGTTCTTGTGATCATATAAATACAAATATTAGCAGATAAAATATTCTGAATTTCATATCTAGACAATGGTCTGATCAACCTCCCCGTAAAAACGGATTTCTATCCAACAAATTTTTTTTGTCTGGTATCCATATTCAAGTCCTTTTAAATTTCATGGTTTTCAATTTCAATTTCAATGTATTGTTATTATAATGCAATTGTCAATAAAACTCAAGAAAACAGAAGAAAATTAAAAAGTTTCATTTTCAATCTCAACCTCAATGCAAAAACTCTTTGATGAAAGCACAAGATATATATATATATATATATATATATATATATATATTGTTTTAAAAAATAAGGTAGCCACAAGGTACAAAGTAATATTCATTCGTACAATCCACAATTTTCTCAATTATTTTATATTTTCACTATATGTTATTCATTAGTCTACTTATCTTATAATACAGAGGGTGGAACCTAGGTAGAAATAAAAGAGGTTAAAGACATATAGTAAATTCTCTTTTCACCTCGTTTGCTTGAAATAAAAAAGAGATGGGAGATTTTACTCTGTGAAATATTATTTCTTTTGATTTGTTTAGTTCTTGGTCCTCAATCAATGGCTTGATTTTCTTTAGTATGCAATTAAATATGATTCTTGAATTGCAGATTCTCTTTTTGCCCTTTAAGTGTTGAATTTGAATGAACCTTGCTTTCTGATTGCATTTTTTCCGACTGTTAGTTGCAGCGTTAGAATCTTTTATTGGAAGTTGTTATTTAGAATTACCTAATTAATTTTGGAAATATCTAATTAATTAAAAAGTGCCTAATTAGTGTTTTAAGACATGTACTTAATTAGTTTCTACCTAATATATAATAGTTACCTAAATAGTCTGTAGTATAGTGTGCTTGGTAGTTAACTAATGTAATGTAGGAACACATGCATAAATACTCATATACTAGTTTTTTATTTTGCAAGAGTGAAATGTATATTTTCCCTTCAAATCTCACATGGTATCATAGCAGACCCTCATGTGTGATGTGCGGGCTCTAATTGTTCACGTACGACCAAAATAGGGCGACGAACCTTCAACTATTCACGCGTGACCCAAGAAGGGCGGCAGACATTGAATTGACTCCCACCTTGAAAATATGAAGTCCCAAATAGATTTCCTAAAGGAAGATCCAAACCACTTATAAGCTCGTGGGTTAACACGTCTCATTGCCAATTTCTTTTGAGAGGGCATGGAGGACCATGAACTAATTTTCACATCTTTGATGCAACAACTTTAAGGATATGAGTACATAAAATGCCACTCGATTCAATTTTTTTCTACAATTTCACTCCAAAAACTCGTCATCATGTTTGTACTTGAATTGTGTACAAGAATTTCTTAGTGTACCAATAATTTACCAAGCTCCTTTCCACAACTTTTATGGCCTCAAACCCTTCATCAACCTCAATTTTCCCGACTTCAAGTTCTTCTCCATGAAAATCATGACAGTACCACATCCTTTTGATTTCCTTTTGAAATTTCATGAACATTGAATTTGTGTACAACCGCTGTAATTGCTTTTCCCATGCGAAATCTGTTATGCACACGATTACCTTGTTTTTGGACTGAACATCAGCATAATACTCTTTCACAACTTTGCTGCAAATACCAATCTCATATTGCTCCACAAACTGAGTTAGGGTACTAGTAGATTTCACATAACCATAAAAAAGTATGCATGATTTCCCTCATCTGTGTGGATAGCATTCCTGCCCAAAATATATGATTGACATAAATCGGAACCCAAAGATTCCTAACAATATAAATCTTTCTCAACGATTCATTTTTCTCCAAAGCATACTTTGTAGTGAAGATTTCGCAATTACTTTCGAACGTTGAAATAGACAAGTTATCAAAAATAATAGCCATGAACTCCTTTCTTGCTTGAAAACTATCTTGTACAATCTTGAACTTTTCGGGCACCTTGCATAGAATATGCAATATACAATAACAGCGAGTAGTTTCATCCCCCATGACATCTTTTATAGCATTTCCAATGCTCTTACATTGGTCGCTCATAATTGCATTCGGAGCATGTCCACCTAATGTTTGAAGCTAATTATTAAAAAATCAACTATAAGTCTCAGCATCTTCATGAGAAATGAGAGCATACCCTAACAAAATTGATTGGCCATGGTGATTGACACATACTATTGTAACAAATGTCATTTTGTAATGATTCATCAAGTATGTTGAGTCCACACTAACATCATCGTTGAACTCCTCATAAGCTGGTCTACTTCTAGCATGCACCCGAAATACACTGTCCAATCTCCCCTGATTATCTGTTCGAAAACTGTTAAAAAAAATCAGAATCGTTTTGTTGCAATTTCTAAAATATTCTACGAATTCAATCACAATTTCCATCATCCAACTTACCTTATCTAGCCCTCCCACTTGACATGCCAATTGTCTAAAACTTGTACTAGGCCTTGTAACCCCTAAGGGCTAATGTGATCGATCTTGTTTTTAAGATAACAAACCATTGATAGTTCTAATCTTTGTGTGAGCATGTTCTTAATGATGGGATCCTTAGCACTCATACCAAATTGATGAAAATGGTAAGTTAGTTCATTGTGTACCTCAAGTCAACATCCTACACTCAAGGAAACTACACTTTGCAAGACTCCATAACACAAGCTTAAAGTCAATCCACGTGCTATGGAAGTACTTTCAAAATCAAGAAGAAGGAAGATCAACAAGTGGTAGGCTCCTTAACAAAAAAGAAGTGTGAAGTCCAATAATCTACAACATCATTGTTATAGGACTTCATCACTCCAATAAGATATTGATCAAAGCTTGAAGTCAAAGCTCAATCTAGGATAGAATGTTTAAAGCTCAATCGTGCATGTTCTCAAAATCTCATGTTTTACATTAGTCAATTCTTTGAAAAGGTTTTTGAAAACTTAGTTAAGTATTTGTCATTGACTAAGTTCGTTAAAATGTGTTTTATATCTTTACAAAACACTTAAACACGATTTTGAGAACATTGGGAACTTGACTAAGTGGAAAAACCACTTTAGGACTTCATTTTGGTCGACCTAGGCCGAACCTCGGAAGACCAGATGTTGTTCGGTCAACCGACATGTGTTTTCTGGTCGACCGAGATTGTTTTTGTCCTTAGTCAGATTTTGAATGTTTCAAAGCTCCAACGACTATATTCTTTCTGAAAACCTTACTATAGGTCGGTCGACCGAGCTTTGCTGCGGTAGACAGGACTCCATCTTGCGGTCGACCGAGATGAACACAGAGGGCCTTTATTCTTTACTTGGGAGGCACTTCAGACGACCTACCTCATGGTCCAGTCAACCAAAGTGTGTCCAATCAGGCAAAAAATTATAGCTGTTGTGACCAATTTTGCTTGTGTATTTCTCCCCATATATAAAGCTTCTAGAGATGATTTTTCATAACTAATCAAGTCATAAGAGGGCATAGGGTATACACTTTATAAACAAGCAAATAAACATTTTTGAGGTTAATCTTCATATCATTCAAATCATTTTGAGTTGAGCTTAAACTTCATCTATCCTTTCTATTCTCAAATGTGATTAGAGCTTCATTTGTATAATCAATCCAAGAGGGATTATTTGTAAAAGATCTAAATTGTAAAGTCTTCTTTGAAAGAGACTAGTTACGCAAATTTCTCTTTGTGAGAAACTAGTTCTTTGTGAACTAGGAAAAAGCTCTTGGTTAGCTTCACTCTTTGTGAGTGTTTCTAAGTCCTCATTGGCGAGGCAAAATCCTCTTGTGAGATGTATCTCTTTGGAGAGATTGGCTCTTTGTGAGCTCAGCACTCTTTGTGAGTGGAGTCTTCTTTGTGAAACAAAAGTCATCATTTGTTGAGGCAAATGTAAAAGGTTTTACTTACCTTGCATTTGTTGTGAAAGGTATCCATTAGTGGATGTTGAAATACTTAGGTTTGTCCTAAGGTAGTGGATGTAGATTCTTTGCGAATCGAACCACTATAAATCATTGTGTTAGTTTTCTCTATCCCTACTTCTTTACTTTATTGTTCATGAATTGCTATAACTTGATTACTTGACTACATGAACATATTTTCTTAAGGATTAGAAAACATACACATGCTTCCATTCTTTATACAATCTCTTCACTTAGGCATCTAAGCTTGCTAAACATAATTAAATCACCTTATGTGCTTAATCAACATACTTGTTGTTAAGAACCTAATTCACCCCCCTCCCCTCTTAGGTTCATACCCTAAAAGGGTTTTTCCATTGGCATCAGAGCCTTGATTCTTGTGTGCTGGACTTACATCCTAGGAGGATCCATGGCTATTAGATTTTCTACCTTAGATGACCAATCCCTATCTATACCACATTTATTTGGTTGTTCCAACTTCTCTTGTTGGAAATACTTGTTTAAATCTTATTTGTTTTCTAATGACATTTCCTTGTTGAGCATTATAGAAGAAGGTCCATATGTTCCTTTAATTCTCATACAAGGGGTCAAAGTGCAAAAGTCTAGAAGAGACTATGATGAAGAAGATTTAAAAAAATGACACTCAACTTCAAGGCCATGAATGTGTTTGTTGTGCACTAAATGAAGAAGCTCTCAACAAGGTACAAGAATGTGAGGATGCCTATTCTATGTGGTATATGCTTGAGGCATCCTATAAAGGCAAAGTTGAAGTGGTAAATCCAACAGTGGGAAATCTAGAATTAGGGACTCAATCATTTGAATGACTTTCAATGAGCTCAAATGACAACCTTCAAATTGAGACTTCATATGATGAGATTGTGGAAGAAATTGTGGAAGCACAAGATGGTGATCTTCATAAAGAATTTAATTATGATGGAGACCATGAAGATCGAACATCTTGCTCAAGGAAGAGAAAGAGATTGCCACTAAGCTTCAAAGAAAGAAATGCAAAAATAAGTGGCTTGAAGCTTGAAGAATTTAAATGGATCTGTTCAAAGATAAAGAAATCACAAACACTCCATAGCACTTGGATTCCTCAAAACTCAATGGTCACAACTTTCAAGGAACCAAGATGCTCAATATCAAGTGATGACCAAGATCAAAATGCCAATCCTAAACATTCATCACTTGGTAAGAAAGCTAAGGTATTGAACCCACCTATTCGCAACTCCTTAAGTGATGATTATTAAAATTTTGAGAAGTGATTTTGATCTTTACGCTTACAATGCTTTTGATGTTGAATGTTGCACCTCCATTGATCATTTTCATATAGATAGCTTAAGGCATGACCTTCATAGGTTATAAGATTCTTTAGCCAAGCCATCTATGCGATGCAATAAACTTAGATAATTCTTGCTCCTATTTGCATAACATATCTAGGAATCATTCTTGTAGTTTTAATATTGCAAAAGTTGATCCTTGAACACACAATTATCACTTGAGAGAAAACATTGACAATAAATGACCTTGCCAAAATGTACCAAGCAATTCTCAAGTTCATCTTGTAGGTTCCAAACGACTTAACCCTCACAATGAAAAGAGGAACCACAGGAAATGACAAGAACAAGCAAAAACTCCAAGAAAAGAGTTATGTGCCAAGGGCAACGAGTTTGTGGAGAGTTCATCAAGGAATAACAAAGTAATCATCAATGATGACTTCACAAACCACAAGAAGATTGCTTCAAATGAAATAATGAAAAAAAGAAGCAATCAAATGAGAAGCTCATCCAAAGAAAGAGAGGGTCAAGATCAAGGCCACTCAACATGCCTCATTGGTTTCGTTGATGAAGATCAAAACGATATTCAAAGTCCTTAATCTATAGGCAATGGAATACAATGAAAATGAGGAGGATCCCTATGTGCTATTGCATGATTTATATGATGAATTGAAAAGATTGACTAAGAAGAACAAGATCACTTGTAATGAACTTGCTTGCACACTGAATGAAAGGAAAAAAAAATGTAAGTAGAGTATGATAGTGTTCTTACATCTTTTCATATCATAGTAAATGAAAAGAAGAATATGTTTTTATCTCTAAATGCTTTATCTCTTGAAAACCAAGAATTGCTTGACAATGTGCTTAGTGTAGAATTCAAACTTGTTGAGCATGATATCTTAAGGCACAAATTTGATATTCTAAATGGTTATGTTGATAAGTGTACATGTGCTAGAGATATCTTTGGTAATGTGCTTGTTGCTCAAAATGCTTCAAATGATAGAACTTGCATAGAGCACAAACATAAGCACAAGTATGCACACTCTACTTCTTTTGATGCTAGAACTTCACATCCCACCAAGCAAAAATGTTAATTGCACTTATTGTGGTAAATGTGGGCATCATGCTACTTGTTGCATCATTAGGAAAAAGATTGAGAGAGGTTCCAAAATTGTATAGGTTTAAAAGAACCCCCAAAAACTACCCACCCCTCCCAAAGGACCCAAAAGATATTGGGTACCAAAATTGGCTTCTATTGCAAGAAACATGGGATTTCCGGTCGGCCGCACACGACACCGGTCGACCGAAGAAATTGTCAAAATGCCTCAAGCAAATACAAGATATCCGGGTCGACCGCACCAAACTCCCGGGGACGATAACTTCAAAGGAGAGCACATGGATTTTAGACTATGGGCATCTGATCACATAACAATGACTGATAAGTTCTTTGTTAATTGTGTGCCGGTGTAACATATATATGTTCATTTTCCTAACAAATGCACAATTCCAGTACTTAAAAAATGTATTATCAGACTCATTCCTACTATCATTCTTCACAATGTGCATTATGTTTCTCACTTCAAATTCAACATATTTTATGTCTATAAACTTACTCAAAATAATTCTTGTTCTGTGTTGTGTGTTTTCTATCACTATGATATACATGATTTGACTACACAAAAGATAATTGGGACAGCTAGAGGATGGCAAGGCCTCTATGTATTTCAATTGGACTCTCATATTACTCCTACTATTTTTTTCTTCTATATGTAATATTACTATTCATGTTTCTTCTGATGAGATTAGTTCTTTGTTATGGCACTATATGCTTGGCCATTTAGTGTTCAATAGATTGCAGTGTATCAAGGATTTACATCATGTTCCTACTTGTACTACTTCTTCTCATCTTAGACACTGCACTATTTGTCCTGTTGCTAAGTAACATAAGCTTCTTTTTCCATTGAGCAATAGTAAAACTCATTGTATATTTGAATTGATACATGTTGATATTTGGGGACCATTTTATGAGCCTACTGTCTATGGACATAGGTATTTCCTTACTATAGCGGATGATTATTCTAGGTTCACATGGGTATATCTTTTAACTAGTAAAACCACTGGTAGAAAAACTTTGCTGAAATTTTGTGCCTATGTTCATACATAATTTAATCTTGAATGGAGGGGAATTTCACATGCCTACTTTTTATTATGCTAGAGGTATTATCCATAAAACTTCTTGTGTTTACACACCTGAACAAAATGGATTGGTTAAGAGAAAGAACCAACACATCCTTAATGTTTCTAGAAGTCTTAGGTTGTAGTCACATGTTCCTCTTCCTTATTGGGGGCATTGTGTTAATCATGTTGTTCTTTTGATTAACTTGACTCCTACGCCAGTTTTACAAAACCTCACTCCTTTTGAGAAGTTATATGGAAAAGTTCCGGTCTATAATCATTTAAAGGGTTTTGGTTGTTTAGCTTATGCTTACACTCTTGATCACGGAAGGGGAAAATTTGATCCAAGGGGTAAACAATATGTGTGTCTAGGTCATTCATCTACCGCCAAAGGTTATATCCTTCTAGACAGTGACACCTCTGAACTGTTTATCTCTAGGAATGTTCTCATTGTTGAGCATATCTTTCCTTATGCACAACAACCCAAGTCATCTAATGCTATTGCTGAGCCTGATTCTTATGACTTTTATTGTGATCCTGCAAGGTTTCATCCACATCCTATTCCTTCTTTCCCTCATTTTTCTTCTCCTTATTTTCCTTATTCTTCTGACTCTATAACACCTTATCTTTCTGATGACTTTCTTTCTTCTCCTCCTGATGATTCTTCTCTCATGTTGCCTGTCAGAAAGTCCAATAGGATCACACACCCTCCTAAACATCTTCAGGACTTCGTGTGTCCTACTTTTCCTAAGACTTTTCCTCATTCCATCCATAATGTTATCACTTATGAGCTGTTGTCTCCTGGTCACAAAACTTATGTAATGACCTTAGACATAAAACATGAGCCTCATAGTTAAACTGATGCAGTCCAGTCTTAAGTTTGGAGGGAGGCCATGACAGTTGAAATAAGGGCTTTAGAAGAAAATAAAACTTCGACTTCGTACCTTTACCTGAAGGAAAACATGTTATTGGGAATGAATGGGTGTTCAGAGTTAAGTTCAAATCTAATGGTGAGTTAGAAAGGTACAAAGCAATGTTAGTTGCTAAAGGGTATACACAACAAGAGGGGGTGGATTATCTTAATACTTTCTTACCAGATGGGCTAAAATGATATATGTTATGACACTCATTGCTTTAACAAAGCAGCAAAAGTGGTGGCTCGCTCACCAATTGGATATTAACAATGTTTTTCTACATGGTGAGTTGCATGAGGACATTTATATGATTCCTCCTACAGGGTAAGTTTCTCCTGGAAGGAACCTAGTTTGCAAATTAAAGAAGTCACTTTATGGACATAAGAAAGATAGTAGAGAGTGGAATGCAAAACTGACATCAGAATTGCTAAAGTTAGGCTTTGAACAATCTTGGCATGATTAAGGTTTATTCATAAAAAATTCAGGTGTTTCAGTTAGCTTTATTGCATTGTTAGTTTATGTAGATGATGTAATCTTGGTGAGTGATTCTCAAAAGGAAATTGATTAGTCAAAAGGTTCTTGCATGACAAGTTCAAAATAAAGGACTTAAGAGAGTTAAAGTCTTTTCTTGGGATAGAAATGGCAAGAAACAAAGATAGCATGGTGTTATCCCAAAGAAAGTATGCCAAGGACTTGTTGAGGGATGAAGGTTTCATAGACTGTGCACCAGTTAGCACTCCAATGGAGCCTTTGGGAAAATTCACTCATGCAGATTCTGAGCCTTTCAAAGACATCACATCTTACAGAAGGTTGATTGATAATTTGTTATCTCACAGTGACACGACATGACATTTCATTTGCTATTCAGCAACTCAGTCAGTTTCTTGACAAGCCTACAATGTTTGCATTGGAAAGCATCTCACAGGGTGCTTAGGTACATTAAGAATGCACCTGGGCAAGACTTATTTTATCCATCCCAGAACAATCTAGACTTGAAAGCATACACTGATAGTGACTGGGCTGGATGCGCTGAAACAAGAAGGTATATTTCAAGAATGTGCATCTTTCTGGGCAATTCTTTGATCTCTTGGAGATCAAAAAAACAACCTACAGTTTCAAGAAGTTCAGCAGAAGCTGAATATAGAATAATGGCCCTAACTACTTGTGTAATACAATGGTTAGTGAACTTGTTACAAGATTTAAGTGTCAAACAAACAAAGGCAGTGCCACTTTTCTTTGACAGTAAGAGTGATATTCATATAGCAGAAAATCATGTATTTCATGAAAGAACAAAACATGTAGAAATAGATTGTCACATTGTGAGGGAAAAGTTCCAATCAGGATTGTTAAAGCCATTTCCTATTACTTCACAAATGCAGCTTGTTGGTACTTTCACCAAGGCTCTGGACCATCAAGGTTAGTGTTTCTAATTCAATCTCTTGGACTGTTTAATTTGTTTGGAGTTCCATCTTGTGCGGGAGTGTTGAAAGTAATAAAAATGAGAAAGTTCAAGCTGGAACTGACAAAGGGATTGAGGAAAGAAATGCAACCGAGGAATAGCAGGAGTGGAGCAATGCGCGAAGGAAGCAAGAAGAAATAAACAAAATGTACTATGGGCAAGTAAAGCTATTGGGCCACTGCGTAAAGAAGAAAATGAATGGGCCAGTTTAACAAAACAAATGTAAAAGATCCAATACTTGTTTTGTACCTGGTTGCACTTCAAATTAAATTAGTTATGGTTTAGACTAATTACAATTACGGAATAGTTTAGATTAGTCATCCCATAACCATAGATGGGAGAATATGATTTCAAGTTAACCAAGAAAAGATTAAATTGGTAATGAACCAGTGCCGTTCATGTTTGAGAAGAAGACCCAAATTGTATATCAGATCTAGATTATCCCCCCTCCCCAAATTAAAGTTAAAATTAAACTTTTTTTAAACTAATTCAAAATTATCCAGTTGATTATTGCTCATGATGTTTTATTAGAGTAGGGATTCCATGATTTTGATGTGAAATGTTGATGAAGAAGATGAAATGAACAGCCCCATGCCCAAAAATCTATGCGGTGGTTTTTTTTTTTTGGTGGGATTTTGCTGTAAGCTCGTCAGCGATGTCAAGAAGGCTTTGGCCCGGGACTTGTGTCCATGAGGGCACAAGTTCGACACCCGCCTCCAACGTTGAGGCAAATAAAATTCGCTAGAATTAGGATGCTGATAACTCGTCAGCGATTTTGCAGTATGCTAATCATGGATTTGATGGGTTTTCTGTTTTTTTTTTGGGCCAATTGGTCTTGGGTAAGAAGATGATACATAAAAAGATTATTTTACCCCTGTTTTTTAAACAAGTACTGCTTTGACATTTCGAGCACTATGCAAAAAATTAAAAATGAGCACTTTCGTATTTAACATTAACATTTTCAACTCATATAATTTTTTAAAATAAACGAAATATGACATTATAAAATTACAAAATATGCTTTCTTGAAAGCATTGGTGGAGGCAAAATCGTCAATAATAGTTGCATTATTGGAGTAGTGGACATGGATGGCTACATGGTAGCTTGGATATTTGGGTTGGGCTTAACATATAAACAGGTTATACTTGAAATTTTTTGGGCTCCCTCTGTTGCACCACCTCCATATGAGCTCGGGCCGGCCCATATTTTAAAGTACGTGCACGGCACATGCTGAATTTGTTGAATTTCGCCGTGAATATTGTAGCTAAGACTACGGAAATTGAACGTAAAATGTTTAAAAGTTCTTTAAACTGTAAGTTCAAGGTCTAATTTAATATTTATATAAACATTTCCACTTCCTAAAAGAATATATGTTCTCACAGAACATGAGAAAAAAAAATTAAAATCAGAACTGTATATTTTCATGTGAAGAGATAAAATAAAGAAATGCTATAAGTACTACCATCCTTTTAAGTGATGTTCCATGTGCTGCCCAGCCAATTTTAGCCCGTGTCATGAAAAATGATGGTATGTCACAATTGCAACGTTGTTTCCAACATGTAAAATACCAGGGAACACAGATTATTTGGACGGTGTTTTATCACGGAATCAAACGCAAGGTTTCAAATTTAAAATTTTTATTTTTATTCAAAAACAATTCAACTTCTATAAAATTAAGAATAAAATTTGCAAAACTAAATACTGTAACGAATACCACATGACACTGAAATCCTAGCAGTGTAGTTCACTAGGTCTACAAGTAATTAAATTAAACACAGATAGCTACGCGTTCTCTCCTTTAACAACAACAAAAATAAACGGAAGAAAATATACTTACAGGAATAAAAGAATTTAACAACGAAAGTTAAAATAATTCTTGCAGGGACATGAGTTTCAGGAACCATAAACTCATTAATAATATGGTTATATTTAAAATGATTTATTTTTTTCGAAAACAAATCTATATATGCTCTACAAAAGACCAGAAATTTGATATACTAAAGAGAAGTATGATAATAAAAAATAAAAAAAAAAAATGAGAGTTTTTTTCCTAAGGGTAGGGACAAAATGTTACATTCTTAATACAAAGAAATAATCTCTCATAAGCTAGAGACATCTTCTGAGCAGTAAACATAGAAGCTGCATATTCTTTACATGCCTTCCCTCTCTTTGATAGCCTCTTTGATCCTTCTGCAATGGCCAATTCAAGTGCTTCCATTAAAGATTCTACATTTGGAGCAAACATGAATCCGAATTCATCGTCTACAAGAATAGTACCTTTAATACTAGGAAACCTTGGAGCCATCACTGGTTTCCCACTCATCATTGCTTCCATTAGTGTAAGATCAAGCCCTTGTGGCCTTAACGTCGGATTAACAAAAAATGTCGATTGAATTGTAAAAACTCGTTAATTTGGATGGATTCATTGACCCTAATGTAATAACTTGAGGTCCTAAATCCTTGTATCTTTGCAACCAAGGTCCTGATCCTGCAACTATAAGGTACACATTAGGGTACTTGTCCTTAAGTTGGAAAAAGGCTTCATATAGTAAGGGATGTCCTTTATCTTTCACTAACCTTCCTGCTACTCCAAGAACTAAACTCGCATTTGGAGGAACACCAATTTTGGATCTAAATTCATTGCCTAATCTAACATTTTCTAGAAAATCGCGCTCGTTTACCCCGTTAACGATAACATGAACTCTTTTACTAGGAATTTGATAAACATCCCTTAACATTTCACCACAGCTATCACTTATAGAAATATGATGAGCATAGTTTCTGAAGAATCTAATCTCATTTAGAACCTTTGGAATAACCCCATGTAGACTATTGTTAAAAGTAGGCGAAATCGGCTCATTAGGCTGCCTTGCCAAGTCTTGGTAGATACTAGATTGTACACTTTCAAGAGCTATTCCGTGCCATGAAACTGCAAGATTTTCAAGATTTTTTGCTAGCCAATGAGGAAGTGCTACACTTTCTGAATGAATCACATCGAATTTCTCCCGTTGATTCTCTTCCTCGAATTGCTCCCAAGCTTTATTATAACGCCATTTCCCTGATTCGCCTTCGTGCCAATGGATTAAAGGTGATAAAGAAGGACTTTCTTGTGAATTAATCATTTCTTTTGAATTGCTTTGAATGTTGTTTTCTTCACTAGGAGGAGAGGTAAAAACATGAATTTGATGTCCCCGGCGGGCTAGAGCCGTATGCAACGTGTGAGCGTGTCGTTTCCATGCCTCCCGGGGTGGCACTAGTTGGCCATTTCCGGGAGAAGACAGCAATCTTGAGAGTTACCGATGGTGGCTTAGTATTGTCAAATTTTAGCCGGTTCCATGCAAATTCAGCAGATCGGAGATCACCGGACCACGTCTTGGATTGCGTGGAAAAACTCGTGCAAATCGAACTTGTAGGAGTATGGAGGAGGAAAAGAGCTGGGATTGTAAAAAGAACAATGAAAAAAAAGGGGTTGTGCATAGACTAGATTGGAAGGTGAGAAGGGGCTTTTTAGGCTTGTTTAAGGCCATTCTTTGAAGCTGTTTAGAGGAATGAGAAGATGAAAGGGTGTACATTTTTGTTTTTTATTTGAACAAAATCATTTGAATAATAAAAATAACAATAATAATTAAAAAATGTTCAAATTGTAAGGCTAAGTAAAGTGGAAGACCTCGTGGAATGTTAGGCATGCCATTAAGCAAGTGCATTAGGTTTGATTCCTTTTAGTGCGTTCCTCACGCATTCTTTTGGCTTAAGCTTGTGTGTTGTTTTTCCACGTGGACTAAAGGGGAATGAAATTTTCATTTTAAGTTTTCACTTTTAATATGAAGATCGTTGCTTATTTAAATATGCATTCGATGTCGCACTTCATATTTCAATAATAATACGATATTCAAGATTACATAATTGTCAATAGGCGATTGATTTAGTGGGTCGGCACGTGGTCTTATAACTCAGAGGTCATAAATTCGAATTCCTCCCCGCTTCTTGAATCCTCTACTTTTTTAATAGACATGTCCCCTTCCCCAATAAATAAATTAAAAAAAATTTAAAAAAAGATCACATACTTCAAACTGGTTAATTTTCATGTATGCATTGGCTCTTCGTTTTTTCATTTTATTTTCATATATTAGGTGCACTTTGTTTTTCTTAAAGTTTAGGAACTAAAGTTAGTGTGAAGTACTTATCAAATAATAACTTCAAGTTCAATTCACGTCCTTCATTTTCAAGATGTATAAGAAAAGGAAAAGAAATCATGTCATACCATATGTTTTCATGAGTTCTTTGTCCTGCTTTTTAAAATGGTAAAATACAAATTGAACTCTAAATATATTTTGTTTACCAGTTTATAACTCAATGGTTTAAAAACAAATATTTAGAACTCGATCGTGAAACTATAAACATTCTGTTATAAAAAAGTAATCGATAGATCAACTTGACTTGTCTTTTAAAAAATACATAAGTTAATTAAAAGTGATAGATAGTTTTGTGTTGTAACAACGGATGATGCATATCCCGGTACTGAAAATTAATTTTTTTAGAATAAATATGATTTATTCTTATTTTATTTAAATGATAAATTTATAAACAATCTCAAACAAATAAGGTAAATTGACGAGTAACTTATTAATTTCAGTTTCAGAATCCAATCCAATGATATATTATCCCTTGATTTTTAAAGCAAAGAACCATGAAGATGAACCATTAAATTTAGATAGTTTGGAAGTCAATGGTGGGCGAAAGTTGACGCCACCAGAATGTGTATTTTGACCAATCTTGCGTGGCTGCAGCCTAATTTAGAGCATTATTTTAGGCTTTTTGTTTTGTACTCAATGGTTTCCAATGGCATTCGCTTTTGACTTTTGCAAGTATTTTTGGACTTTGGAAATCCCAATCCCTTGGAAATTATCGTTTCTGCAGGTGAGTTTTGCTTAGAGTTAAAGCATTACACATATGGCTTTGTTCCCACCTTAAGATTAGCCATAGGCATTCAACCAGGGACGAAGTTAGGAATTTGATGTTGGAGGGTGAAACTGGTAAAAAAAATTCTAAAATTTTTGGGGAGCGATAAAAAAGGCAAAAACAAATTCTTGGGGGGCGAAATTGATAAAATTTTCCAAAATACATATAAAATTTCGATAAATAAGTAGTATTTTTAAAAAATCTGTGACGCCCCCTGTAATCGTCCCTGCATTCAACAAAGACAGTTCCCAACCACACAGCTCCAATATACTTTTTCTGTAATAGTAGTAAAATGGGTATTTGGCTTGTGATGGGTTCTGAAGACTCAGATATGGGGAAATCTGAATATCTGCGCCAAAAAAACATATTAGGGGAGGTGGAGAGTTTCTCCTTGACATGTTATGATGCTTAAATCACTAATTTGGCTATGAATAAACAGTAAATGAGAGCAGTAGACTTGTCAATTGAGTCTACTGAGACCATTATATTAGGTTCAGACTCAGATTGACCGAATAAAATATTTTAGTTCAATTCCTATATTAGGTCTGAACATTTTTCACTTAAAGTCCATATTCAATTATATTGGGTCTGAATGAATATGCATATATCTTATAAACTTTCTAGCAAATATCATCAACAAGTTCACTTTCAGTCAACCACCGCAGCCAGCTATTGTCGTCGCCGCCCTGCCATTGTCAGCCACCGCCAAAATCTGATTTTTTTTTTTTGGTATGGCGAGTATTGCATTTTTTATACTAAAACTAATTATGAACATATGTAGAAAATCCAAGAGATTTACATAACTCTCTAACATCAAAATACACAAAACGAGCCAATACAAAAGCCTCAATATATAATATGCAAAGTATAGACATCACTAGCCTATAAAGATTCTAGGATCACAACGCAAATTTCATTTCAGTGAAAAAAGTTTCGAAATTTATCAAGTAAGGAATAAGAAGTTGTAGGAAAGAAGCTCCAATGATTTATCTTTAAGTTCCTATTTAAATTGATGTGGTTATTTCTGAAGAGGCTGCAACAAAGATTTCAAATCCTTGAGAATCTGATGCTTCTCCGAGTAGAATTGCAACTATATATGAAGTGCTTCCATCAATATCACCGATCTCTGAACACATAAAAATCAATTAATCGATAAATGTGAACGATTGGACAAGAAAATTAACATTTACAATAAAATATAGGGTAATATGCACTAAATAGTCCAAACTATTTCGAAATTTAAATGTTGGATAAAAACAATTATTTTTGCGGATTTTAGTCATTAAATTTTTACGGGCTGCGTAAAATGAACTCCGGCGCTTATTTTGGTCAAAATTCAAAAAAAATTTCCCCCACACGTGTCGGCCACGTGAAGGGGTATAATTGTCCCAAAAAATTGACCACCATTATCATCCCCCTTCCAGCAGCTGTTATTCCATTATTACCAATATATTCCTAATCAAATCCATTTCATTCCCTTGAATCCTTCAAAAAAAACACTACAAAAGAGTTTTCTAAGTGAAATAATGGAAATGATTAAGCATTGAAGCATTGAAAACAACCAACATTTTCATCCCCTCCAGTAGCTCTAGACCACTGCAAATCAATCACCTAGAAAAAGAATTGAAGCATTGAAGCTCTATAAACCCGTCAAAATTAAGGTCTCAAACAATTCAATTAAAAAAAGAATTAAAAAAACGTACTTGGTATGGACCAACCTTGAGGGTCTGAAGCTGATGGGGTCGTTGTTATTAGAATTAACAAGTTTTGTGGCTTACGACAAACAACCCCATTAGAGTTAGTCCCTGTGATCTAAGGTTGTCAAGATTACAAATTTGAATTTCGAAATGGAAGCGATCTAAAAAATCATGAAACACGAGGATCGTAGCACGAGATCGGAAGATCCGACAAAACTATTAAAATAATATTTCACTGATAAATTTATGTCGAGTAAGACATCATTTTATATATAATTGAGCAAAAATAATATATAACAATGCTTCAACGGAAAAAAAATAAGAATACCAATAAACTAACAAATTGAAATTAAATCACATATTAACAAATGATAAACTTTGGAAGCAAACCAGCCATTGATAAGGTCTTTTACTCCAACAAATTTCATAACAACAAGTCTATCTTTCTAATGTTCTAATATAGCAAACCATTCAAAGCGTTATTATTATCCTTCATTTAATCTCTACCTCCATTCACATCGATGATGAGCGATGAAGCTGGGAGTTTAAGATTTGAGAGAATTGAGATGTTGGCTTGAATACAAGCCAATATTTTTTTTATTTGAGATAACCCGTTACCGAATCAGTTGAAAAGATGCAAGATTTAAAAAGAAAAAAAAGAAGGAAAAAAAATAGGCAAGATTGAATCACATCGGATTCTACGATTTTAAGATCTAGATAGACGATCCTTTAGGATTCAATCATTTAGCGATTTTTAATACGATTTAACTCGATTTATACCCTTAAGATCGTAGAATCGTACGATTTTACTATCCAACTCGCGATTTTGATAACCTTGGTCATCATCCCCATGGAAAAGCTGGAAAAGTATCTGCCATCCTTATCTCTCCCAATCCCACCAAGGGATTTTGTTGCTGATGATTATATCCACACCTATTCATATTTCCCACAATAATCCGATCCCAAAAAATTAATGTCAAATCATTTCGAATTTTCAATTTTTTTCTTCTGTGAAACAGTAATGAAATGGAGTAATTGAATGGTTTAACGTTGTTGTTGGGATTTTTGGAAAATTTGGTGATGATTTTTTGGGGTAAATTTAGTGTTATAAGTATGGTGGTTGGTTGGATTTGCTGCTCACGGAGATTGTGGAGGCGACGAATGATGTATGCGGAGCTGCAGACGGTGATGGGTTGTGGTCAGTGACGGATTCAGAAAAAAAATTTACTGGGGTCATTTGATATACACAACAATTGATCGCGGTCATTTATATATTTATTATCTCAATGAGAGTAAAATATATCGAATTATTAGCCATTTTTGTCATCAATGTATTTTCAAACAACCCAATTTTATCCTTTTTAACTTTTTTTCAGCATTTTTGTCATCAATGTATTTTTCAAACAGACCAATTTTATCCTTTTTCAACTTTTTTTTTAACTTTTTTTCATCTCCAAAGATTTTACGACAGACTATTTTTTATCCTTCATCAAATAATTGTCTAAAAATTGATGACGTGTTCAAACGGCTCTCGATTGTCTCTCTTACGCAGGGGGTAAAGATGGAAATTCCAAAGTATACTAATTACCTCCTCAGTAAAGCCCGTTATTCCAACTCATGCTCAGTCTTCAGTCTCTCATTTTGTCTCCATATCAGCCTCTCGTTCTCATTTTGTCTCCAATGAGAACGGAGACTGATATGAGTGGGAAATGACGGGCTTTACAAGGGAGGCACTTAGTATACTTTGGAATTTCCATCTTTACCCCTCGCATAAGAGAGACAATCTGAGAGCCGCTTTGGACACGTCATCAATTTTGACGGCTTTTAGACAATTATTTGATAGAAGGATAAAAATGGTTGCACTTAAAATCTTTGAAGATGAAGAAAGTTAAAAAAAGTTAGGATGAAAGTGGTACTGCTCAAAAATAAGTTGATGACAAAAATGGTCACTGTCAGAAATCTTTGGGGACAAAAATGGCTGAAAAAAGTTGAAAATGATAAAATTGGCTGTTTGAAAATACATTGATGACAAAAATGGCTAATAATTCAAAATATATCATATATAATTAAAAAAAAATCAGTGGGGTCATTTGATATACACAATAATTTACTGGGGTCATTTATACATTTATTATCTAAATGGAATAAAATACATCATATATAATTAAAGAAATTTTTTTTTTGACCCCACTCACCCATCTTTGGATCCGTCACTGGTTGTGGTCTGCGGAGGTGCGGGGCGGTGAAGACACTTAGATTGGTGGGGGGTCGCGGAGCTGGGCCGCCAGAGAAGAAGGGTTGTGGTCGGCAAAAATTTTGGGACAATTATACCCCTCACGTGGCACGTGTGGGGAATTTTTGAGTGTTGACCGGAATAAGCGTCGGGGTTCATTTGTCGCTACCCGTAAATTTTCCATGGCTAAAATCCGCAAGAATAATTGTTTTGGCCCAACATTCAAATTTTCGAAATAGTTTGGGGCTATTTAGTGTTTATTACCCTAAAATATATTTAACTTAATTATTTTCTTCGCAGTTTCAATCAAATCAGGTTTAGTTATCAAATACTTCACAATATCGGGATGTAATGAGGCGCAAGTCTCATCAATGATTCTCCACTCAACACTAAATGTAGACCTAGATGCAATAGTGGTGGCTGGAACAGCGAATACGTGTCATCTTTCCTAGGACCGGATATATACGAGAATTTGCTTTCAACCTTTTCAAAATATCAAATGTAGGAGTCCTATAAAATACAGGTTCGTCTAGATATTGCTCTATTTCAGACATTGGATACATATGAAAATAAGATAACTGAGTTTTCTTACACCATTCATAAAACACAATATGATCATCATCACTTTCCCTTGTGAAATTCTCATCACTTTCATATCGTGTTAAACCACCATACTCAATGTACAAATTTTGAAAGGCCTTATTAATACTTTCAACATAAAGAAGAGCATCATTACCATAAATCACGTTATAGGAAAACCCCACCAAAGCCATCTTATATCTATAATCAAGCACCACTGCAATCCCCAACTCTAGACTACATTCATCCCAATATTTCACAATTTTTTACTTCATATGACCAACCATGGCCGTAAGAAAGTAAGATCATTTTTTTCTCACTCTATCAACTTGAGTTGAATTCTACTCACATCACGAAAAAATACATTTGAATTTGGAAAAGTTACTCCACTAAAATGCACAGTAGAATCGTAAAACATCTTCAAACATCTATGAATTACACTAGCCTCTTTCCTTTCATCCTCATTTGGACAATACTTGTAATTTTATCAAATTGACCAAGACGGTTAAATGCATCTTTGAGAGGTAACACACTCTCAAGCATTAAGAAAGTAAAATTCCATCTACTTTGAACATCTAAAACAAATTTATTTATATTTTTCCGCTTACATTGCGGCAAAGCACTCTCAAACTTCCGGTTGATTTTTTCAAATGCTTGCATGCTTGCTGAAGATTTACAAGTATATCACTAATAACTGCAAAATCAAATTAAGAACATGTGGACTACAAGGAACATGAAAACAAATCAAGCCATGACTTCTCAATCAACCAAGATTTCAAATACCTAGCCGATGCATTATCCACTACCATGGAAAACAATTTCTTATCCAAGTTCCATTCTAGAATGAGTTCCTCTATAATCTAAATAAACTCTCACCATCGTGAGGAAGGAATATGCCTATATGCAATAAAAAATTTCTACTCCCAATTGTCATTGATATAGTGAGCAGTCAAATAAATATATTCAATATTTGCATTTTCTGAAGTCCAATTATCTGTAGTGACTGGGATTTTACAAGATATATTATCCAAGAAGTTGAACTTATTTTCCTTTTTCTTCCTTATACACCATAGTAGTATATGATCTAATTGTATTCCTAGAGACAAGCATGAATTTGAGATTTAAACTATTGCAAAATATCTCAAAGAGTTCATGTTCTCACGTATTAAAAGGATAAATGCACTTGATAATCATTGTTGTCAAAACTCTCCTACTATTTTCTTGATCAAATTTTGTAAATTTCTAAGATTTTTTCTACTTATTTCTTAGCCATTTTTTGTGTCACAAGTTCTTAAATGTTTTGCTAAGTGAGTAGTCCCTTTATCAGGAAGTTTCTTTTTACACCACTTATTCTGAGCTTCAATTGCTCCCTTAGGATGAACAATTCTAAGGATTTATTTCCATACCTCATAAGTAAATATGTTTGCACGATTTGATCCAGTGAGAATGACATCATCTTCACCTCCGGCATCATCAAATCCCTGGTCCATCGGCATTAGTTGATGCTTTGTAACTTACAGTTGTACATGAAATGGTCTGCACTGAATCTCGGGAGAAAACTACTCGGAGCTCTCGGCTGTTCTGCTTTGGTTCAATTGACCGAGTTATTTTTCCATCGTCCGGGGCTAGTTCCGACGACCACCAGTCGACCAGAACCAGCGTTGTGTAGTCCGGGGTTCTGGACTTAACTTCTGTCCGGATTTCGGATGACCACTTCGGTCAACTGGACCTCTATCTAGTCGTCCAAAGCTCAGTTTTCTGCCAGATTTGGAATTTTCGTTCTGGCCGTTTTCAATTTCAGTTTTTTAGGATTTCTGTGAGTATTTTGTAAATGTATTTCAAGTGTTTTAAAAATGTTCCAAGTCAAGTAGTGTCAAAGTAAACCTTTGTATGTTTCAAATGTTTTGGGAAAGTCGGGAAATACTTTGAGTCGTATTTGATGCTTCATCCCAAGTGTTGTTGATATTTACTGGGCAAGTTTAGTAGCTCAGTCATTTACTTTATCTTTTGCAGATAATCAGGATGCATGTAACTATGGTGAGAATTGGATCGAGGAGGGTTTCTGACTTGATGTAATAGATAGAACTATTTCTCTTTTGTACTTTAACGTTTATGTTATCGTTGTAAGAACATCTTTGTATTTGGAGCATTTAATATGATGTAAGAATCTTTAAGTTTATTTTTAAGTGTGATATTTATTTGGATTTTGTATTTCCGTTTGAGGGTTCGGTATCTCATCGGCGAATGAGACACTGCCCAATCACCTCCAAGTTACGGGGTGTGACAGAAGTGGTATCAGAGCATGTTGAACCTTAGGCTTGAAACATGTGGTTAGAAGTTAAGTATGGAATGAACATAGGAAAGGCTTAGTAGAGAACTTAAGATGCGAACCCTCGATTGGAGACCGAGAGTATGACATAAGTGTTTACTTACCGCTTTTGTATGTACTTGTTAACATGACATGTTATGTTCGTTTCATAGCTATGTATTTTATATGATATGTTATGCATGTTTGCCTCATGTGTTGTGCCATGTCTACTTTTGTACTTTGCCATGTTATATTAACTTGTTATGTGAATATGTGTTTAATTGTATTTTGATCGTTACTTGAGTAAGATGGATCGCAACAAAGAGAACATCAGTGAATCCGACGTGTCAATTGCCGCACTTGCACGCCGAGGTCCAAGAGGAGCCCGCCGACAGTATAGGGGGTCTTCTAGTCAACAACAAGCACAGTTTCCTCCTCAATAGGTACCTAATTATGGGGTTGAAACATGGTATGAGGCAGAGTTTGAAGGACCAACACCACTAGTTAACACCGGGTACCTACCGAGTTAGCAGCCACCCTGACTATGCAAGCTCAAGTCCTTTACAATCAGCCACTATACCACCTACAAAATTAATTTTTTTCTCGTCAAGTAACCATTATTTGTAAAAAGTGAATGAAATAAAAGGCAAACTTTGAATATTTATGCAAGCATAATATACATTTCACATATTTACAAGGGCTGCTATCCTTAGCTTAGCATGCCTCTATTCAGATACAAATTACCCTTTAATTCACTTTCCTATACATATAAACTCCCAAAACCATCATTTTATTCTTCAATTACTTAGTTTTTTGCAGAACAACAACAGCAGGCTTTGTAAAGTAATTTCCATTTCCATTCTCTATTCTTCCTTTAGCATTGTGAACAGAACTTTTGTTAGGTTTTGGTGATGCTGGCCATTGTCCACAAGTAACAGCCATATCTCTCAAGTTTTGCAAGCTTTCAAGAGTTTCAATAATGGCGGGCATTTTCGGCCGATCTTTAGGGTTCAAACTTACACATTGTAATGATAGAAGAGCCATCTCTTTTGCTCCCTTAACGGAATACTGTCCGGCAAGTCTAGGGTCTATTACACAACGCAATCTCCGGCTACTAGTCAAATAGGGATGTGTCCAATCTACGAGATTTTGCTCATTCTTTGACCTCGTCTTGTCCATTGCTCTTCTTCCAGTCAGGAGCTCTAATAGTACAACTCCGAAACTGTAAATATCACTTTTTGTAGTTAGATGCCCTAAAACACATAAGAGAAAAAAGGGAATTTCTGGTTAGATGGAAATGAATTATGTGGTTCTACTGAACTAGAATAGTTTAGAACAAATAATTTCATAGACTAAAATTGAATGAATAATTGAAGTACTTGAAAAATAGTAGTTAAGTTTTCTTTATTACCACACCTTGAAATTATTATCCTTTTTTTATATTTTATTATTATCAGTATTTTGAAATTTTAATTACAAATAAATACCTGTGCTAACATACTCTGGAGCAGCATAGCCATAGGTGCCCATGACTCGAGTGGTAACGTGTGTATTTGATCCTTCAGGTCCCATTTTGGCAAGCCCAAAATCAGATAATTTAGCATTGAAATCCTGGTGGAATAGAAAAATAACAAAAAAAAGAATTTTTAGAAATAACTCCTTTTTTAATGTAAGAAGTGTTACTTTTATTTTCTTTTTTATTAACGGGCAGAATTTTTTAACCTAGTACTTATTGTTTTGCGTTTGAAGTGTTTGTCAATTGCACTAACTTTTCTTGATAATATTATACTATTAGTTAAAAGTTTCTTGGTTGAAAGTTTCATAATAATATATGGTCAACTATACTAAAAACATTATAATTATAATTCTCTCGCTGATTTATTTTATTTTTATTTTTTAGATATTGCATTATGCAATAATTGAATTTCCAACTAGTTTGGAGGCATCAACCATTGCCCTCGTGAACTTAAAAAAAAATTCTCTCGTACAATGCCTTATTGGCTAATCTAATTTTGAGCAATAACTTGTTCTAAGTAATCATTACTTTTTTATTATTAATTAATCAAATAGTGCTACTGTCTTTCGTCATAACAAAAATTAGCTAAAAAAGATAACAAAAAATATTGCTTACGGAATCCAGCAAAATGTTAGAAGTTTTGAAATCCCGGTAAATTACAGGCTTCTCAGCACCATGCAAAAAGGCCAGGCCCTTTGCTGCACCAAGGGCTATCTTTAATCTTGTGGCCCATGGCAATGAAACTAATAATCCTACAAATAAAAAGATTGGAGTAGAATTCTCTTAAGCTCATGGAAAGAGAATCCCCCAAAAATATTATCTAGAAAAAATGGAAAATCCCTAGCCTTATTTTGGAGTCCGGATCTTTTAAGTAAATCATAAGAAAATTAAAATTTCGATTTTTTAAAGTTTTTCTTTAAATTTTCAATTGATTTTTGTTGTAAATTAGTTCAGAATTAGAATAGAAGTTACATAATTGAATAATTTTGTGCGAGAGTATTAAAATTTTGCCGAAAGATATGCCAGATATTGTATTCGGACACAATACTTAAAATTTGAAGAAAAACTTCAAAAACTCAAAATTTTGATTTTCTTATGATTAACATTGAAAAATAAGACTAAATCATATGTTTTTCTCAAAATTTCTGTTGATTTTTATTAAAGTTAGTTACATATTTAAAAAATATAAAGCTGCAGGAATTGAATAATTTTGTGCGAAAAATATTTAAATTTTTAAAGTGTACTAGAGAATGTAATGAGAGAAGTATACTAAAAATTTTAAACACTGTTTTTTCAAATGAACGCTAGCTTGTGGTTATAAATTGAAATGAACATGAGATGTAACGCATTAAAATATACTCCCTCCATTCCTAAATATAAGACTCTTTAGACAATTTGAGAAAATTAAGGAAGTTGTCCATTCTACCTAAACTTCCAATACTACCCCCATTCTCCCTCTCTTTCTCTCTCACTTCTATATTATAAAGAAAGGAAAATGTTGAGGTGATAATTGAAATGAATTGTTGACACCTAACAAAAGAACCTTAAACGACAATTAATTTGGACTCCTAGATTTCTCCTAAACGACAATTAATAAGGAATGGAGGGAGTATATGTTAAAAAAAAAACGAAAAAACTTACTCCTGAAAAGATGATTTTCTAGGCTGCCTCTGGGCATGAACTCGTATACAAGCAATCTGTCTTCGTCTTCACAGCAATAGCCAATTAATTTCACCAAGTTTGGGTGCCTCAGTTGTCCAAGAAATATCACTTCAGCCTTCAACAAAACAATTGTCTTAATACTACATTAATATGGAAATGAAGGAACCAAGTAAAACAGAGTAAACGAATTGTGATTATTGCATAAAAATACAGATAATCACAAGTAAAAATAAATAAATAAACTACTGAATTTTTTAATTAAGTTTTAGGATGGACAAGGCCCAGTCCAAATAAATATACTTGGGCCTGTATATAAACTGAGTTCCAGCCTGCAGTTATGTTTATCCAATTGGGAATTAGACTTTTTATTGATCAAACAATAAAATATTTCACAAAATATGTACTGCATCCGTCTTAAATTCAATGTCCAAAAGTTGTCCGAATATAAATATTTATTTTATTAAAATTAATGTACTTTTCTTTAAACTCTCATAATTTACCTTATATATTTGATGGATGGATGAAAGCTCAACTGCACTAACTATGAAGCCTCAGATATTCATGAAGATTATGGTTATTTATAAAACTCTTATTCTTAATTCTTGTCATGTCAAATGTTGATAATTCAATGTGGTACAACATGAGTATTTTCTTTGAAGTATAAAATATTTTCTTTTATGATTATCTCTAACACCTTTTCTCTCATTTTATTTTACAACATTAAAAATTTAAAAGTATTCACCTGCCTTACTTTTTCTTATATGATCTGTCTATTTTTAATACGTTATATAGTTTTTTTTCTGAAAAAAAAAAAAAAAAACATAACGTGAGATTACAAAAAAAAAAATTAACTCGAGAATTTGTGAGGGAAATTTATTACAAACTATTTGTATTATAAAAAAGAAAAAAAAATCAGAGAGAACAACTTTGAGTTTAAAGTTCTCAAAGGATTCTTACAAGCCATTCGCGGTGTCCTTGAAGACCTTCAATATCAAGAAGCTTAACAGCAACAGCTTGAGCTTTCAAACCAGCTGGCCTTAAGTTATCATCAACATAGCCCTTGTGAACTGTTCCAAAACCACCTTCTCCAAGCAAGAAATTGCTCGAGAAATTCTGTGTTATCGCACGCAGTTCGTTGAGCTGAAAATCGAATAAGTCAGGGCCAAATGATTGTGCAAGTTCCTCATTTATACGAGCCGAGGATGACCGGCTAATATCCGAGAATGATAACCGGCGAATGGACGGTAATGGAGCAATATTTTTCGAAAATTCAGACCTAGACGGACGACACCGGCTAAAATTGCCACAAATTGTTTGATCTTCCACTGAACAGCAGTTTGCTGTAAATGGTTTCCAGGGTTTTTGTTCTTTCATTTTTTGGGTGTAGAAATTTGTGAAATGAGGAGGTATATATATAAGGACTTCTTATGTGAAAGCAAGAGAATGAAGGGATGAAAAGTGAGGTACGCCAGTCCAGATCGATATAGACAGGGGTATCTGTTAGAGCTTTACACACAGTGGCGGAGTCTGGATTTAGGGGCGGAATTGAAATTCACTCACAGTATAAAACGATATATTTGAGGTAGAAGAATATATTTTTACTAGAAGAGATGAATATAACAATACTTATCTTCGAAAAAAGACAGTAAAACTAAGAAAAAAAAATTGATGAAAAAAAATTTAAAAAATGAAGAAAAACCGACTACTTTGCAAAGACTGGTGTCACATACCATACTTCAAAATAATATAAGAAAGTTATAAAAAATAATATTATTTGATTAAATGTATGTATAATTTTATAGAAAATTTTATGTATTTTGGACATCAAAAAATAAAAATTGTTCATTTAAATTCGAATGAAGTGAGTAATAAATAGTATTGTAAATTTAAATTTTTCGAGAAGTGCATAATTTTCATATATTAAGAATCCATGTACAAGTGTATATGAGAATACACACTAGTACTATATTTTTAACAAACATTTTGGGGGACCGTGGCCCTCTCTTGCCCTTACCTGACTGCTTACACCGATAAATTTCCCTCATCGGATAGCTTGATCAACAACTAAGATTATAGTTATATCGGATCAACGATTCTTTTTCTATTGTTTTAAAACATCTGTAATCTCGATCGCTTTGATTAAACAATCTCGACCGTCAAAATTTATCTGACACAATACTGATGAAAATGTCATCTCCACTAGAGCTGATTTGTAAAGGGGGTTTAGGGGTAGGAGAGGACATTCTTACTCTAACTGCTCCAACCACTCAACTAAACAGGGTTTCTTGTTCTAATCTTTTTCTTGTGGAAAAATATTTGTCATTTTTGTCGTGAACTTCATGCAGAAAGAGTGAGTACAATATTTGTTGCAAAAATGTCAGCTTTGGTGACATTTGCATGCATTATTTGTCAAGTAAGTGAAGATTAGAATACTAAAAGGGAACAAAAACTTTTCGAGGTTGCCAATGTTGTTTGTCCCGTTTTAACACTGTGGCCTTATAAATTTTTTTTTTGATATTATATTCAATGATATGCAGCAAATCACGCACAACGGTTGTATAAACTGAAATATCTATTTGAGTAGAAGGTAGAATATAGTTTCAATTAAATGTCACTATTTTTATTAATTTTAGATATTCAATGTCCGACAAAGGAACTAATGGTATTTTATGTTTCTATAGATTAGGTTTATACTATTTTGTTTTCTCCATTCCCGGGGTTACATAGAGGAGCTGGTTGAAGAGAGAAGACGACAAGTTAGATCTCGTGGAAGAGAGGATGTACTATTTCACTTCATTATTAATAAGTAGTTTTGTGCCCGTTAACGACCGACTACTGACGGAAAGTAACGACGGTTTACCGACGGAACATATACCGACGGAATAACGACCAAACTTAACGACCAAATAGCGACGGAATTAGGGTTAGGGTTGGGCGACCGATTAGCGACGGATAGTGACAAATTTCGTCGCTATTATTTTCCCGGTTCTATTTTTTTATAAAATAGAGGGGTTTTTAAGGATAGAAATTATGAGAATTGGCAAAAAAATTGCAAGAAATTATAGAAAACCCATATATTAAAATCCAAGCAGAAATCAGCACTACCTCCCCTCCATTATTGTTTTAATCTTCTCAAAATAGATATACTTATTCCAATTGTTAAGGGGAAAAAAAGTTAGAAAAGGCAAGATTCTCACCTAAACCCTAAAAAACCCAACTGAAATCGGAGGTGGTGGCGACGCCTTGGAGGTGCCGGAGGTGGTAACGACGTCTTGGAGGTGCCGGAGGTGGTGGCGATGGAAGGAGAGAGTGGTTTCGCGGTGGATTTGGGGGGGAATCGCCGGAAGAGGTGGTGGTGAAGGTGAAGGTCGCGGCTGGGCAGAATGAAGAAAGAGGGAGAGGCTTCTTGCCTTATATATTTTTAGAGAAATAAAACTCACAAAACGAGTCCTTTTAAGGAATTTAATATTCCTAATTCCGTCGCTATTCAGTCACTATTATTTTCCCGGATTCTGCTTTTTATAAAATAGCGGCGAGTACGAACTAATATGAATATTTTTAGTAATTATTTGTTTATTAATAATCAATTATTAAAATTTTAACTCCATCACTTAATGATTCACGTAAATGCACACACAAATGTATTACTTGAATTGTTCTGCTTCGAGTATATATAGGTATTTTGTGAATAAGTATTAAGTTTTATTTGTTTGAATATTCAAGTTAATATGTGTGTGTGTGTGTGGGTGTATGTGTATATGTATATATATATATATATATATATATATATATATATATATATATATATATATATATATATATATGTAATAGTAACTAAAATATGCAATATGTTTCTATATATCTCTAGAAAATCCGCTATTTTATAAAAAAACTGAATCCGGGAAAATGATAGCGACCGAATAGCTGACGTAAAACCCTAATTCCGTCGCAATTGGTCGATATTATTTTCCCGATTCCGCTTTTTTATAAAATAGCGGCGAGTACGAATTAATATGAATATTTTTTGTAATTATTTATTTATTAATAATCAATTATTGAAATTTTAACTCAATCACTTAATGATTCACGTAAATGCACACACAAATGTATTACTTGAATTGTTCTGCTTCGAGTATATATAGGTATTTTGTGAATAAGTATAAGTTTTAATTGTTGGAATATTCAAGTTAATGTGTGTGTGTGTGTGTGTGTGTGTGTGTGTGTGTGTATTAGTAATAGTAACTAAAATAGGCAATATGTTTCTATATATGCAATATTTTTTTTTGGGGGCGTGTTTCTTTGTTTTTCAGTGAAAGAATGGGATAAGCTTGAGTGATAATTAGTAGCAAATTAAAAAAAAAAAATCAGAACTTTTTCAAGAGATTTGCTGGTTTTTTTTTACTCAAAAGGTATGTAATTCTATTGTTTATATAGTGTTTTTGTGATAATGTACATGGGTTCAAGCCAAAGATTTGGTTGATTTAAGATTATTGGAGTTTTTAAACATCCAGTGTAGTTTTCTTGGTGTATTATTGAAATGTATGCTAATTATATCATTTTAGTTCCAATAAGTAAATAATTGATAATCGAAGATAACAAGAATATTCATATTAGTTATATTGCACAATAAAATTCGCAACAAACAATATATATAGACAAGAGGCCATTAATAACATAGTAGACAAGATGCCATTATCACACGTTAATAATTACTTAAAAAATAAGGTTGAAAATCATCAAACATAAGATTCAAAGTTAATATGCATTTAATTATTAAGACTTGATATATGCAGATATTCTGTTTATAATGGAGGACCGTAGTTGGATGTATATGGATTTGACAACAAATGGTGGACCTCGTCATAGTTAAGAATTTATAGCGGGATTGAAACGATTTGTGGATTTCGCTGTTAGATGTCTACTAATGTACAAATGGATGGAAATTTATGTCGGAGGATTATTTAGAATGATTAATCTCTTTCTCGCTTCTTGGAATTCCAATATTGAAGTTGAGTAATATTTGTTGGTTTATTTTTTAGTACTTTATTACCATAAATTAATTGTCTTATTGTATAACTTTTTAACATAATTCAAAGTGGTAATTTCATTGCCATAAAATAATTAGATTCTTCAATTTTCAGATTGCAACTCATTCATTTCCAAGGATATACATATAAATGACATCAAGGAGTTTATGAGAAGTATAAACTTTGATTGTGAGTGTTGTAATGTAAATAAGAAGTGCACACTTTGATTGTGAGTGTTGTAATTCAAAGTGTGGACTTTGATTGTGAGTGTTGTAATGTAATGAAAAGTGCACACTTTGATTGTGAGTGTTGTAATGTAAATGAGAAGTGTAAACTTGTGTTTTTTAGTAAGATAATTGGTTATGTAATGTTAATTTTGTGTTTATTGATTATTTTTGCTATTTGGGATCTTATTAATACTGTTTCTGGTTTGTATTTCTGTGCGTATTGCTGTTTTTTATAATATGGATTTAATTAAATTTCATATTTATTTTTTTAAATAAAAAACAATTTTGCGACGGAATAGCAACCGAAATATCGGGCGCTATATTAGCCTCAGTATTCGGTCGTTAACCAGTCAAAAGTCAACAATGTTGACCATTCAGTCGGTAACTAGCGACCGAATGTTCGGTCGCTAGATTTTCCGTAGGTATTCGGTCGTTAACCAGTCAAAAGTCAACAATGTTGACCATTCGATCGGTATTCAGTCGGTAAATAGCAACCTAATATTCGGTCGCTAACCATTCCGTCGGTATTCGGTCGTTAAATAGTTAAAGTCAAAAGTCAACAATATTGACCATTCGGTCCATAAATAGCGACCGAATATTTGGTCGCTAGATATCGCGTCGGTATTCGGGTCGGTAATTTGCTTAGCGACTGAAAAAAATACACGACCACATCATCCGGTCGTTAATCTGTCACTAAACTCGCTTTAGCGACGGAAATGTCCGTCTCATTACTACGCTTTTCTTGTAGTGTACCCCATCCTAACCATTCTAGCTTGAGCAGTTTAGATTCCCATTCCCTACTTGTGCTTTTCCTTTTATTATCCAATTTCATCTCCCTACTAGTAACCCTTAACCCTGTAGAACCTTTTATCCTTTCTTTTATCTAAGCTCTTTCCCCTTCATTTATTGTATTTCTTGTCTTTATGGATCTCAAAAACCCTCATTTACTCACTGACACACCTTCTGATTCGATCACCCACAATGAACACAGTTTGGTTGCAAAAATTCTCTCTGACAAGAGAATAAATATGAGAGCTTTTATGACTACCATGATTGTAGCCTGGGATCTCTTTTTTAAAGTTAATTTCTCTATTCTAGAACAAAATCTGATTCTGTGCTCCTTTAGATTTGGGGATGATAAAAACAGAATATTAAGGAAATCCCCCTGGACTTTTAGGGGTTCTCATATTGTGCTCAAACCTTGGTCGTTGAATATCACTTTGAAGGAAATTGATTTTTCTTTCTCTCCTTTCTGGGTACAAGCACATAATCTGCCTCTTAATAAAATCAACTGGGACAATGCTGTCAGCGTTGGGAATTATGTGGGAAAGTTCCTTGAGGCTGATTTGGGATATAACTTGAATATAATGCAACGGAGTTATCTCCGTATCCGAGTTGACATTCCGGTGAATGAACCCTTGAAACTAGGTTTCTTTATGCATAAGGATGGTGCTGAGAGATGGGTTCAAATTAGATTTGAAAGATTAGCAGATTTTTGCTATAACTGTGGTAGAATTGGTCATGCATAGTTTCATTGTAATACATCAAGGAGAAACAAGGGTTTGGCTAACGATTTGGAATTTGATTATGGGCCTATGCTTAGGGCATTCATTCCTTGGAAACGATTAGATACATGGAAAACTGATAAAACAAAGATTGAGGAACTGAATATTGATGTTATGGTACAAGAGGCAAGATTCTCTCAGGCACCGGAATTCGTATTGGAAGGAGTCTCTGATATGGCGCTTGTTCAACTGGGAAGCAGGACAGCGGCTGATTTGATGTCATCTGATTTGGAAGTGACAAGGGATTTCCTTCCAAGCCGTTTAACGGTAACGTCCACAAGTCCGTTAATGCATACAAGTTCACATGGACCCTACTCAGTGGACCAAAGTCACATAGATAAATACAAGTCAGCCCAGGTATTACCCAAACCCGACCCACCTTTTAATTCTTTAAATAGCCCATCCGTGACTCATGACCATATACCAAGCCCAAACTCTCTTCCAGGCCCGAACACCATAGATAAAGCCCACTCTACTGTTTCACTCAAATCAGTTATGTCCAACCCTGATTTATTACGTAATAAAATGATAACTGGTCCAGCACAAAGAATATCCAATCCCCCTACCTAATCAAACCCGATATAAACAAACACATCTCACTACCCAAAAGAACCTTGATGCCTGACGCAAAAATAACCAAAAAGTCTAATTAATATCTAAATTCAGCAGTTTCTATGGCGTAGCCCCAAAAGGAAATTGGAAGACTTGTTTGACTCATCATAGATTGAACCATATCTAGTAAGGTGCGATTCCTCCGTTCCGATACACCACTCCATTGTGGTGTGCCAGGAGGAGTTAATTGCGAAACAATTCCACAACCCCTAAGATGTTCGTCAAACTCTTGGTTAAGGTATTCGCCACCTCGGTCTGATCAAAGTATCTTAATACTTTTACCAAGTTGATTTTGTACTTCATTTTGAAATTCTTTGAATCTTTCAAAAGATTCTGATTTATGTTTCATTAGATAGACGTAGCCATATCTACTGAAATCATTTGTGAATGTGATGAAGTACTGAAACCCTCATCTATCACTTGTGTTTATTGGTCCACAAACATCTGTATGTATGAGGCCCAACAAATCAGAAGCTCTCTCACTTTGTCTAGTAAAGTGAGCTTTAGTCATTTTGCCTAACAAGCAAGAATCACAAGTCTCATAAGACTCTAAGTCAAATGATGTCAAAATTCCATCTTTATGGAGTTTTGATATGCGTTTCTCATTTATGTGGCCCAAACGACAGTGCCAAATGTAGGTTTGGTTTAAGTCATTGGATTTAAACCTCGTAGCATTAATGTTATAGATGGGCCTTTTAATGGATTCATCGAGGTTAAGAACATAAAGCCCATTCATCAAAGAGGCATCTCCATAGAAGATATGATCTTTATGAATGGTGCAAATTTTATTCAGAATAATTAATTCAAAACCTTCAATATCCAAACAAGAAACTGAAATAATATTCCTACTCAAAGTTGGAACATAAAGACAATTATTCAGTTCTATAATAAGGCCAATTGGCAAAACTAAATTAAATGTCCTGGTAGCTACAACAACAACTCTTGCTCCGTTTGCTACTCTCAGGTCCACTTCTCCTTTTTCCAATGATCTACTCCTTTTGAACCCCTGCACATTTGCACAAATGTGAGATCCACAACCGGTATCTAATACCCATGAAGTAGGAGCAGCATATGTTAATTTCAATAACATAAATACACTGGAGAGACAATCAAACCGGCATTCCCCTTTTTCTTTTCTTCCAAGTAGAGTTTGTAGTTCCGTTTCCAATGGCTTGGTTCACCACAATGGAAGCAAACCCCTTCCTTTGGTGCCATGGCTTTGGGCTTGGGCTTGGGCTTGGGCTTGTCATTGCCTTTGCCTTTGCCTTTCTTGGCTATGGGCTTTCCCTTTCCTTTCTTCTTGAAATTCCCTTTTTGAACCATTAAGACTTCAGGGGTTTTCTTAATATTCAGTTCAGCCTGCTTGAGCATCCCGTGTATTTCATGTATGGTCTTCTCCATGACATGCATGTTGAAATTCATAACAAATTGGTCATACTCCGGTGGGAGTGAGTCCAAGATCATATCTGTGGCCATGTCATGACCTACGGGAGCCCCAAGTTTCTCAAGTTGATCAAGATAGCCCTTCATCTTAAGAATATGTGCACTTACAGAGGTGCCAGGGGCCATCTTGCAACTGTTCAACGCTTTAGTGGTGAGGAACCTTTCTTGACGGGCTTGCTCTTAGAACTTTTCCTTGAGCTGACCCATCATCTGGAAAGCCTCGACCCCTTCAAATATTTTTGAAGGTCGGTGCTCATTGTGACTAACATGAGACAAGTCACATCTTTAGAGTCATCAAAATGCTTCTTCCAAGCATCTCTTTCAGCTCTAGGGGCGTTGTTTGCAGATCGTTTAGGAATGTCCTTATCAAGAACGTATAGCTTTCTTTCCTGCTTAAGGACAATCCTTAAGTTGCGGGCCCAATCAAGGGAATTTGTCCCGCTCAGTTTTTCCTTCTCAAGGACGGATCGCAATGAATTGTGTGAAGTGTTGGTTGCCATTATCTACATTAAATTATTTGCAAAGTTATTAGATTTGATCAAAAAATCTTTCCACAATATCAACACTTGATAAATAGTGGGGAAAAACATTTTACAATAGTTATAGGAAAGCTTTGGCTTAACACCCATAATTAAAGTAAAATCAACTAATGGGAATGACATCTATATGTCCCGGCTATTTCCCATTTTATGCCCTATGCCCAAAACTATTTTGGTAGCCTAGTTAAGTCGAACCATGTCTAAGCACATGGAAATCACTATTTTCCCATCTCCTTTTACTTAGATAACCACTTATCCGTTGCTTTGGCAAGCAGACATAATGATGATCCAAGCTCATGGAGTGCTTAGGATATGGTAGGCATTTTAAGACTTAATTAAAACGATTTAATGTGACGTATAACAATCAATCCCCATAAGACATAAAATAAGCATCACATGCAAGATATCAAGCGTAAATGTAAATGTGATATAGCATGGCCTAATCCTATAATGACTCCCACGAGCCATGTGGGAGCCAAGGGTCAATCTAAGTCTATATCCATTTCATGGATAAAGTCTTCGATCCAGCATTCTCCAATCTTGTTACATAATTACATTGGCATACCCAGCCTTCAATGTAAAGCAGTAAAACTAATCTAAGAAAGCGATTACAATTTTACAACATTGAAAAACGGCTTGCAGGCCGTATTATAAAATTACAACCCAAAAAATATGTAAAACAAGAGAGGTATAGTAGGCCATGCTATCCACCATGCTAAAACTCACATAAAGCATAATGAAATAAAAGCGAATACATATACAAAGTCTTAGGTTAGCGGAACGCGGAGGGTCGCGCGACGCAGACCTCCACCAAAATCTGATTCTTCATCAGCTCATCAAATGAGTTTTTCTGCCCCGATTTTAACCCTAAATTGCCTAACATACATAATCGAATTATGCATTGGTTAATTGAATTAACCGAATTAATCGAATTAATAATGCATTCATAAACAGCTTTATGCATATAATCGATTGATAACAGATTAATCGAATCAATACAATTGCAATTGATGCATAATTAATCGAATTAATAACATACGATAGCAGTTCATACAATATTAATCGAATTAATAGCATACATAATAGCTTATGTATATCGAATATACAAAAACATATAAACATGATGAGCCGAAATCAGTTTATGCAAATATCACATATATTGAACAAAAGATACAATCTTTTCTATTTCCACACACACACATACCAAATCGGAATTGATATATGTTATGATGTGATTAACAATATCGAATTCAAATCGTATGAGCAAGGCTCTGATACCACTGAAGGGATTCATGGGCAGAAACTCGTTCTAAACACCCATGAGTCCTCCCCTGAAGGATCCGCTCATACAAAAACTGTAAAACACAAGAGGGGGGGGGGTGAATTGGGTTTTAATCAATCTTGTAAACTTTTTCAAATCTTAGCAATGCTAGTGTAGGTTTGAGCAAGATGATTAAAAGCAATACGAAAGCCAATCACAAGACAAAGGATTTAGAGTGGTTCGATTCACTTAGAATCTACATCCACTACCTTGAGCCGCACCCAAGGATTTCAACAACTTCACTAAGAAGGATTTTACACTTGTGGACAACTCACTAAGAGTTTTACAACACAACCACAATACAAAACTCACTAAGAGTAAATTGCCCACACAAAGTAGGACTTTTTCAAGATTAACCCTACCACTAAGAAAGGGAATAAGATGGTTAAAGAGAAAGGTTGTTCACTCTTCTAAGTGAAAGATATTTACCTTTGAAGTACAAGAATAATCCTCTCTTAGAACATAAGATGCACACTCTTTGTCTTGCTTGAGAAATAACACTCTTGAATGATTTAGATCATAGAAATGAAGAGCATTTGCTTTGTAAGTGTTTAGACTTGATAAGAAATCAATGTATATTGTATGTGCAAGTCTTATAGTCATTCTCTAGCTTTGGAGTATTTATACATTGCTTAGTGAATGGTGCAATCATGCTTAGAGAAAAATGGTGTAATCTTGCTTAGTGTTATTTTATCTCTAACTCATTTTTACCCTGGCATGTTTTGAGGGGGAGCATTTATATTTTGAATATATTATATTTCTCAAAACTAGCCTTGTTATGGAAGGAATGAGGAAAGGAGGATGGTTGGGAAATAGGGCTCTCCTAAGAGTCCCTAGATGCTATGGCAAATAGAAGATTATCATTCTAGTGCTTTCGTCTCTCGGGTTTTATCTTCCAAGCACTAGTATTTGTTTTTAGTTGATCTTTATCTTTTTGTCATGCTTCCTTGTGCTTAATGTTGTCCATATTCTATCTTATTACATCAAAGTTTGTCATAATCAAAAAGGGGGAGATTGTAAGCCCTAAGGGCGAACAAACTCAGTTTTTTATAATGGACAAACATTTGATGTTGTGTCTAATGATTTCAATCTTTGTGATAGAATAATGGTTCTCATAATGGAAGCTCTAAGTACTTCAATCAAGCCATGATCAAGATTCAAAGTTATACTTAAAGGCGCATCTCGTCGAGATTGAAGATTGAAGACTTAGGTTTGGTTAGAATAAGCTTAGTCTCTATAGTCTTAATCTTATAAGCTCTAACCAATGCTCTCATGAACATAAGCTTACTACACTCAAGTCTTGCATGCTCATAAACACGTTTTCAAAAGGCTAAGTTTCAAAAGGATTCTTATTTCCAAAAGCCTTTGTTTTCAAGGTCTAAATTCTTTAAAATGGTTTTCCAAATGTTCTTACTTGTTATCTTTTGGGAAAACATTTTTAGACTTTCAAAAGATTTCAAAATATGCTCGAAAAACGACTCGCAACGGTCAAATAACGGCTAGTTCTCGCAGAGTTCGTTTGACCGAACCGAGACCCTCGGATGACCGAACATAGGCTCGGTCGACCGTCCAACACCTCGGTCGACCGAAGTACATCAAACCCACTCTCTATAACTAGTCGGCTGATCCGACCTTGAGCTCGGTTGACCGACCTTCCTGAGTTTTGAGAGATTTGACTTTTCAGCATATTTTGAAATCTTTTGAAGTCTAAAAAGGTTTTCCGAAAAGATAACAAGTAAGAACATTTGGAAAACCATTTTAAAGGACTTAGACCTTGAAAACAAAGGCTTTTGGAAATAAGAATCCTTTTGAAACTTAGCCTTTTGAAAACGTGTTTATGAGCATGCAAGACTTGAGTGTAGTAAGCTTATGTTCATGAGAGCATTGGTTAGAGCTTATAAGATAAAGACTATAGAGACTAAGCTTATTCTAACCAAACCTAAGTCTTCAATCGTCAATCTCGACGAGATGCGCCTTTAAGTATAACTTTGAATCTTGATCATGGCTTGATTGAAGTACTTAGAGCTTCCATTATGAGAACCATTATTCTATCACAAAGATTGAAATCATTAGACACAACATCAAATGTTTGTCCATTATCAAAAACTGAGTTTGTTCGCCCTTAGGGCTTACAAAAACGAATCGAAAACAGCGAAAAATTACTTACATTGCAGACTCTCTAATTCGAAATAATAACAGCTTTATTATTCTCAGAAAATAAATGTCAGATACAATGAACCTAAACACATTCTAGATTCATTGAATCTGGACATGAAGCTCGTTAACTCGTCTATACGTGTGACCCTGTAGGTTCATATCACAATGGCAATGAAAACACACTTAGTAGTAGTGTGAGTTCATAAATCACAAGCGCTCCCTAGCAGGACATTGTGACTACCCAAAGTGAATGAATTTATGGTGGAACCTAATATCAATCCACTATTTTATCCCTTTGTCTCGCGATATCCTAATTAAGCATAAGGCATGGTAGTCGTCACCCTTATTAAGCTTAATAGTATTTATGCTCGATCTCCAGGTAGACTGTTCCAACAAATAGCATATGATAACCACTTTATCAAATACATTTGAGCACGGCCATGCATTTAGACAGTCTTTCCCTATCGAGGGGCCCATGGATATCTCTCTCTAATAATAGAGAGGGACAAATTCCTTACAATGCCTCTCACATTCAAGCCATGATAGGACGCTACATCCGATCATCAGTCGTATTGATTACTCGATTAAAAGTAACGCCCGACTGAGTCAAAACGTGGCTCAATTAATGCTAGAATCAATGGAGACATAAGGTCTAAGGATTCTAAAATAGTATTGAGGAAGTAATACTTATGACTTAGGACCATGAAGTATTACTTCTCTAACGGATCACGTCCGATACGATATATCTCAATATATTGCATCTATGATATGATTTGTACTTATTACACATGATTAGTAAAACATAATCATCAATCAAACATCATACTAGTTTTATTTCATTGTAAAGTAGATTACATAAAACTAGGGACAACTAGAATAGTAATTACATAAGCAAATGAGTTTTACTATCAAATCATGCATTTGATGTTCATAAGAAAAATTAACTATTAAGATGAAATGCTCAAAAAGATATAAAACGTACAACATATACTATTGGTACTAGGGTACTACTAACAATCATAAGCACAAACACTTGGGTATGCCATTCTGCTTTTCTGGTTATAAAAAGAAGTTTTTTCAAGACATTGTTAGTAAGGTTTCTAGAAGATTAAGTGGTTGGAAATTGAAAGCTTTGTCTCAGGCAGGTCGAGGAGTTCTTATAAAGACCTTCCTTCAAGCTATCCCTAGTTATATCGTACATACTGTCTCCCTTCCTAAACTGATTTCTCAGGATATTGACAAAGAATTATGAAGTTATGGTGGGGCTTCAAAGATGATGAACAAGACAGACATCTATACCTCAAAGCCTGGGATTCCATTTGTTTGCCTAAGGAATCTATAAGGGTTGGGTTTAGAAAGGCAGCTGATATTAATCATTCATTCAATACCAAGTTGGCATGGAGCATCTGTACTGAGAATGATAAACTATGGGTCAAGCAAATTCAGGCAAAATACTTGGAAGGTCAGAATTTGATGAATGCTGCAAGCTATAAGGGCCAAGCCTCTTGGATTTGGCAAGATATCTGGTCTTCTAGGCAGACTCTGAAAGATGGGATATGTTATAAAATTGGGTCTAATCCTTTAGTCAGAATCTGGTCAGACCCATGGATCCCTAGAATTAAAGGGTACAGACCAACTCAACAACTTAGAAACCCTGGGGATCCATTATGGGTTAGTGAGTTGATTGATACTCATTCTGGGACTTGGAAGAGGCAATTGGTTAGAAATCTTTTTACTTCTGAAGAAGCAAGTGCAATATTGGCAATTCAAATTCCACATTCTGTAGAACCAAGCACTATTTTGTGGGCTCCCTCTAAGTTAGGGAAATTCTCTGTAAGATCAGCTTACAAAGTTCACCAACAATGGAGGTATACTACAACTTCTAATGTCCCAAGAAGCCTTTGGAAAAGACTATGGCAAGCTAAAATGCACCCAAGGCACTTATTGTGGAGACTACTCTCAAACCTACTGCCAACCAAGGCAAGATTAGAAATTCTTATTCCCACAGGTAACTCTCTGTGCCTTTTGTGTAACTGCCATATTGAGAACACTGAACACCTTTTTCTGAGCTGTGATCTAGCTAAAACTATTTGGTGGAGGTCAGTGTGGAAAATTAGGATTGATTGCTATAAAGACTTGTCCATAATTAAATAGATTGAACATATTTTGCAACCTGAACTTCTCATCCCACTAGAACAAGATCAACATATTCATTTCAGTAATTTTGCAGTGGTAGCCTTGGAAAATATCTGGAAAACAAGAAATACTCTCTATTTTGGGGGAAAGGTTGCAAAGTGGGAAGATATTAGCAACTGTGTTAATGATAAAGCAAGAGCTTATTCTGATGCTGCAGTTAGCAGGAATCTAATTTCTCTCGAAGATAATTCAAACTCAACATTGGACCGCACTCCCCTCCAAACCTGGATGAAGATCAACTTTGATGCAGCATTCTTGGAAGGACACTACTATACTACTGCTATGATCATCAGAGATGAAGATGGTTTGATCAGAATGGCTGGCACATCTAGTGGAAATGCACCTGATGCATTTACTGCAGAGGCAAATGCTGCCCTTATGGCCATTAATTTTGCTGTAAGCAGTAAGCTGGAGAGAGTCATTTTGGAAGGTGATGCAACAAATGTGATCTCTTCTCTGAGAGGGAATATCAATAGTGATGAATGGCAAGGTCAATCTACCACTGATGAATGCAAGAGGAAAATTGAATTGCTAAGGCAAATTAATCATATTTCCAGAATTTGTAATAGGGCACCACACAATTTAGCAAAATGGTTTAAGATTAGTAAGTGTACTGGGATTATTCCCCTCTATTCCCTCCATTCCCTTATTCCTGATTTTTTTGTGATCCTGAATGTAATGGTTTAGGGGATGATCTTTTGGATGTAAGTGAATAACATTTTCTGTATATATAAGACTGTTTGCATAAAAAAAACTATAGGGAAATGACATATGCACCTTCTTATTTTATAAATGAAAAGAATTCAATATTTTAGGTTGAGGCTTTTATGAAATGTTAGTTGTGTGTTGAATTTATTATTTTAGATAATAAAGTTTTATTATTAATAAAATAAACAGATGTGATGTGGTGACGAAAGAGAATTTTTTCAATACCTAAAGATTGGAGATAAACCAATAAATATGTGATATCTGAAAATAATAACACGCAATCGTAAGTTTTCAGATTGTTTTTAAAAAAAATTAAGATAATGACACGGACAAATATCAGCTTGCTATGTCATCCCAGTCAGTTGACCAGTTACTAGTCAAACTGGCCAGCACACATTTGTTGACCATATTTTTATATTACTATTAATTTGTAAATAACTTTGGTATTTTTAATGGTAAAATTTAAAAAAAATGGTCAATTTTAATAGATAATTGGTAATTTTTTAATATTACTAATTTATTTTATAATCTTACCATTTTTAATTTGAAACTTACCTATTTATCATGAATATTTATATTATATTAAATAGTAAATTTAAATGAAATAATAGTGAAATTCATGGCATAAATGGTAATTTATTTTATAATAATGTTTAATTTGGTGAAAATTAAACTTGATATTTAAAAAGAAATTATCACATTGAATTATAATATTACTATTCACATCTTAGTTGTAACTAATTCATAAAATGGTAAGTTTAGAGAAAAATTGGTAATTGTATTTACATAATTTGTAAAGTTTGTTAAAGAATAAAAATTACTATATTAATATCTAAATTCAACGATTTTAGTACAAATATTAACATTTTAGGTTGAATTTTACAAAGAATTTGATCTTTTTTTTAAATAAAGTTATATATTTATGAACGATTGTTGTATTTTTGACACATTTGTTGTTTTAGGAAATTGTATTGTAAAACTTGAGAGAATATTTTTTTTAAGAATTTAAATTTTTTTTAACTAAAAAATGAGAAAGGTTAAAAAAAAAATTTTTGATTTTAATTAATCGTATACCGAAGAAAAAAAATCTAAACCTATAAGTTTTGGTCACCGTTTCTTCTTCTTACTTGTCACAGTATAGGCCGTTGTTGTTCCTCACCGGCGCGCTACCTCCCTACCGCCTTACCACTGAATAACGTCTCCATCGTCGCTCATCTGCTTCATGGTTTCTGCAGTACCGGTCAATAATGTTACTGAATAACGTCACAATTTATACACCATTGGTATATTGTAGCTTTCTATTTTCACTCTTCTCTCTTTTGTCATTTTATGATTTTATTAGTTTTTTTTTTTGTTTTATTCTTTTATATCTAGCTATTTTTTATAGTGATTATTAATTAATATAAAATGGGAAAAAACATTTGGTGGACCTTTTTTTTCTTTTGAGAATTTTCTCTTGTAGAAATTATTTTAGTTAATGAAAAATTAAGTATACTGTCCTCTTCTTGTAAGATTTTTTTACTTACTTAAAATTTTATTTTCTTTTATAATTTTACTTTTTCCATTTTATTTGGTTTTATATTAAAAAATAGATCAAATAAAGTTTCAAAATACTATATGGGTGAGATAGAGTATGTGAATATGTTAGATTTAATCATCAATATTGGGTTCGTTTGACTAAAAAAAAAAATTTATCATTATATTCTTTAAGAACTGATTATCAATTGCTTGTGATTTTGATACACTAAGATAATTTCTATTGTGTGTTCTCAATCTATATATTAAGTTTGTAAAGCGGTTGGGTAATATAGTTGTTCATTTCATTATTAAACAAGCACTTCATGATAAGTACCAATAAATGTTTGAAAGAAAGAAAAAAATTAAACTATTATGACAGAGAATGAATTAAACTATCATTTCCAGTAAAAAGAATTCAAAATTTTCATTACTTTTATATTCTTATCAAAATTGACGTGTTAAAAAATTATCCAAGACAATCAATTCGTCATTAACAAAAATATTTACTCCCAATTAGTTCATAAAATCTATAATTGTATTTTAAAAAAACTACCAAATTATTTGTAAAATCTACCCATTTACAACATAATAAAATTGAACTTAAAATGGTAAGGTTTGTACTAAAAGCGTTGAATTTGGATATTTATATAGTAATTTCATTCTTTAACAAAATTTACAAATTAGTTACAACTTACCATTCTATAAATTAGTTACAACTGAGATGGGAATGGTAATATTAGAATTCAATGTGATAAATTTTATTTTTTAAATAGTAAGTTTGTGCCTTAGATTGAACCGAACTCCCTCTCTAGTGTTGACGTTTCTCCCCTCTTTTGGGGCGGTGTGCTAGGGTTTTGCCTCTACTCCGCCTAGGGTTTTCGGTTCCCACCCCTCCTCTCGTACACCCCTTACACCTCTGTGGCCCTAGCTTCCTTCTGTTCCCATAATCCAAATGGACCGAGAAAGAGTCCGTAACCTGCTGCAATCCTCTCCATCAACGATATCGAATCGGAAGTTCTCAAAGTTACTCCTGATGATGTTGCAAAAGGTGAGGCGGAGTGCCGCCTTAGTCTTGTGGGGAAGTTTGTTTCCTCTGTGGATATTCCGATCAAGAATTTGAAGCTTGCAATGTTGAAGTCATGGAAGTGTAAACAAATCGATATTATTCGGCTACGATCCAATTTTTTCTAATTCTTCTTTAGCAACCCACAAGACGTTGATTTTGTCTTCCGTGATAGTCCGTGGTGCTTTGATGATTCCCTCTTAGTGGTGTCTCGGTGGAATCCGAGAGTGAATGTATCCGACGACGCCTTCATCCTAGCGGATTTATGGGTCCGGATTTGGGGCTATCACGGGGATTGCTACACCCTCCTAGTGGGCTTACGTATTGGCCGATTGTTCCACGATTGCCGTTAGGTCCAAGTTAGGGAAAACAAGCGGCTTTGGGAGAAATTCTTTAGCCTCAGAGTCGCGGTGGATTTTACTCAACCTATCCGGCGGGGTTTGACTATCGACACTCCAAATTATGGGAAGCCTTCAAGGCTTGTTATATATGAAGGCTTGCTCGTGTTTGTCATGGATGCGGCCACATGGATCACGCATTGAAAGTGTGTCCTCTCCAATTCTCTGAAAATACGGAAGCGAACACTAGGGCAATTATGTTTGGGGAGTATCTCTACCCTTCCTTAGAAAGGGGTTTGATATATGAACATGCTATTATGAATGATAAATCGGGTGTGAAAAGTTGGGCTAGGGTTTCGAAGAATGACCCACTGCCAGAGCTAAATCGCACTTCTTTGGATGTGGACAAGCATGAGCAAGTTTCTAGGTAAAATATGGGATCATCTCTCAGCCAATGGGCGACAATGTGCCCATGCATGCTCCCTGCATGGCTATTATCCATTCTCTCCATGTCCGACCCCCAAGTATTGTTTGTTTTTATTGCGGAATGCGCAGCCAAGGATTATGCAACTGCCACGACTTTAAGTGAGGTTTCCATACACATTGCTAATCCAGGAGGCTCTCTTAAGCGTCGGGGAGGGCTAAAGAAGACAGAAACTGGGCTGGGTTCTACTGCGGTAGCCATGTCAAAGCTAGGCTCCAAGCGACCTCTTGCCTCGGTTGTTGGGGATGATGGTAACGTTGAAGTCTTCTCGTCGAAAAAGCTAACTCGCTAGGCTTCTTTGACTGCACTATAACGGCGGAGGTTGCCTATGACCAATGAGTATATTATGATGGAATTGTCGGGGGTTAGGGCAGCCATGTGCAATTCGTAACTTAAAAAACCTGATACAGGCTAATAAGCCCTTGTTAGTTTTTCTTATGGAAACAAAATTATGTAGTTTGTGTTAGTAGTGCCCTAGGACCATTAGCACATGTTGTGCGTTTTATTACCTTTTGAGCATGTAATTGAATAGTTAATTACGCTTTTGATTATCAAATGTGTGATTTGATAGTAAAACTCATTAGCTTATGTAATTACTATTCTAGAAGTCCCTAGTTTTATGTAATACTTATTTACTATGAAATAAAACTAGTATGATTGTTGATTGATGATCTTGTTTTACTCGATCATGTGTAATGGATACAAATCACATCATAGATGCAATATATATAGGGATACATTGTATTGGGACGTGATCCGTTTGAGAAGTAATACTTCATGGTCTTAAGTCATAAGTATTACTTCGTCAATACTATTTTAGAATCCTTAGACCTTATGTCTTCATTGATTCTAGTATGAATGGAGCCACGCTTTTGACTCGATCGGGACGTTACTTGTAACAGAGTAATCAATACGATCGATGATCGGATGTAGTGTCCTATCATAGCTTGAATGTGAGAGACATTGTAAGGAATTTGTCCCTCTCTATTATTAGAGAGAGATATCCATGGGCCCCTCGATAGGGAAAAGACTCGTTTAAATGCATGGCCAGTGCTCAAATGTATTTGATAAAGTTGTTATCAAATGCTATTTGTCGAAAACGATCTACCCGGAGATCGAGCATAAATACAATTAAGCTTAATAAGGGTGACGACCACCATGCCTTATGCTTAATTAGGATATCGCGAGACAAAGGGATTAAATAGTGGATTGACAATAGGGTTCCGTTGTAAATTCATTCACCTCGGGTAGTCACAATGTCCCTCGCTAGGGGGCCGCTTGTGACTTATGAACTCACACTACTACTAAGTGTGTTTTCATTGCCATTGTGATATGAACCCTACGTGGTCACACGCATAGACGAGCTAACAAGCTTTCATGTCAGATTCAATGAATCTAGAATGTGTCTAGGTTCATTGTATCCGACATTTGTTTTTTCCGAAAATAATAAAGTGTTTATTATTCGAATTAGAGATAAGGGCAATTTTGGTATTTAACTAAAGCTGGGATTAAGTGGGAGTTGTTATCCGATAAAGACTCCCACTACCCTGCGAAGTCTAGGGGACGTGGGAGTCGAGTCGGGAGTCTCCCACAGCCGAGAGAAGTTGAGTAGACGTGGGAGTTGTTCTGGGAACAAACTCCCACACTCCATATAACATCTCTTAGCCGAAACCCTAGGTAACTAAGTCATTCAGCCGAAATTAAACAAGTAACCCGAAATCAGATTTCGGATTTCTCACCTCTCCTTTTTCTCTCTAATTCCCGAATCTCGTAAAGACGAAGAGCTAGCAATCACCGCTTGTTTCAGTCGCGTGGATACTGGGTAGAGGGAAATTCCGCAAAGGGAATTCCGTTGGTGAAAAGAAAGCTTCCAAGAATCTTCATCCTCTATTCAAGAAGTAGTTTCTTGAATCCGAAAATTGTAAGTTTTTACCGCTGTTTTTCGATTCGCTTTTGTATGAGCGGATCCTTCGGTGGGAGGATCCATGGGTGTTTGGAACGAGTTTCCGCCCATGAATCCCTTCAGTTTGGACATGAATAAAATTCGAATTTCTCTTGGTTATTCGTCTGGTTTTATTGTTGATCGTTGTGGTTTGGGCGGTGGTTTCTCCCTTTTTTGAACTGATGATATTCTTAATGTCACTTTGATTAGTTACTCTAGTGGACACATTGATGATAGGATTGAAGGAAGCACTGGTTCTAGCTGGCGGTTTGTGGGATTTTATGGTAATCCCTATCATGAACATTCACTATTGGACGTTGCTCCGTCGCTTGCATTCACTATTCCAATTACCATGGTTGTGCGCAGGCGCTTCAACGAAATTTTCTCTCCCATTAAAAAGGAGGGCACAAATGATATTAATCATAATCTCATAAGGGCTTTTCGAGACGTGGTATCAGATTGTGATCTTATTGATATTGGTTTCATGAGGCCGCGGTTCACATGGTTGAATGGTCGAGGAACGACTATGGTTCGTGAACGTCTTGATAGAGCTCTAGGTAATGCGAGTTGGAGGAACTTATTTCCGTCCGCAGTGGTTAATCACCTCGTGGCTTCTCACTCTGATCACCTCCCTATTTTGATTACTTCGGCAAAGTTTGCGAATAAGGGATGATATTATTTACCCCGATTTGACTCGCTTTTGGATACAAGATACTCGAGTGTCATGAGATCATTGAAGCTTCCCCGGAAGAAACCATTCATTCCCCGATGGTGATCGGCTTTATTCGGAAGTTGTTTGGGGCGAGGGACAAGATTAGGCAATGGGGTTCCAAAGCTTCTCGCAGCTATTGAGGGCCTAAAGGTCTCGTCCTTGATTGACCTACGTTCATTCCTTTTGGAAGGGGACAGTCTGGAGATCATCTCCTGCTTGGGGTGTTTGGACCAAGATTACCCTCCTCTAGGCTCTGCTTTTTTAATTTGCTAAATCAATCATACAATCTTTTGATCTGGTTACCTTATTGTTTGTTAAACGCTCCGCAACCTGAGTTGCTCATTGTTTAGCTTGTCATGGTCATAATTATTCTTCCATGTTATGGGGCCGCTTTTTTCCCATTTCTATAATGGCTTCGATATCTAATGATCGCATTTTGATTACTTAATAAAATGCACCCGTCTGGGTTTAAAAAAATAGTAAGTTTAAGTTTTCACCAAATTTATCATTATTATGAAATAATACTATTTATGTCATACAATTCACCATTATTGCATCTAAATTTACTATTTTATATAATATAAATATTCAAGATAAGATTATCAAGTTTCAATTTAAAAATGGTGAGATTGTAAAATAAAGTAGTATTATTAAAATATTACCAATTATTTATTAAAATTGACTAATTTTTGTTTTAATTTTACCATTAAAAATACAAAAATTACATACAAATTAATAATAATAAAAAAATATTGTCAACAAATGTGTGCGGACCGGTTTAACTGGTAACTGGTCAAATGTTTAGGATGATGCGGCATGCTGACGTTCATTCATGTCATTTATCTTAATGTTTCAAAAACAAATATGAAAACTTACTATTGCAAGTTATTTTTTACACATCACCTATTTATTTGTCTATCTCCAATCTTTAGGTGCCAAAAACAATCCCTTTCGACACCACAACACATCTATTAAATTTTTTTTGAGAGAGAGAGAGAGATAGAGAGTCCCTTGAGAATCATTTCAATGGAAAATTCCGGTAACATGTTCGAAGCAATAGTGATAGGGGTAGGCGTTATGGGAAGTTTCACGGCCTATCAAACAACCAAACGAGGTAAAAGAACTCTCCTGCTCGAGTAATTCAATTTCTTGCACAACCGTGGTTCCTCCCATGGTTAATCAAGAACTATCCGGGCCACTTATCCCGAAAACTACTATTCCAAGATGGTCATCGAATCTGCAAAACTATGGGAAGAAGTTGAATATGAAGCAGGTTACAAAGTTTACTTTAAGACATCCCAATTTGACATGGGTCCATCAGACAACAAGGCTCTCCAAGAGTCATCTCCAATTGTTTGAAAGATTCCATCCCTGTTCGAATTCTTGACCATAGTCAAGTGAAAAAAGAACTTTCTGGAGAGTTGGAAAAACCTGAAAACTGGATCGGTTTGGTAACTAAAATCGGCGGCGTTATAAAGCCCACCAAGGCTGTTTCGTTGTTTCAAGCTCTGGCAATGAAAAATGGCGCAACTCTTAGGGACAACGCTGAAGTCATAGACATAAAGAAAGAAGGGGGTATTTTGGTAATTAGCACAAAGAATGGGAAAAGATATTTTGGTAAAAAATATGTTGCGACTGTTGGGGTTGGAAAAAGAAGTTGATTGAGGTGGTTAGTGGGAAACGATTGCCAATACAAGCATTGGAAACAACTTTACATTATTGGAAAGTAAAAGAGGGATATGAAGATGAGTTGAAGATTGAAAATGGTTTCCCAACTTTTGCAAGCTATGGTGAGCCTTACATCTATGGAACCCCATCTCTGGAGTTCCCAGGCTTAATCAAGATCGCCTTGCACGGCGGCCGCCCTTGTAACCCACACAATAGAACGTGGAATGCATCATCAGATATGCTGAGGCATGACACGTATGTAGGCCCCTCATAAAACTATTATTTTCTTAGTTCTTTCCATAGGTTAACAAAAAATATTTTCTCACTCTTAAATTGAATATTTTAGTTTATCTTAAAATGTTGTTTATATTATTATTTTCACTAAAATTTCATAACTAATTTCTTTATTATATTTAAGCGATGTGACATTCAATAACATATTAATTCTCTAATATCTATTTATAGATATTGTTATTGTAATCAGTTAATTTATGTTATTCTTTTACAAATTAAATATACTCATTTAATTTGGAATCGAAAGTGTAATCTTTTATTTTCCTTTTTTAAAATAATGTCATGCAAGTCTTGGGGAAAGAATGTTATGTATGGTAGATTTAGCTATAATTGTCCCTCGATTATTTTTTCTTTTGTCCAGATATCTTTAAAGTTTGTTTTTGATTTTTTATACCCTTAAACTATTTTTCGTTTATCTTATTATATATTTTCATGGGGTTTTCGATGAGAAATATATATTTTACTGTGATACTGTCTTATATTGCACGTACAAACCGTCATGAAGGAAAATAATTTAAGGGTATAAAAAATTTAGAATAAACTTTAAGAGCATCTTATAAAGAAGGAAGATAGTTGAGAGGCAATTGAAGACAACATTCCTATTAATATGATAATTGTTTTCTGTTTAAAAAAAATATGAAGGTTGTCCATATCTTACTAAAGTAAAGATTTATTTGAAATGACACATCATATTTTTATAGCATACAACTTCTTTTCATAATATAAGTTTTGTATATATTTTATTATAGATTAAAGAATTGGAGACAAGGTACAATTTTACTATTATGCTCTTAAACAATTTAACATATCCTCATCAAGACTCAGTCATTAACATATATTTCTTTCTCTCTATTTCATGCTATAGAAAAGGAAAAATTTTAAATTTATACTTAAAAAATTAATAAAATTAATACATATATAATTGGGAAGAGATAGATAGACTAAAAAATACTTGTATTATGAAATAGAGGGAGTATTGAATTTTGGACCTGAAATTGAAGTTATGTCTTGCAGGTATCGTAAATATATTAAATGAATGGGTTAAAGATAGATTTGGGGAAAAGATCATGGAGTCAAATGGACCAGCTATGGCACAATCTTGCATGTACTCAATGACCCCAGATGAAGACTTTGTCATTGATTTCTTGGAAGGGGAATTTGAGAAGGATGTGGTGGTAGCGGTGGCTTTTCTGGGCATGGATTCAAGATGGCACCTTTAGTTGGGAGAATATTAGCTGATCTAGTTCTAGATGGAGAAGCAAAAGGGGTGGACCTCAACCATTTCCAAATAAGGAGGTTTGAAGGCAATTTTAAAGGCAATATAAATGATTTTGATGATCAAGTCAAGTAATATTTCGTGAATTGAATTTGTGGAATTGGTTAGAAGGAGGAGCCCAATTCTTATTACAGTCTAGATACATCTCCGGAATGAATTTTTTTGAGTCAAAATAGTTGATTTACTGTATGATTGAAGAGATTTTTCTCCTCAAGATAATTAATCAGTTGAACTCACTAGTGGATTGTTGCGTGATTATTATATCCATCATTTTTGTCCTTTAATCTCCCCTTCGAATAATAAATAACATATCTTTTTTTTAAGCTCTTGTTTTTTTTTTAGGCTTAGGCGAAGTGGAAGAGGAGTGAGGGGAATGACACATTTTTGTTCCCCTAAAGAATGTATTTGCATTTACAATTATTTTATGGGTAGTGATATACGACTAAAACTTAGCCAATTAATTAGCTAAAAATCAAAATTGAACGGGGACAATACTAGCCTGGCCTCGACTTCCTTTCAATCATTTCACTCTAATTTTCGTTTCTTTTTGTCTTATACCTACATCACCTTTTCATTTATGTATGGGACATAGACGTGGCGTATCACCTGGTCAGGTGCGGCGATCAAAATTTATGCACATGCGAGACGTTTCTTATGTTGTTGGATCACCTCTCTGGTGATTTCAACAGTTGGATTTAAAGAAATTACAATTTCCCAAGAAAATTAATTTTGAGAAGGCCGGAAGAAGGACAGTGGTTTTTTTGTATTGGGTGAAGCGACATGACGTATCAAACGTGTATGTTGTGGTTGTATTTAATAGTCTTACATGTGTCTTTCTCTCATCCTTCGTCTTCTACCTTGTGCTTTCTTCATAAATGAGATAAATGATACGACAAAAAATAACCAAAAAAGACCATAAAGTGGTATTCAACATATATAGCGCAATATCATCCAGCACACGAACTATAGGGCACTGACATTTGCACTATCAGTTTAACTATACCTTCTTATTTTATAGATGAAAATACTTCAATATTTTAGGTTGATATTGTTTTGAAATGTTAGTTGTGTTGAATTTATTCATTTTAGATATTAAAGTTTTATTACTAATAAAATAAACATGTGTTGTGGTGCGAAAATGGAATTTTTTCGGCACCTAAAGATTAGAGATAGACCAATATATATGTGACATGTGGGAAAAAATAACCTGCAATAGTAAGTTTTTAGATTTTTTTTTTTTAAAAAAAAATATGATAGTGACATAGACGAATGCTTGCCTGGCATGTCATTCCAGTCAGTTCACCGGTTACCAATCAAACCGGTCAGCACACATTTGTTGACCATATTTTTATATTATTATTAATTTGTAAGTAACTGTGGTATTTTTAATGGTAAAATAAAAAAAAAATTGGTCAATTTTAATAAATAATTGGTAATTATTTAATATTACTACTTTATTTTATAATCTTACCATTTTTAATTTGAAACTTACCATTTATCATGAATAATTATATGAAATAGTAAATTTAGATGCAATATTTGTGAATTACATGACATAAATAGTTTGGTAAAAATATTTATTTTTATAATGATTAGTTTGGTAAAAATTAAACTCACTATTTAAAAATAAATTTATAACATTGAATTCTAATATTACCATTGATAAAAGGGCTAAAGGCACTAAATGGCCACGTGCTATTTCACTATTTTGGGTTAGTGCCTCAAACAATTACTTCTGCTACATTTGGCCATAGAACTTTTACGGGCTGCACATTTTAGCTTCCGGCCAAAATTTCAAAAAGGACCCCACGTGTCGGTCACGTGAGGGGCATTTTGGTCATTTCCTTGCCTTCTTTCTTCTTCCCAGCAAAATCACCATCACCATCTCCACCCCACCCACCCCCATCAGCTGCACCATCTCCATCCACCAAACATCATCCACTCCTCCTCCCCCAGTCCCCCGCTGCCACCGCCACCAAACATCATACACCCCCTTCTCCGCCCCCTGAATATTCAAAACCCAATTTTAAAAATCATTTTTTTTGACATAATCATAGAAATTATAACTTCAAGACCCCACATTTGATGAAAAATTAATGAAACCCATTTCAATTTCCATTTTTAATGAACCTTTAATATACATGGAATGGATTAATCCATATGCAGATTGAAGAAAGAAATCCATAAACTTTTGAAGCTCTAATTGAAGAAAGAAGATGGAGGTTTGGTGGGGGTGGAGATAGTGGTTTTGCGGCTGGTGGGAGGAGTGGGGTGGAGATGGTGGTTTTTCTTGGAAGAAGAAAGAAGAAGGTTTGGTGGGTGGAGATGGAGGTTTGATGGGGGTGGAGATGGTGGTTATACTTGGAAGAAGAAAGAAGACAATGAAATGACGAAAATAACCCCTCACCTTACCGGCACATTGGTTTTTTGTGAAATTTTGGCCGGAATTTTGGCCTGAGTTTAAATCATGCAGCCTGTAAAAGTTTCATGGCCAAATGTAGCGAAAATAATTGTTTTGGACCCTAACCTGAAATAGTGAAATAGCAGGTGACCATTTAGTGCCTTGAACCCTTGATAAAATGGTAAGTTTAGTGACAAATTTGGTAATTATATTTATATAATTTGTAAATTTTGTTAAAGAATAAAAATTATATAAGTATTCAAATTCAACGCTCTTAGTACAAATCTTAACATTTTAGGTTGAATTTTATTACTTTGTAAATCGGTAAATTTTACAAATAATTTGGTCTTTTTTAAAATAAAATTATATATTTATAGTAATCAATAAATACTAAAAAAACATTAGCTAGATATAAAAGAATAAAAAAAACTAATAAAATCACGGAAGAAGATGAGCAACGATGAAGATGTTATTCAATGGTAAGGCTGTAGGGAGGTGGCGCGTTGGTGAGGAACTGCAACAACCGGTACCGTGTCGAGGAAGAAGAAGAACAACAAATGGTGATGAAAACCCCTAGGTTTAGATTTTATTTCTTGGGTATACGGTTAAGGAAAACAAAATTTTATTTTTTTAACCTTTTTCATTTTTTGTTAAAAAAATTTAAATTCTTGTAAATGTTTTTCTTCTTGTAAATGTTTTTCTCACAAGTGTTACAATACAATTTTCTAAAACAAATTTGTCAAAATACAACAATCCTTCATAAAAGGGACTTTTTTTTTTTCTTTTGAGATTTTTCTCTTGTAGAAATTAATTTTAGTTAATGTAAAATTACGATATTGTCCTCTTCTTGTATGTTTATTTCCTCACTTAACGTTTTATTTTCTTTTTTAATTTTTGAGTGAATAACCTATTTTGAACTTGAAGTATTATTGATTTTTGTGTTTTAGACTTAAACTTTGTTTTCGACTCTTACTAGACTTAAACAATTTACGAGTGCATCGATATACAAAAATCCAAAATTTCGACCAAAATGGGTCACGTAACTGACATGTGCTGATCATATTGGGGACAGTTTTGTCCGCACAAGAAAATAACCATAATTTTACTTAACTCACCCATCCCTCCACCCCGCACCCCAACCACCACCTCCCACCTCCCACCTCCCCCCTCGTCAACCACCACCACTCCCACAGCCCAAGCCACCCCCGACATGTGATCTATTGTTAAGTGGTGCAGAATTCTTGGCTTGAATTGGGGATTGCCAAAATTGAAGAAGAAATACAAGTTTTAGCAAAATATTGAAAACCCACATAAAAAATTGCAGAGGAACATTCTGGACGGTGAATCAGAGGAACATTCTAGCCATCAATAATTTTCGTCCTAAAAAATAGAATTGATGAGTTTAGGCTATTGATATATAAAGAAAATGGGTAAAAAATGGAGTGATAAAAACAAATGGATTTTCAAGAATTGTTGGTGTAACATAGCTATGTAATGTGTTTAGGCTATTGAGTCTCAAGTTAATTTTGTGGTGCAGGTTAATTCGGTGGTGATGGTTGGGGAGGGGGGATGGAGATGGTGGTGGTGGTGGCGGTTATGGTGGGAATGATGTGGAGGCGATGTTGAAGATGATTGGATGAAAAGATGAAGTTGGATCGGTTTGTATACGGTGGGTTAGAATTCGAGTTTTTTCTTCTGCTCGGACATATTTGCCCTTGCAAAAACGACGCCGTTTTACACATCAGTCAGATTTTGGACGGAATTTTGAATTTTGTCTATATCGGGGCACCAGTGAATTGTTTAAGTCCAGGATACTTTATTGGTGAGATACAGTATGGACATATGTTAGATTTAATTATCAAAATTGGATTCGTCTGGCTAAAAGTCATGGCTTCGTCCCTTCTCTAAGTCTATATATTAAGTTTGTAAAGCGGATGGGTAATATAACTGTTCATTTCATTATTAAAGAAGTGTTTGATAACTACCCATCAATGTTTCAAAGCCCAATTTTTTTCTCCTGTAATGGTTAATTCTATTATGACAGAGAATTAATTAAATTACCATTTCCTTTATATAAAAAACTCAAAATTTTCATTACTTTTACATTCTTATCAAAATTGACTTGTTAAAAAATTATCCAAGTCTGTCAATCCGTCTTTGCAAAAAAACTTCACCCCCAATTAGTTGATGAAATCTATAATTGTATTTCAAAAAAGAGAAAATCGCTATATATGTACACCAACTATTTATACTTTTCTCTAAATAGCACAAAGATAAAATTAGAGCCTACACGTACATGAACTATGCACGCGGCTGCTCTATTGGTCAAATTAAGGATTCAGGCCAAATTCTGTCAAAAAAAGCCATGTGCACGGCACATGGCTTCGACGAGAAGGGCAAAATAGTCATTTTATATCCCCCTCTCCTTCAACACCTCACACAGCACCACCCCCACCAACTACCCCTGTTCCTACTTCCAGATGCATCCCCACCCCAATCTCACCCATTTTTCCCAATTCATATTCTTAGAATGTAATGGTAATAAATTATCATAATTCATATTCCAATCAAGAAGAATGCAAAATTCTTTATTTCTTCAGGAGCAAAATTCTTCTTCCCGAAATGAATCATCCATGGATACCTTGCATAAAATTCTTCTTCCCAATTCATATTCTCAAATTCAATTCAACAACAAAAAAAAAAAAAAAAAAAAAAAAAAAATGAGGTGACGTCATCTGAAGGAGTGTGTCCTACTAATAGTCACCGGAATTTCGACTTGAACTTACCTGCCTTGCTGGAGTTTTGGGCCGTCGGCAGTGATGATGAGGTCATCAAAATTGGCCTCCATTGTTGCTTTTCAGGCATAACATCAAACACCTGGTCTTCAAGAATCTGAGATGGGATCACAGAAAAATCCAATTGAAGAACAAATCAACCACCACCATCCAAACCCAGTTCAACTCAGCCCATAAAATTGGTTATTGTATTGAAAATTGGTCTCGGTGAAGTAGAGGGTGGTGTAGGAGGAGGTGGGGTAGGCGGAGGTGCTGGTGGTGGCATTGGAGCAGGTGGTTTAGGAGGAGGTGGTAGCTTCGGAGGCGGAGGCGGAGGCGGAAGCGGAGGTGGTTTAGGATGAGGGTTTGGAGCTGGTGGTGGTTTTGGAAGAAATGGTACTTATTGACCATTTTAATCTCCATTATGGCGACATGTGCTGTGCACATAGCTTTTTTTTTTTTTTTTGACGGAATTTGGCCTGAATCCTTAATTTAACAAACAGAGCAGCCGCGTGCATAGTTCATGTATGTGTAGACTCTAATTTTATCTTTGTGCTATTTAGAGAAAAACATAAATAGGTGGTGTACATATATAGCGATTTTCTCTTTTAAAAAACTACCAAATTATTTGTGAAATTTACCCATTTACCAAAAAATAAAATTCAACCTAAAACTGTAAGATTTATACTAAATCCATTGAATTTTAATATTTATATAGTAATTTTTATTCTTTAACAAAATTTACAAATTATGTAAATAAAATTACCAAATGTGTCACTAAACTTTCCATTTTATCAATTAGTTACAATTGAGATGAGAATGATAATATTAGATTTCAATGTGATAATTTCATTTTTTGAATAGTAATTTTAATTTTTCACCAAATTTATCATTATTATAAAATAAATTACTATTTATGTCATGCAATTCACCATTATTGCATCTAAATTTACTATTTTATATAATATAAATATTCATGATAAGATTGACATGTTTCAAATTTAAAATGGTAAGATTATAAAATAAAGTAGTAATATTAAAATATTACCAACTATTTATTAAAATAGACTATTTTTTTATTTTAATTTATCATTAAAATACAAAAGTTGCATACAAATTAATAATAATATAAAAATCTGGTCAACAAATGTGTGCAAAACTGTTTGACGGGTCACCGGTCAACAGTTCGGGATGACGTGAAAAACTTGCATTCGTTCATGTCATTATCTTAAAGTTTTTAAAAGCATATGTAAACTTACTATTGCAGGTTAGTTTTTACACAAATCACCTACTTATTTTTCTATCTCCAATTTTTAGGTGCCGAAAAAATCCCTTTCGACACCACAACACATCTCTAAAATAAAAGAGTGAAAAATGCAATAAATTAAAAGAAGAGAGCAAATATCACATCATGAACTATATTCCACACAAGGACAACAATATTAAGTAAGGATTGGCTGTTTAGTCTCGTCTATTAAACATTTTTAAAGATAGATTTGGGGACATGATCGTGGAGTCAAATGGATCAACTGTGACACAATCTTGCATGTACCACTATGGCACTCAGGTCATGGCACATATTGTATATGGAACTTATATTGAAATGCCATATTTTGATGGCCCTTTTTAATATGCTGCACAAAAATGCCATGAATTTACGACACTATGTAAAGATGGCACAAATAATGCCACTCAAACATGACATAAGATTGAATAGCCACTAATTTGTGGCATTTAGTAAAAGAGCAACATAATGTGCCACTAAATATGAATAAATTTATAAACGTCGATTGTTTTCGAACAATTTCTTTTTTCTTTTTATATGATTTTACCCTAAAAAATTCAATTTTCATTCGATTTGATGGAGCCATTAATCATTTTTATAGGCAAGTTATATATATATATATATATATACACACACAAAAGAGCACTGAAACATGCTACGTTTATAAAAAAAAAAAAAAAAGGGTAAAAAGCGCTCATGCCCCCTTAAACTATTACCTTTTTTGGTTTTTGACCCTCAACTAAAAATGGTCAAGTTTTACCCCCTAAACTATTCTGTTTTTTGGTTGGTGACCTTCTATCCATATTCTCTGTTACATCTTAGCGGAAGTCCAAAAATTCAGGAACACTGAGCTATATTCCAACCAAAAAACCCAATTCTATAGAGAACCAACACGAAATCCGAGCACATATTCTTACTCACAGTGAAGAGACGAATCAGAGTATAAATTTTAAGCATCAAATTCTTCAATAATCATCCAAAAAAGGCCTAAAACTAATGAACTACAAATCTGCCAAAAAAACAGTCCTAGAAACAGAAATTTTCCAAAGAAAAGCCCAGACATATTAGACCATTACACTAAAATCCAGTTATAAGCACTTGTTCATAATTAAAAGACACATCTATTTGTGAAGTTTGAAGTTCAAACTCATCAAGAATCAACCAGAAATCGCAAAAGAAGAATGGACAAAAATTCTCCCAGAAAATAGTCACGAAAAACAGATTTTTCCAAGGAAAAGCCCAATCTTTTGAGACCATTACTCCTAAATCCAAACATAAGATCTTATTCTCAGTTAAAATAAGAAGATTTCTTTAAAGTTCTGTAAAGTAAGATCCTAATTCATAAAGTATAAATTAAAAAACGCAAAATAGTGAAAGTACCACAGTTCTGCCAGAAACCCCAATTTCAATTATAAACTTTTAATTTAGGAAGATTACTAGCCAAGAACTCCAAAATCAGCCAAAGTAGACCTTTGTATATCTTCTTAAAGAAGAATAATCCAAGAGAAAAGCGTCCAAATCTTCAAGAACATCCCAAAATGCCCCCATTATTTGGACTTTAGTTAAGATGTAACGGAGAATATGGATGGAAGGTCACAAACCAAAAAACAGAATAGTTTAGGGGGTAAAACTTGACCCTTTTTAGTTGAGGGTCAAAAACAAAAAAACAGAATGGTTTAAGGGGCGTGAGCGCTTTTTACCCTAAAAAAAAATTAATGAACGGGGAGCTCATTATGTTGTGGATGTTCCTTTTACTCCAGATGGTTCGAACAACATTTCAAACGTCGGATCGAGGGATCCAACAGTTGAGAGAAAATAATTATTTTTAAATATTAAAATAATTATTTTCAAAAAATAGATATTTAAATATTTGAAAATAACTATTTGTTTTAACCGTTAGATCACTCAATCAGACAGCTGAAACATTGTTTGCACCGTTTAGATTAAAAAACACACGCATCTTACCAAAATTGCTACTGAACTCAAATCCATCGTTAACTTCTTCCGTGTATGAGTGCCATCGTTATCCTTCTTGAAATCCAATTTCTCAAAATTGGGCTATAGCGCTCTTTCTCCAAAATTTCCCGCTACCATTCTGAAAAATCACGCGCAATTTGGCGGAAAGAGAAATTTGCCAACTCCAAAGCTCTAATTTAATGAAGAACTCTTAAACAAAAAGGGTTTCAAAAGGCTATGTTTTTGAAGAATTCGCTTTCGAAAGTGACTGCAGACAAAACTTATTTTCACACACCCTTTTATGAAGAACAATCAACATCTAGGTAATTTGTAATCCATTTGTTGAATGAGGATTTTCTTTAATTGGTTGTTTTGGGATTATTGTGTATAATTGATTGTAAATTTCTGGTTATTTTAGGATTATTGTTTATAATTGATTGGCTAATTTACACTTGAGGGATTAGCGAAGGATCGCTCAACCTCACATTCTTGTCATCGAAAGTTTGTTCATTATTTCATGCCACCAGATTACATGATTGTCCTGAGTACTTGTGTTTTCTTTCTCTTTTTAAATTTTAAATTTTTTTGGTTACGAGCATAAATCGATTAGGACTTTTTCACTCGATGCATAATTCATTTTTTCTATTTAGTGAAGTCTTGAAGGATTTGGAACAACTTTATCAAGTAAATTTCGCAACTTAGACGTACTTCGGCTTATCTAAGGTAATCAAACTAGTTTTAGCATGTTATTATTGAGTTAATGTCGGTTAATTCTGAATCATTTTTCAAGAATGATCTGATGAGTTTTGAATTTCATGTTTATTTGGTATTTTGACTGTTTTCACTCAAAGCATAATTCTTCTTTTCGTATTGCATTTTAGTGTAATCTTACTTATTAATTTGTTGTATTTTTCGGTTGTGGATTCATTATGGAGAAGAGCTGGATAAGATTAAATCAATTGATGAGTTTCACGTATAAAACTGGGGTGAAGGAGTTTCTTAAATTTTCTTATACTAAAAAGAATACAGGGTCAGATTTAAGATGTCCGTGTAGGAACTGCAGAAATTCAATAAATCAAAGAGAGATAACAGTTTACGAGCATTTAATAATGCATGACTTTCTTCAAAACTACACTACTTGGATATATCATGGAGAAGAACCATCTAATCTTGAAAATGACGAGTTTAATGAAGCTCTTAAACACCGAGATGATTTAAAGGGTATGTTGCATGATGTTTTTCGATTGAGACTCAAGAACATCAATATCAGGTAGATAATGAGAAGCATGGAGGTACAAGGGGAATGGACGAAAAAACAAAATATTTTTACAAGTTATTGAAAGATATAGAACATGAGTTATATCCAACTTGTAGGAGTTTCACTTTTTTAGCATTCATTGTTCGTTTATTGAATGTGAAGACTGTAAGCATTTGGAGTAACATGTCATTTAGTATGTAAATAGAGTTATTAAGAGAGGCATTTCCACATATTGATTTTTTTCCAAGCAACTATCGTGAGACTTAAAAAATCATTAAAGACTTGGGTCTTGAATATATGAAGATTCATGCATGTCCAAATGATTGTTTACTTTATGTGAAATCCATGGAAAAAGAACAAGAATGAAAAATATGTCACGCACTTCGATATAAACAGTTTGATGATCAATTGGATCGGGGTTTTGGGAAGGAAAGAAAAGTACCCGCAAAACTTGTGAGATATTTTCCATTGAAGCCATGACTTCAAAGACTGATCATGTCTTAAAAAACGTCTTCATTAATGAGATTGAATGCAGACAAACGAATAAATGATGGAGAACTCAGGCATCTAGCAGATTCATTAGCTTGGAAACCAGTTGATGAAAAATTTCCTTCTTTTGGTAGTGATTGTGGTAATGTTAGGCTTGGGTTAGCAAGTGACGGTTTTAATCCATTCAAGAGTATGAGTGTTATCCAGACACAGATGGATTTATAGACACATAAACATATGCAATTCCCAATGCATACGAGTCTCAGTTGCCTGAGTTTTCCAATTTTGAAGAAAGTTCAAAAGATGATCAAACCTCTGAAGAAGAAAAAAACGATGGTAAATTTCCTTCTATTCATTTATTTTTATTTATTTGACTAAGTGATCTTTGTAATTTTTTTTTATTAAATAGATTCATATTTAGCGCAACAAGATACTGATATTAGTAGAGGTCAAGCAAAAATGGGTAATGAGTGGGGTAAGAAGAAACTGAATCTTATTTTCAATCAATATAACCAGTCAATTGGACCTAGTTTATTGACATTAGCAACCCAAATGGGTGTTATGGCTAGAGATGTAAATAGGTTGCCTCTAACATTCAAAGATTGGAGGCTTGCAGATATGTCATTGAAAGAGAAATGCTGGTTAGAGATTAAGGTAAAATTGACTTAAATAAAGAATTATTTTGCAATCTTGTAACATTTATTTTCAAGTTTTCTTTTTTTATATACTTATTTATTTTGCTAAATTTCAAGTATTATGTGTATAACTAAATTTTCTTTCACAAGAAAATACTGATGCTCATAATGTCTTTAGAAAGATATTTCTGAAATGCATCGGAAAGCAATGGAAGAATTTTAAATCAGAGTTCAAAACAAAATTCTACAAACGATACAAAACTGATGCATAGAGGCTAGGAAACCGACCTCCTAATGTTGAAGAAGACCAATGGCCAATTCTTGTGCAATATTTCGGTAGTTCCGAGTTCAAGGTAAAATATTTACGAAAACGTATTAGTATGTTAAAATATTATATATTCCAACTTTATATTCTAGATGAACTTGGAAGTTTCTGGTGATATTTTACAATTTTAGAAGTTAATTGATGTGGTTTTTTTAAAAGTCCTGATGAAGGAGGAAATGGTGACTTTAGACGGCTCATTTGGTTATCTCGAAACTGAATTCTGATTGTATATGATTGATAGTGTAACTTTGTTGCGTTACTTCTAAAGTATTTGCACTAAAGCCTAAATTCTCTTGACTTCCTAAAAGCATTAACCTCATATGACTGTGAGTTTTGATCTATGCTATTTTTTAACATTCACTGCGTTATCTAATATTAAGATGGTGTGGAACATTTCTCCAACACGTGTTTCATTCTCTAAGCATAGTGTACTTGTCCATGCTTTTGGTCATATTGTAATTTTACATTCCACTAATTTTTTTTCTCAATATTTTGATTGAATCGTGTAGAAGTGTAAGAAACAAAGAACACCACGCACAGTTGGGAGAAAAATTCATGCGAATGTCAAAGCAGAGGTAATAGTTTTGTTTACTTGATTTTTGTTAGCCATAGTTCATTGAATGATTACGTAATTAGATATCTTAATGCCTAATTTGCAAATTGAAAAAATGTAAATGAAAGAGAAAAATGGATTGCCTTCAATGTTTGAAGTATACGAGGCAACTCATTAACCGTAGGGAAATTCGTTAAACGATGAAGTTGTGATTGTGATTGTATGTTTCCGACCTTTTGTCTTGTCATATGCATTTGGTTCTCTTTGGAAATATGAAACAATTTTCCCTTTTTTAAAATGGTATCTCATTTCATATTTTCTTTTCTAGTCAAAGGTAAAAAATATGGAAGATGATGCCCCAGAATCTATTAGTATAGTAGAGTACATGGATGAATGCCTTGAGAAGATTTTGGGAAGAGCAAAATATGGTCCATTGCAGACCTATGGACTTGGACCAACACGAAAAGATGTTCTTGGTTTGACATAATTTGAATGTGAAGTTCATAAGTAAGTCATTGACAATGAAGTAAATGCTTGTGTACAGAGTATTATACAAGATTTAGAATCAATGATGCGACAAGAAATGGGAGGCAAGATACTGGCATAAATAGAAGGAATCATCATAGTAAATAAATGTAAAATTTAGTTACCTCAAAAACCAACTTGAATCTGTAGTTGATGTGTGGCACAAACACATGGAAAGTTATCCAACCAACTTGAATTTACGACTTGTGAATGAGCATACTCCAAATTAACGTGTAAATCATGTGAGGATTATTAGCTGTAATATCGTTTTTGTTGTGGTCATTATATATAATTGCAGTTCATTGTTTTCTTTTTAAGCAGGGTGATGAATCTATTGTCTGATGAACAAGTGCATGCATCATCAACAATATTGCTGCAAAATCTTAATCCTAATCGGCCACAAGTGCTTTCATATAGGAGGTCATCCAGTGAGGTATACTTCAAAGTACATTTAAAGAGCCACTCTTTGTTCGGTAAATCTTTTTTTGTTTCTTTTTGTTGACATTTGGTGGATATTAAAAGCTAATTTGTTCAACTTGATTTATGATTGTTTCTAAATTTGGCACATGATTTTTATCCAGAATTCAACAAGCTTGATGTGGTATATGATGGAATCCTATATAAGTTCAGAATTTGTCTCGTTTATGTAATACTAGCATTCGATAAACATGACATGCTACAATGTTTATGCGATGTTTTTGTTCATGGATAGGTTGGTTTTCGATGTATTCGTGGTTATGTAATGCTATCTTAGTGCATCCAAACTTTGTTGTTCTCATTATTCCTTTTCTATTGCATTTTTCCTTGGGATAAATATTGTATATGATAAGGAGTAAGAGAATTTTTAAAACCCTTTTGTTCTTTGTTTTGATGAGAATCATAGTTATAGTTCCACTTTCAGTGTGTGATTAAAAGAGTTGGGAAGGATAGAATTATGAAGAGTATTAGAAGAGTATACTAAGTTTGGCCTAGTAGATGAGAGTATAGTCTAAATCATCACAAATATTTTGAGTGTTTAATTGCAGTATATTCTCAAGGTCGTTATCCGTTGTTCCTCAACATGATTCGGTCTCAAGCTGCTTTCTTTAGTGTGGATTCATATAAAATGAATTTTGTCTTGACTAATTCTCTTTTTACAATTGTGAGGATATTTATTAAAAAGAGTATATCATTCTCTCTTAGATCTCGTGACCTTAATGAATTTGAATGGTTGATTTCTGACTAGTTTCATATATTGATTTGATATTTGTTCAGTCAACAAAACAAAAGAAGAAAACCAGATTGTCTAGCTATTTCTAGCAATGTTATGGTTTAGCTTTTATATTCATTATCTAATAGCCATTTTATCTTTTGTAGGTGCTAGTGGTTCAAACGGTCACTCGTGAACTTACTAAAAGGGCTTATTATGAGAAGATATGTGGAGTTTATTTACACGATTTGATTACCATAAACTTAAGTTTAATTTTTTTTTCATTTGACGAAACATTTTGATTGGATATCATTTTGATGGAAAATTTGTTGATTCTGATTCTTTTATGAGATTCATCTCAATAAAATATGAATTTCATTATTGGCTTGTGTGTATAATTTTTATGAATATTATTGATAAAAAATAACAAAAATATCATTAGCACTAATGACATTTTCTAAAGTGTTGTAAATTTTGTCATGCCTTGGAATCCATTTATGGCACTAGATAAGTGCATTAAATTGTGTCGTCAGTGATTTATTGCATTTAGGATAAATGTCATATTCTAATGGCACTAGTAAAAGTGTCCCAAATTTTTCCATAATTGTGAATGTATTAATGACACTAAAAAATTCCACAAGTTGTGCCATAAATGTGTTTATGGCACTTACAATAAAAGACGTATTTAACCGACCCTATATCAAGTGCCAAAAAAGCGCCACATTTTCAATGTATTTGTGACATTTAAAAAATGACATATGAAGTGCCGCCATTTAATTTGTGGCACTTATAAAGTGTGTTAAAAATACCCTCGACTTTCTTTCAATCATTTCACTCTAATATTCGTATCTTTTTATCTTAGCTATACCTACCCTAAAATTTCCTACATCACCTTTTCATTTATGTATGGGACAACGACGTGACGTATCACCTAGTCAGGTGCGCCGATTAAATGTTCCGCACGTGCGAGCCGTTTCTTATGCCGTTGGATCGCCTCTCTGATGATTTCAACGGCTGGATTTAAAGAAATCACTTCCTTAAAACAATTAGTTTTGAGAAGGCGGGAAGAATGACAGTGATCATGTGTATTAGAAAAATTAATAATAAATGAAAATATATTATTTATTGAGAAAATATAAGCTAAAAAGAATCCTCACGAGCTAAAAAGTGAATAAGTGATTAAGGGAAAGATAGGCTGATTAGCAATTATCTATGCAAAAAAGATCGAAGGAAAAAAATTGTGATCCACTGACAATAAGTGCTCAATAAAAATAAACCTGGTGAAAATAACCGCATAACAGGAAAAAAATTCATATGCTTAACATATCAAAGTACAAAAAGGATCAAGAAAAGTATTACTAGAATATATTTTCAACAACTTGAGGTATCTTCAACAAAAGCGGTCTTTATTTTCCAATCAAATCAAATTCTGATTTTTTTTAGAGAATCAAACTTAATGCGTAAAAGACATCACAAAATAGACACATTTCTTTTTTAAAAAAAAATAATCATGAAAGCACTTTATTATTTTAATTTTAACTATTGGAACCAAGGCAGACCTAAGGATACAAGTTTGGGGACCAAACTATAATCTACGTCACTAGAAAGAAAAATTTAAAATTTTTGGGAAGAACAAAATAAAATTATAGACTAAATATAAGGTGAAACTACTTTGAAAACAGTAAAAGACTATTGGTTAAAAATGGATTAATGACATTTTAGTACCTTAAAGCTTGGGATTTTTTTACAAATAAATTAATATAAAAAATCAATTAAGTTTTTTCTAATATCAAATTCCCTATTTTTTTAATAAAAAAGATCATTTTTGTTTATTTTTCCCCTTTGAGTCATATTTCCATCGACATATCAACACAAAAATAACATGATGCCGCTCCTTCTCTACTTCATAATCTCCACCATCGTCACCGCCTCTATTGAAATACACACATCCTATACAAAAACCACCAAAAGTTTCAACATTCTATTGTATCCTCCTGTAATCGTGCATTCTATTAATCTAACTTTTACTAGAAATTTCTATGTTATGAAAATACTTGGGAGACATGGTTGGTACCAGTGAGCAGAGGTTGTGGTTAAGGCCAAGGAAGAAGCGAAGAATTTACAATGATAGTGGTGGTGATCTGATACATTTTTGAATAAAATTAAAAGTAATAAATTAAGGGGAAAAAAAGAAAGAAAAGTGTAGAAATCGATGATGTTGGTTGTAGGAGGGGGCGGAGGTGGGTTGGGGAATAGGAGATTATTCTTATTTTAATTGTTTTTGGACATAGTGGCAAAATTGGACTTGCAAAATTTTATAAGGGACATGTCAGACTTTTCACCATTTTCGTTTGCAATTGGACGGATTCCATCCAATATTTCCATTACCCGTCGCATGAAGAAGTTTGTCCCCGCAATTGTCCAAATTCCCAAAACTTCAAGGAAATAAAATGTCATCAATTGTTTTATATGAATTGGTTTTGTAAAAGACAACCACACCTTTAAAATAGGTGGTGCTTTTTACACAATTGGACGGATTCCATCCAATTTGACCATTTATTTATCACTTGAAAGAATTTTGGTCCTCAATTTTCAAAAGCCCTCAAACTTTAGGGTATTAAAATGTCATTAACCCAAAAAAACAAGGGGTCAAAGTCCCCCCACTCTTTACTAGGTCTGTCACTGATTGGAACTTATGTTTTTCATCCATCAAATTCCCTAAGAGTGGAAAAACCTCTCCCTTCTCTCTAGAGAAGCAATCTTTTTTACCCAGTTCATTTTGAACTTTGTTTGCAGATTCATATTTTCCCTTATCTTGCAGTCATCCTTGACCTTAACCTAATCCCTATTTATGGCAACTTTCTATCTTACATAATCTTCACCTTTTCATTTACTCCCCCTGTCTCTCGATTTAGTAATGGATTCACTGTCACCCCCTTTACTCATAGATACCCTTCTGAAAATTTTGTCAATTCTGAGCATAAATTAGTTGCTAAAATCATATCTGACAGGAAACAAAACAACAGAGCATTTATGAATACAATGATTTCGGCTTGGGATCTCTCTTTTAAAATAAATTTCTCCCCTCTGGAAGATAATTTGTTCTTGTGCTTGTTCCGTGATGAAAAAGATAAAGTGAGGATTTTGAACAAGTGTCCTTGGACCTTCAGAGGATCACATGTTGTCCTTAAACACTGGCCACAAGATATTACAGTAAGTGAGTTAGACTTTTCATTTTCTCCTTTCTGGGTTCAAGCCCATAATCTTCCCTCCAACAAAATAAACAAGGCTAATGCTATCACTATTGGGAATTTTGTTGGTAATTTCATTGGTGATGATCTAGATAATTTCCCCTCAAATAAAGATAGAAACTACCTTCGTATTAGGGTGGACATCTTTTTGTCTAGACCATTAAAATCTGGATTTAGTATGGATAACACCAATGGTACCAAGAGATGGGTACATATCAAGTATAAAAGACTTGCAGATTTTTGCTACAAATGTGGGATTATTGGTTATTCTGAAGTGGGATGTAATAGTAGTATCAATGACAAGGTGGTAAATGGATCGGGTAATACCGAGTTTGGCCCTTCTCTGAGAGCTAATGGGTCTGTGAAACAGTTGGAATTCTGAAAACTAGTGAAGAATCCTATTCAACATAGGAATAAGCCTGAAAAGGAGCATAGATCTGAGTCCGGTGCTTTTTCTGGTAATACTGTTGATGTTGAGGAAGCGGTGCTTGTAAGGAGTAATCATGTTGATGTGATGGAAGTTGGAGGTGTTCTGATTGACAAGGTAGCAGAGCGCCGCTTAACGGTAACGGACCCCTTAACCAAGGTTAATTTGTTTTTTTTTTAACTCTTCTGGGTTGGTACCTAAAGTACAATCTTGTCTTTTATTTCCTTTGGGAATAGACCTTAATAAATCCCCAAACCCAAACCTTAGCCCTATAGACCTAATACAAAAAAAAAGCCCAAACCAAAGCCCAACCCCTTTCATTTTAGATCCACAAACTACCTCACTGGCCCAACTGGGTGGTTTCAACCCAAAACAATTAGGGAAAAGACCTCAGATGATAAACCCAAAGCCTTATAAAAAACAAAAATTAATCTCTGTCCTTGATGTGAAAGAAACCCAACCCACCCAAATATACCCGACCCAATTAAGTCTACCTCTTGACCTAGATATTTCCAAAAGACTTTCCTTTTTCCACATCTCAAAACCCCCTTGTCACGACATCATTTCTAACCTCACCACCTCCACAAAAATTCTGTCATGACCGTATTCTTGTTGATGTTACCATTGGGGAAGATGATGTTTCAATATTGGAGGAAAGGGAATTGCTGGTTGTTAGTAGAAGAATGATCAGAGTGAAGAAAGAAGCCCGTAAGGGACTACAACTTACTTTCTTCAAACATATGCAACAGTCTGCTATACCTAGTACTGTTAACCAACCTATTCACCAATCTAAAATATCCATTACTGAAATCCTTTCGGATGAAGAAACTGAAGTTATTCATGAAGCTGTCAATGTTCTGAGCCAAGCGGGGATCATCTGGGATCCCAAAGATTCAATGATCTTCATTTCTTGGAATTGCCGGGGTTTGTCCCAACCGTCGGTATCAAGAATTCTTAGGGACCTTTCTAGAATACATAAACCCAATTGCATTTTCCTTAGTGAATTAAAATGTCATTCTGCCCAAAAAATTAAAAATATCCTGCAATCCTTAGGTTTTCCTAACATGTCTGTGGTCCCTTCTTCTGGTAGAGCTGGTGGTCTGGTTTTGACTTGGAGTGATAATCTGACTGTTGACATCAGTGTGACTGGTAAATTCCTTATTAATGCAATCATTACCACTCATTCCCAATCCCCTAGCTGGCAGATTACTTGTTTGTATGGTCCCCCTGGTGCTATTGGTAAATATGTTTTCTGGGATGATTTGTTGGCTGTTGGGAATGCTTTTTTGGGCCCTTGGTTAATTATAGGGGATTTTAACTCTATTTGTTCTCAAGATGATAAACTGGAGGGAAAGCCTTTTTCTGTTGGTAGTAAAGGGGGTCTTGGTACTGTTTTGGATAACCTAGGCATGATAGATGCAGGGTTTGATGGTAACATTTTACTTGGAATAATAAAAGGGGAGGGAGGGCTAACATTAGAGAACGCCTTGACAGATTATTATTTCCTAAAGCTAAAATCACCCACCTACCTGCTTTGTTTTCTGATCATAATCCCCTCTTACTTAATACTTGCCCTAGTTATTCTCAAGGCCCTAGACCTTTTAGGTTTGAATCGATGTGGGTCCGGGATCCAATGTCCAACATTGTTGTGGAAGATGCTTGAAAAACTAAACCTCCTGGGCCTCACCACATTCATCTGTGTGCAAAGCTTCATTCTACTGCTCTGGCCTTAAAAAAGTGGAATAAAAACACTTTTGGCGACAATCCAACTTCTATAGCCAAGCTTAAACTTGATATTGATGCTATACAATCCCATCGACCGGACACCTCATAACATTTCGTTGAATGCGCTTTGCAAAGTGATTTATCCGAACCGCTTAAAAGAGAGGAGCTACTTTGGAGGGATAAAGCTAAGGTTCTAGGCATGGAAGATGGGGATGCCAATACCAGGTTTTTCCATCTTAGTACTATTATCAGGAGAAAATCAAATTAGATTGATCAAATCCAGAAATCTGATAACTCCTGGGAAACAAATTGGTACAAAATTGGTGATCTTTTTCACCAATATTATACTAATTTGTTTTTTTCTTCTAATCCTGTTTTCCCTTCTTATTTTGAGAACCTGATTATTCCTTCTGTTTCTATTTCTGATAATTATGCTCTTACTGTGATTCCTACTGAAGATGAGATTATGAGTGTTATTTTCTTCTTGGGGGCTTCTAAGAGCCCTGGTCCTGATGGGATGTCTGCTGCTTTCTTTAAGAGCTATTGGTCTATTATGAAAGATGAGCTTATTTCTTCTATTATTTTCTTCTTTCAAACTGATTTTTTGGAAAATAAAGTCAATAAAACTTTTCTAGCCTTGATTCCTAAAAAAGACTTTCCTTCCAAAGTAGAGCAATTTAGACCTATTGCTCTCTGCAATGTTTGTTACAAGGTATATCTAAAATCATTGCTATTAGAATCAAACCTCTCCTTGATAACCTCATTTCACCTGTTCAAGCAGCTTTTATTCCTGGTAGATTAATTTTCGAGAATTCAATGATGAATCATGAGATCATGCATTATCTGAATAATAAGAAAGGGGAGCTAGGTTTTATGGCTTTGAAGATTGATTTGGGCTAAGGCTTATGATAGGGTAGAATGGAATGTCTTAGCTCATATTCTCCATTGTCATGGTTTTTCTGATTTTTTTTATTAAAGCTTGTTACAACTTGTATTTCCTCTCCTTTATACTCTATCATTCTTAATGGCTCTTCTTTTGGTAATATTCTTCCTTCTAGAGGAATCGAGTAAGGAGATCCCTGTTTCTCCTTCTTTGTTTGTCCTCTTCTTTGATGTTATGTCTAGGATTCTTAGTGTGGCTGAGAATGAGGGGAAGATTCAAGGTGTTAAGATTTGTAGAACAGCATCCCCTATCTCCCATCTTATGTAGGCTGATGATCTTGCTATTTTTTGTAAAGCTACTACTTATGAGGCTGCTTAGGTCAAGGCTTGTCTTGATAAATTCTGTAACTAGTCTGGTCAATTGATCAGTACTGACAAATGTTGTGTTCATTTCAGCAATAATGTTGATCATGTTTGTAGGGGTCAGATTAGTGATATTTTCAGCATGCCTCAATGCAATCATAAGAATAAACACCTTGGTATGCCTTTTTGCATCTCTGGCACAAAGAAGAAAGATTTTCAGGACATTCTGCTTAAGGTGAATGGAAGATTGAGTGGCTGGAAGTTGAGATCACTATCCCAGGCTGGAAGAGGGGTCTTAATCAAGTCAATGCTACAAGCTATCCCCTGCATACTCTATGCGAGACTATCTCTTTACCTAAAAGTATTTCACAAGAAGTTGACAGGAAAATTAGAAAATTTTGGTGGGGATTTAAAGATGATTAGGATAAAAACCTTTACTTAAAAGTTTAGGATACAATTTGTCTTCCTAAGGAATCGGGTGATCTAGGTTTCAAGAAGGTGGAGGATATTAATCATGCTTTCAATACCAAACTAGGTTGGACTATGTGTACTGAGAGGGACAAGCCTTGTGTAAAGCAGTTCAAAGCTAAATATCTAGCTTTCCAAGACCTACTGCAGGCTGATTCTTTTAAAGGACAGGGGTATTGGGTGTGGCAGGCTATATGGTCTACTATGGCTACTCTGAAACAGGTAGCTTGCTTTAAGCTAGGATCTGAGCCTTTGATCAGGATATGGTCAGACCATTGGATACCTGGTATCAAAGGGTTTAGACCTGCTCAACTCTGCAGAAATATTGGTGATCCTTTGTGGGTATATGAATTGATATATAGCTTTCTGAAAAATGAAAGAAGGGTGTGGTTTCAAGACTTTTCCCTTTAGAAGAATCAACTCGAGATCTTCAAAATTCAAATTCCATCACATATGGAACCTTCTACCCTTGTTTGGGCTCCCTCCAAGTCGGGGAGGTTCTCTCGTAAAGTCTCGCTACGAGTCAACCAACAATGGAGATTTAATGTGACTTCAACAGTTACTAGGAATATGTGGAAGAGAATGTGGCAGGCAAGTCTTCATCCCAGACATAAGCACCTTTTGTGGAGACTTCTCTCCAAGTCACTCCCTACTAAAGAAAGAAAAGGTAATTATATCTCAACTGGTAATAATTCTTGTATCCTTTGCAATGGTTACTCTGAGAATATGGATAATCTTTTTATTCATTGGGGCCTGACTAAACTGATATGGCGGAAATCTGACTGGAACATTAGAATGGATTTCTTTGGCTGACTGGAATATTACTAGGTGGATTGAATTGATTTTACAACCTGATGTGTTCTTCCCACTGGATTATACACAAAATTTATTGTTTACTAATTTTGCTTTGGTTGCTGTGGAACAAGTCTGGAAAGCTAGAAATACAGCTTACTTTGGAGGGAAACAGCTTGACTGGGAAGATATCAGTAAACTGGTTAATGAACTATCTGGAAGATATTCTGATGCAGCAGTAAGAAGAGGAACCAAGTCAATTAAGAGTTTGCAACATGCCCAATGGATGAAACCACCTCCTAAATGGATGAAGATCAACTTTGATGTTGCCTTTTTAGATGGTGAGTACACTGCAGCAATGGTAGTTACTGATGAAGAAGGAAAGTTGAGGCTGACATGGACCATTTCTGAGAAAGCACCTGATGCATTTACAGCAGAGGCACAAGCAGCACTACTTGCTGTGAACATTGCAATTGCATGTAAGATGGAGAGAGTTCTATTGGAAGGAGATGCAACAAATGTGATCTACTCTATTAGATGCCACAGAGATGTTGAGGAATGGCTTGGAAAAACAATTACTGTTGAAGGTAAAAGGCGAATTCAGCAGCTGAAACAGTGTAAAATCAATCCTATTTCAGGGTTGGGCAATAAGGCAGCACATAAACTGGCAAAATGGTCCAAGGATATGAAAGTTGGTGGAATTATTCCACTTTGTAAATCTTCCTGTTTTTATTTTTGAAGACCCAGAATGCTCTGGTCTGGGTTCTGAACTTTTGGCTGACTGTAACTTGGATATAGTTTAGTAAATAAATATCTTTTCATCAACAAAAAAAATTCCCTAAGGGTGCGTTTGTTTCTTGGAATCGGTTTTGGAATTGGAATTCCAATTCTATGAAATTCCATGGAATTACAAGAAATTGGAATTCTATGGTTTTCCAATCCTATGGAATTTCAAGAATTGAAATCCTAATAAATTCCAATTCCAAATAATTGAATTCCTTTGTTTGGTAAAACTACGGAATTGATGTGGAATTCAATTATAATTTTAATCTATTTGTTTTTTTTTGGAAGAATAATCTATTTGTTTGAAACACCAAAAAATCATATAATTAAAAATAAAATGAAAAAAATGCATATAGTGTGAAAATACTAATATTCTCATAATACAAATAGCCAAAGTACATTTGAAGCAAAATGACAAAAATACCCTTGTTAAAAGAATTATCGGTGAGAAATAATGGAAATATTTTTTGTCAAAATTAAAAGAACATTCATAGTGCTAAATAAAATCTTTATAGTATGAATTGAATAAAATACCGTTGAAAAATGGAAATATTTTTTTTTTTATGGAAAATGACGAAAATGGAAGGACGAAAATTTTCGGATATAAAAAATGATGAAAATTATCTACTAAAGTTAAAAAGATACCATTTTGCGTAATATGAAGAAAAAAGTTATGGTCCAATTTTATAAAAAATACATTCGTTGCAAAATGACAAAAATACCCATGTTAAAGTGGAATTAGCTCATTGTGCATAATAACGAATATGTACTTGATAAAAGATTAATAAATCACAAAAAGATAAAAATACTCCGATGAAAATGAAGAAAATAACCTTTGTCCTTTGGTTTAGAATGCAGAAAATGCACATTTTCCCAAAATGACAAAAATACCCTTATTGTAAAATTTTCATTTTTTAAAAACGAGTGGTAATTTTTTTCATTTTCATAGTGGTTATTATTTTTCATTTGGTATGAATGACATTTATATTATTTTTCAACAAGTGTATTTTCGTCATTTTACACCGATAATATTTTAGGCATTTCAAGTAAACAAATTTTTTTATAAGGCTAATTTTATCATTTTTTTGTTGAGAGAAATTTTTTTCATTTTATTCAAAGTTAATTTTTTTCATTTTGCACAAGAGGCCTTTTCCCATTTTTTTTTAATGGGAGCGTTTTTTGCATTAAGGGCATTTTTGACATTTTACGCCAAAGTATTTTCGTCATTTTTCTTCAAAAAAGTGAGTCATTTTTAATCATATGAATTTTAAGCAATTTGAGGCAAAGGAAATTTTTATTTTATTTTGCGCGAAAGTATTTTTATCATTTTGAGCCAAGGGTATTTTTGTCATTTTGCGTCAAGAGTATTTTCGTCATTTTTTTCATTATCTTTTGGTGATTTTATGTTATTTATTTTTGTGAATTTTTATTTAAAAAATCATTGTTTTGGGCCAGGGGTATTATTGTAATTTTGCACTAACGATATATTTCGACATCGTACAAAGGGTATTTTTGTCATTTAAATAAATAACATTAGCTATTTTAAATTAAGGGTGCTTTAGTCATTTTGTACTAGGGGTATTTGTCATTTTACAATAAGGGTACTTTGATCATTTATATATATTTATTTATGAGAGAGAAAATAACATGTATGCATGATATATTTATAATCTAAAATAAATCTTGTAGAATTGGAATTCAAATTCTTTGATTATAAAATGGAATTGATTTTGTTGAGGGGGTTGGAATTGGATTTGGAATTCCAATTCCAAAAATTCGTTGAGAGACAAACAAGAGAATTGGAATCAATTCCCTGATTTTTTTATAGCCAAAGAAAATTGGAATTGGAAAACTATTAAATATAATAAATTTATATGTAGTTTAGATTATTTGATCAAATTTGCCCCCAATATTTTGTGCGGCATATTTTTGTAGTTTTTCGCCCCCAACCTAAAAGTTCTGGAATTGTGTAACTCATGGCGGTAGTGTCCAAGAATGACAGAGGAGACACTGAACAGAATGTCGTAGAGTATTTGTTTTTGATTTTTTATTTTGTAGATTATTCATCTATGGTACACGAAATGCGGTACTTGTTTCATTATTGTGGCGTTTACCTCTTTTATTTTTACACAAACAAAGTACTCCCTCCATTCCTAAATATAAGACTCTTTAGACAATTTGAGAAAATTAAGGAAGTTGTCATTTTCACCTAAACTTCCAATATTATCCCCCACCCTCCCTCTCTCTCACTTCTTTATCATAAAGAAAGGAAAATGTTGAGGGTATAATTGGAATAAATTGTTGACAACTAATAAAACAACCTTAAACGACAATTAATTTGGATACTTAGATATCTCCTAAACGACAATTAATAGGGAATGGAGGGAGTATATTACAATTAAAAAAAAAAAAGAGTATAATAGATTTTGGAAATTTTTCTTGAAAGTTGCTAAAAGTAGTAGTTATACATGGGTAAGAATCTTGTATCCCTATCATGTGTCACACTTTCTCTCTCATAAATAAAAATCGTCATATGTTAATATTTTAATTAAAAAATTATAACATAAAAGCAATAGTGGAACCCTCAAGAAAAAAGTTAACACATGACGATTTCTTATTAGTAAAATAAGGAACGGGACACATAAAATGGGACAAACGGGTTTTTTGCTGTTATACATACCTTTATAAGAATCTGGTATTTTTTTCCTCAAAAGAAAAATAATGTAACTAGTACTCCTTCCGTTTTATAATTAAAGTTCTTCTAGATAATTTAGAACATATTAAGGAGGGTTAAACAATTAATATTTTTTTCTATTTTAACCTTAAGGAAGGAATTTTGGTTGATTCCTCATAAGTCTAAGGTACCAATCTCTCTTAATTTCTCTACATCTATACCATAATCATAGGTAAACATAATTTTACAATAAAAAAATAATACATATTTTGGAAAGAGATGAAATATATATATAATAAACACTGTATTATGAAACAAGCGGAGTAATAAAGTTTCTGGAGGCAATCGCCTGGAAGTATTATAGTTCTATCTTCTATGACAATATTTAAGTTAATTATTCCTAATATTTCATGTTTTTATGCAGTACTAAAAAGATATACCTTGCAATATACACTTTTTTTATGTACATTATACAAATATTTAATGAGATATTATGAAAGAGAGTTTTTGTGAGGCTATAAGTAAAGGAACTAGTAGTATCTTCTGCGCAGAGAGCTTGCCCAACAAATCTTAATAATATTAGTTTCAATAAGAATGTAAATACAACATACTTTTTGAGTTAAGTATACATAGTTCTTAATGGAAACAAAATCCCTTAAAATTCAAAATATGTTGTATCACTGCCCTTATGCACATCCCAATCCACTCTTGTCGTGTGTAATGCGTTGAGAACCAAAGAGTTGTTCCAATTTTTTTTGCTATATGTGAATTTGTTTACAAGATAGGTGAGGTCAACAACCTTTTACTTCAAAGAATCATGATCAAAAGTTTTTGTTCAAGAGTTATCTTTTAATCAAAAACTTCCTTATGTTGCAAAGAAGATGATCTCAAGGTAGTAGTAAGAACTTATTTCTCAATCTTTAAACTATCCAAAGACCATTAAGTCTTTTGTTTTCACAAAACAAGTTTGAGTTGTCAACCATCAAAGATTCAATTTTAAGTTTCATCTCCTTGTTTTGTTTTGCAATTTTTTTTCAATTGAACATACATATCATATAAAATATCACGAGGATCTTCCTCTTCATGATTATCTTCACAACTATATAAAGAAGAAGAAGAAGCGGATTGTATCTCATCCTCAAGTGTCATGAAGCATATATGTTTGCATTTTCGTTGCTTGTGTGATCTTCCTCATTGTCGCTATCGTCTTTATCCCAAGTGCCGATCATTCCCTTATCATTCTTTGAATGGAAGAATTTATTCTTCTTTTCATCTTTGTTATCTTTCTCCTTAGCCTTGGGGTAATCCACCAATGAAGTGCTCTCTACTCCCACATTCATAGCATCTCATGCCATTGGAATTTTGAGAGAATTGACCCTTCTTGGCTTGAAAATTTTCTTGTCATTTCCTCCATAGAATACTTTCCTCATTCTTCTTACAACCATAGCCATGGTTTCATCATCAAGATCACCATCATCATCTTCACTATCTTTTTCCTCATGATCATATTTATTTGGAAATAGTAAAATATATGGAATGCAAGAATTGTGAATTCTTTGGGATCTTGATTTCAGGTTGGGTATTTGGTTTGTTTAGTCTCATGGGTGTTTGATGATAGTTTTCAATTAAACTCATTATTAGAAGATGAAATAATGAGAAATTTTATTTTGGTAGGTGAGTAGGTTTAAAAGTTATATCCAAACCAATGAATACAATACACGTATGCCAAAAAGTCAATTCTCTTTCCTATGTGTATTGTATTTATTGAATTGAATGTAAGTTTTTTAAACTTACTCACCTACCAAGATAAAACTTCTCTGAAATAATAGGGGTTATAGTGAATTTCCAATTTTAATCCCCACGTTCAGTTCATGTGAAAAATCTCACTAGATTCCTCCTTTAAAAGTGGTAGAGGGTTGATTTAGTCAAACACAAATAGATGAGGGATATATTTTTTAGTGAAAAACACAGATAAGGAACACGAATAGGAATCCATGAAGATGAGGTATACTTGTACCTATTTACTCTATTTTCATTTTATTTTTCTATGAGAAACTGCACAAGGAGGAATTTATATCTTCCATCTAAATCAATTTCATTTATGTTTTCTTTTTTAATTAATTTTTAACCTGTAGCCAGTAATCGAAAGTGCACACAGAGTATGTCATAAGAGATGATTGATCTTTGGTAGGTAATATAGGTGTACGTTCATCTTACCAATTACTAACTAGAACAACTCACATTGAAATCAAAATCAAAATTAAAAATCCTAACGTTTAATATAACATTCTCAGTATAACTCTAAAAATATCAAAATATACAACTTAATTATTCTTACATGTCAATATAGTTATAAAAGTAAATTTATTTTTGACATTAATTTTCATAAGAAATTAGAATCGTAAATAAACATTTACTAACCATTATACCCATGCTTCCTTTTCCTAATTATACCGTTCAAATTAAACAACATCTTCATATTTCTTCATAAATATTTTATTTCTCTTGACAGAATTTCACAGATGATAAGCATATTATTTTCTTAGTGTTTGTTCCTTAACTATTTTGATAAATGTCTTCTAAATCATTTAACTATAAACTAATTGAACTAATAGTATATAACGTGCCAATAATGTGAAAATATTTAAAGTAAGAAACTTTGTACATAAATTGTGACTTCTTGATCTGCCTCGATGAAGATTCCAAAGACTTGAAAAATGATTTAAGAGCTCAGATCGAACTACGTGGAACGGATCCCGACTTTATTATTAATAATAAAACAATGAAAAATTTGGCCATGGGTATAAACTAAAATTCCTAACTATCGGGGAATATAATCACGAAACAGAAGAAGTAACAAATAACTAGAGTTTATGTACTGCTGCTTTGTTTTTATTGAACTGTTTGTTGGATTGGACCTTTCTTAATACAAGGAACCCCATTCCTAATTTGTACCGATTTCTAGAGGTTGAATATCGTCAAACTCCTTTCGGCCCAAAATTCTTTCTTTCTGGTCGGATTCTTTCTTTCTCAAACAGAGTATAAAGTTTATCCCTTTTCCCTCTAGACGTAAATGGAAGGTTAATTGGTGAAATTCGTCCCCAAACAATTTACGATTGGTGACTTGGGTCCCTAAACAAATTTTTTTTTAATTTTAGATACTCAAACAATTTGCGTGTTTGTATCATGGGTCCTTCTGTTCAAAAAAACCGCTAGTCAACATTTTTTAAAATATTTCACTCAAAATATCAAGGGTATTTTGGGTAATTCATCTTCTACTTCATCTTCTTCATTCCACCCAAAAAAACTTCATCTCGCCACCGCTTGGGTCATTGACGGCGCCGCCGCTTCTCTCTCTTTGGTAAGCTCACTGCCTTTGTTTTATTGATTTTTATATGTATGAATGCAACATCAGCTTCAATATTGTAGTAGAACATGAAAATCGAATTCTAGGGTTTGAAAATCATGGTGGTCCAGCGTGGTGGTCGGCCATGGTGGTTCTTCACCCAGTCAAACAGCGCCGACATCAATTTCACTCTACCAAACCTCAAAATCATCCAAAAAATCTTGAAAAATCAACACCATGACCATAGGATTTTAACTGGAATTGTTAAAAAGTGAGCAAATCTTCCCACGGATATAGGATTTCATTCAAGATCTATGCCATCGTGTGACCAAGTAATAGCATTTGTTCATTTACTGAGATTTTGTGGTGCAATTAAGCCTTTGATGCAAGCCTTAATGTTCATAGGTGTGACTAATTTGTTGTGGTGGTGCGCGGCGTAAGTGATAGACGAGTTGGACAGTGGTGGTCGGCCATGGTGGTCCGACGTGGTGGGGGTTTAAAAATTCTAGGGTTTCTTTTCCAAGCTCTCCGGAAAATTGCAGCTTCCGAAATTACGTCTCAACCTTCACTCAAATCGACACTTTCCATTGGATTCTTGATATGAAAACCTTTGTTGGTAAGCCCATCAAGAATCCCCCAATATTTTTGCACTTCCAATGATCAATTTGACAATTTCCCACAATTTTTTGTTTTGAAATTCGCAGGTGAGGTCTATGATGGCGGGACTGGGTTGAGGTGGAGGATTAGCAGATTTGAAAAGATAACTATCAATGACGTCGTCTCCGTTGCCGTTCAAACTCAACGACAAAGAAAGAAGTCCACTACCACCGATACCGGCGGAAGCTCCGGTGGTGGGTGACCTGAGTCCATTTCTTACACCGGAAAGTCCTTTAGAAAGCATTAATTGTTGTTGAAGCATATTCAAAGCCTTATCGCCGCCGATCTGGTACTGACGGAGCTTAGAAGCCAATAAAGCTGCTGATTAATCTTCAAGAGAGTTTTGAGCCAGAGATTCCCAAGGGGATTGGGGTTTAGAATTATTAGCAGATAAATCTAGAGGAAGATGGTGTTTGGATTGAATTGAAGATTGCTGAAGTTTTGAATTGAAGATTGAAACTTGAAGTTTGAAGGAGATGAAGTTTTTTTGTGTGGAATGAAGAAGATGAAGTTGAAGATGAATTACCCAAAATACCCCTGATATTTTGAGTGAAATATTTTATAAAATGTTGATTAACCGTTGACTAGCGGTTTTTTGAACAGAAGGACCTATGATACAAACACGCAAATTGTTTGAGTATCTAAAATTTAAAAAAAAAAAAAAAAATTGTTTGGGGACCCAAGCCACCAATCGTAAATTGTTTGGGGACCAATTTCACCAATTAGCCTAAATGGAATATGATATGTATAAAGTTGGTCAAGTTTTATTCCGTCAAATAAAGTTTCCGATACTTTCGGTGACTTTCTCTTGCATTTTAAGGTTGTAATTTGCTGAAGCATGAATGGTTTCCACTTCAACTTCTAATTTTTATTTATTTTTTTTGTCCAAGACCAATATGTATCCGTATCCCTTTTACTGTCCATAATTAATCTGATGCGTTCTAGGGTCGGACCCGTGGGGAGAGATAATATCCGACTTTTCTCCATGTATAAAGCTCAATCACGAAGACTTTCGTTTATGAACATTAATCTCATTCTATTTGAGCTAGTTCTTGTTGGTCACTTACAATGTTATGAATAAAGTCATTCAAATCAGTCATTTATAGAAGGATATTTCTCAATTCTACTTTCTTGGCCATTCTGTTAGTCTCTTATTTTTTTCAAGTAAAATTATAAGAGTGTGACTGGGTTGGCTTTCATCCAGAAAATCAATGCAAAGTTTTACTTCAGCTAAAAAAAGTTGAGAGAGGAGAAAGACGGGGGGCAGAGAACATATGCTACACAAACTGCAAGATGAGATCACGAAGATAACCTAGAGACTATGTTACCTACGCTCGGGTACGGGTATTGGATGCAGGTAAATATCTAAGTATCAAATTCTTATACCCCTAAAAGTAAGGACACTAGGACACGAGTACGTGGATACGAAAATAATTAGGGGCGTACAAAAAAATTAACAAAATAACTAACTATTGTAAAGGGAAATAAATAGGCATCTAATATCCTCCTTACAATAGGGAAGATCAGATGCATTTGGTATTCGTCAAAGTACCCAATATTTTTTTTTATCACATCCAATAAGTATCTCATACCAACCAACACCCATGTCGTATCGTGTCAGACATGAGTGCGGCAGCCAAAACTAGCATAGCCTATAGAGAAACTTCATTTCATGAAGCTCTAAAAAATACAGTTGGCTAATAGTTTTCCAGTATGACAGGCTAACTTTGAACCAATGAAACTCTGTGCATTCAGAAATCTGCTTAGAAAGTCTTAAAAAAGTTCCTTCAAGATAGTAAATCATCTCAAAACCTGTGACTGGGTGGGAAATGACTGTATAATGGTTGTTTTTCATACAACATATATGGAAAATCATTTATTTTGACCAAAAGATCACCTTGTGTTTTTTATATGCAAATCTAAGTTACCGAAAACATTTTAGTGACAAAGAAATGAGGTTCAGCGAGAAACAAAATGCAAACTATTCAATTTTAATGATGACTTGTTAATTCTTTAATCTTTCTTCAAATATTTGGCTAGTTGCTCAGAGTGTTCACTATAGTTCAATTTCCATTTCTCCCTTTGTTCTGAAGTTTAATTTTGTTTTTAATCCTATAATAATATACTTTGAAAAATATCATTATCACTCAAATCTCCATAAGTTTTCAATAATTCCTAAAACTATTTAGCAAAACACAATAAGATCCTATAATTTTTTTTTACTTCTTTGTAGGTCCAAGAACAAATTTCGCGGTTGTTAAGTAGTCCAACCACCATTGTCCGCGGTGGTTTCCGGTTAGAATTAGGCTACTTTTGGCCGAAAATCACCAAGCACAATGGTGGTGGACAACTTAACAGACGCAAAATTTGTTATGGACCTATCAGAAAGTAAAAAACATGAAGAATCTTATTGTGTCTTGATGATGGGAGTCATTTTCCCTAATTCCAGACCTGCTAATGTATTTCTGTTTTATGGATTAAACACTTCAGCTCGAATACACTAACCTAGTAGTTGAATTTGCCTGAACTATATATATTTTTATGTCATGATATACTTTCAAGATCCAGAGAAGGTATGTAAACATGAATATTCAGAACCAAAGCAAGCAGTATCAACACTATTATCTCATCATCCTACCATCACTAGTCCGTAACTCTACGAGCTTATTGCAAAAGCAGAAGCCATATAAATAATTTACTATTAGGTTTAAACCCCCCACATTATGTTCTTAAACTGAGAGCTTAAGAACATTATTATTCAAAGAATTCACTATTTTCATCCACGCCGTAAGAAAGCATATCTTTCCAGCAATACTATATACCATTGTACATTTACACAAACCCTTCACAGTATAAACTCTATTACTAGTAAACATCACAAAATTTCAGAAAATATAAAGCCCAAAAATAAATCAAAACTAGGTGGAGTAGCAGAAGAAATTATACCAAAAGGAATTGATGGATTTAATCAACATTTCCATGATCATTTCAAACTATCGGAATCACTTAGCTCATCTTCAATGCTGGAGACTTCCATTCTAGCAGATGCTTGCTTTGCCCACTTAACAATTTTTTCAGCCTCCCTACTAATTTTCTCCTCTTCCTTCATAGCTTTCTTCAGCAGTTTTTCCTGTTTTTTAGCCGGAAAATTGCACAAATCTGTTAAAATTTCATCATTACTCCCCCAATCAAGACTTTTGTTCAAAATACTGTTCTCTTTACTCTTTTTCCTGTGAACTCTTTTTGGAGAACACCAAAAGCAGCCACCTCTGGGGGGTGGAGATGATGACCTCGATGTAGAATCGGACGAATTCGAAGATGACCCGTCTGAGGATTTCACTTCCAATCCAATTTCCCATCGGGAAATTTCAATTTCCCCAATTTTGAGTCGCCTGCAACTTTCTTGGAAGACGAAAATTTCCCAATTTCAGGGGACGATGAGTGAAACCCAGATTCTGAATTTCTGTCTAAATCATTTTCTCCATCTGGGATTTTCTTAGAATGACTCGGTAATTTGTCAGAATTCGGATTCTTGAACATAGACGAAGTTGAAGAAGCAGAATGTCTAAGGATTGAAGAACACTTGGGATTCGATTCTGAGGAAGGGAAAGACTTGAGCTTCTGAAACCGAGTCTCCAAATTAGTTGGAAGAACTGAATCATTGAAACCAGAACAATTAACCTTTGCAACTTGCTCAAGAACAGATTCCTCCATTGCTTGTGATAGCAATTCTTGCACTGCTTTTTCATCATCACTATCAGAAAGGAAAGAAAAATCAGCCATTTCTCTAATGAGAGTTGAATAAATTATCCAGAAAAAACGATGAAATTTTGCTCTTTTCTTTGGATTTTAACCTTTGTTATTTGCTTAATTTTGGGGATTAATGGATGATGTTAATGGCCAACAGAGGGATTTGGAGAAAAAGTTGGACAGTTCCAACGGCTAACTCGTAGGTTCGGCGTTTTGTTGTCAAATAGTCAAAGAGTAGGCCCCATATGTGAATCATGTTGGCCCCACTTTATTGTCTTTTTTTTTGTGCTGAATCCCACTTTATTGTCTTTGCATGGACTGATTTCTTTATGCTATTAGTTCACATAAAGAAACAGTCTATGCTTTTAGTTGGAAAGTAAGAGATTTTAGAAAAATATGTATTGAATTGAATATTTTGATACATTTGCAATATATATTATTACAAGAGTTTTAGACTGATAAGGAAGTTACTATCAATGAGAGGCATATATTAATAAGGAAGTTATTATAATTCTAATCAAATCACAATCAAATATACATAAAATCTATACACTGTATTAATCTCGGAATCGGAGAAAAATATTACTGTAGGGAGGTTATTCCTTAATAGAGGCTTACATACACAAATTATAAAAATAACTAATATACATTATACTACACTTGTAAATGTGCCCCTTCATGTTTTAAAAACACGAATTTAAAAAATATATAAGATTAATGAGTTTAAAAAAACAAATGTACGTACATCATGCATGTACAATGTGTATATATTAAATTTAAAAAATTCATTCATGTACATACATAATATAGGAAATGTAAAAAAAAAATGTATGTACATCATCAATGCATTTAAAATATTCACTCATGTATATTGTATCTTCGAAATGTCTTTTCGTTTGTTTTCTTTTTATTATACATATATAAATGCTAGCATAATCATAAATTTCATTATCATTTTCAAATCATACATTTTCTACTTCAAGCAAGTCATGGCACCTAAAAATAAACGAACGCAAATCACTAAAAGTATTCGTGTCGAGTTGCGCAAAATGAAATAAATCAACCCAAAAAATTAAGTCATTGTCACAAACAACTTTAGATAAATATTTCATATCATTTCAAGTTTAATGTAACATAGTTAAATAATATTTTATATTTTATATAGATATATAAATATATTTAAAATTTAATGTTATTTAATTACCATATGGATGTAAATTTTTTAAGGATGGTCTTAAAAAAACATGGAATATTACAATGTAGAGTTTATTCTTATTTATAACTGGTCCCGAGTTTGGACCATAATTTTTTATTACTATAAGGAGGTTATTCTTATATAGAGTATTATTGTATGGAGGTTTTACTATATAAATGATTTCAGAATATATTTTAAAACATATGTGACAATTCCAACACTCCCCCTCAAATTGGTGAGTGGATATCTAGAACTCTCAACTTGCCAACAAAATAATTGAACTGTCCAGGATGCAGTGCATTAGCTAGAATATCTGCAAGTTGCTCATTGGTACCGACATGGTGACAGTCAATTGTAATTACACATGATTGGAGTTTTTCTCTTACAAAATGACAATCAATCTATGTGGTTGGTACGTTCATGAAAATAAGGATTAGCAGCAATATGAAGAGTTGATTGGCTATCACAATACAAACGTGCAGGCCCCAAATAGACGCCAAGAAACCTTAGTAAACTTCTCAGCCAAACTATCTCACTTGTAACATTTGTTATAGCTCTGTATTATGTTAGTAGTGCCATTGGACCAGCATATGTTGTACATTTTATATATTTTTGAGCATGTCATTTGAATAGTTAATTTTGCTTTTGAACATCAAATGCGTGATTTGATAGTAAAACTCATTAGTTTATGCAATTACTATTCTAATTGTCCCTAGTTTTATGTAATGTTCTATACGATGAAATAAAACTAGTATGATGTTTGATTGATGATTATGTTTTATTGATCATGTGTAATGGATGCAAATCATATAATAGATATAATATATTGGGATATATTGTATCAGACATGATCCGAAAGAGAAGTAATACTTCATGGTTCCTTAGTCATAAGTATTACTTTCTCAATACTATTTGGAATCCTTAGACCTTATGTCTCCATCGTTTTCAGCATGAATGGATCTACGTTTTGACTCAGTCAGACGTTAATTTTAATCGAGTAATTAAAACGACTGATGATCGGATGTAGTATCATATCATGGCTTGAATGTGAGAGGCATTGTAAGGGATTTGTCCCTCTCTTATTAGAAAGAGATATCCATGGGCCCCTCGATAGGGAAAAATCTTTAAATGTATGGCCGTGCTCAAATGTATTTAATAAAGTGGTTATTAAATACTATTTGTTGGAACAGTCTACCTGGAGATCGAGCATAAATACAATTAAGCTTTATAAGGGTGACAACTACCATGGTTTATGCTTAATTTGGATATCATGAGACAAATGGATTAAATAGTGGATTGATATTAGGTTCCACGGTACATTCATTCACTCCGGGTTGTCATAATGTCCTCGCTAGGGGACCGCTTGTGATTTATGAACACATACTAAGTGTGTTTTCATTGCCATTGTGATATGAACCTACGAGGTCACACGCATAGACAGGGTTAACGAAAGCTTCATATCCGGGATCCAATGAATCTAGAATATATCTAGGTTCATTGTATCTGGCATTTAATTAGAGATTAAGGATGGGGGCATTTTTGTATTTGGCTTTCGCTGGGATTACGTGGGAGTTATTATGCTATAAAAACTCCCACTACCAGAAGAGGTTGGGATTACGTGGGAGTTCGTTCTCGGAACAAACTCTCAAGCCCTATATAATCTCTTTTGAGGCAAAACCCTAGATAGACTTCTGATAGCCGCAAAACCCCTATTACCTGAAATTAGATTTTTGCCTCCTTTCTCTCTAGATTCCTGAAACTCGGAAAACGAAGAGCTAGCACTCGCAACTCATTTCGTCGCGTGACTACCTGGGTAGAGAGTAATTCGCAAGGGAGAACTTTTGGTGGTCGCAACTAAGCACCCGAAATCAGAAACCATTAACGATAAATGCAAGTCCTTTTCATGGGTGTTTAGAACGAGTTTCTACTCATGACTCTCTTCATATTCGATCGCTGCAGAAGATCCGGGAGACGACCTCATCTGTTTCTTGGATATCCAGGATATTAGTGCATTGCCTAACATGATAAAATATCATGTAATATAACGTCAAGTTATGAGACACACAACTCAGTCTGAATCACAATAAACTACTAAGTTGAGATTCAGATTATCTCTTGGCAACAACACACCTCTCCTTGGATTGCCTTTTATAAAATGCACAATCTTAAGAGCTGCTTCCCAATGTCTTTGTCTTGGCTTCTAATAAACTTACTCAAAATATAAACCGAATAAGTGATGTCAAGACGAGTAATGGTTAGATAAAGAAGTCGACCTATTAATCACATATATTTCCCAGAGTCATTCATCAAGGATACATCTTTTTCTTTATCCGCAAATAGGAGTTGTTAATCAATACATGTTGAAAACGGCTTAACCACATATAAGATGTCTCCTTCAAAATGTCCAACACATATTTTCTTTGACAAAAAAAAAAAATCCTCATTGGACAATCGAGCTACCTGTTTCCCTATAAAGTATTTCAAATTACTCAAGCCTTTGATTTTAAACTTAGAATTTATAAAATATTTAAACTTCTTAATTTTCTAAATATCGTTTCCTGTAATGACAATAGCATCAATATATACAAGAATAATAATCATAACACCACCTCTCACATACTTAAAAAGAGAATGTTTAGTAGGAAAATGTTAAAAGCCAAAACTGAGAAGAGTATTGGTTAACTTTTGTGACCAACACCGGCTTGACTGCTTGAGGTCATATATAGATTTTCTAAAACGAAAAACTTTTCTTGGTTTAGGAGTTACAACGGGTGCAGGTGGTTCCATATAAATTTTCTCTGAAAGAGCACCATGGAGAAAGACATTGTTAACCTCTATCTGATGAATGGGCTAAACCTGAGATGCAGCAAGAGCAAGAAAACAACGGACGGTAGTCATCTTTGCTACGGGAGCAGCAGTCTCAGTGAAATCCTTCTCATCGATATGAGAGTAACCCTTTGCAATAGAACGACTCTTAGGGCGCTCGACGAACCATAAGATTTTTATTTGATACGATAGACCCAACGAGATTTGAAAGCTTTCTTCCCATTATGAAGATACTCCAATCCCATGTATGGTTACTCTCAAATGCGGAGAGTTATTCTTGCATAGAGGCACGCCATTCGGGATATTTAGCAGCTTCTGCAAAAGTCTTAGGCTCGGGATAATAAGATAAAGTGGTAAGAAAACAATTGTGAGAATGATAAAGGTGATCAAAAGATAAATAATTGTGTAGAGGATACCTGGTACCTTTCGAGGGAGATTGAGGAGAGTGAGAATCAGCCAATGAGGTTACTGCATTGCAGGCATAGCCACTTAAATAAATAGGGGATTTGGTCTCTCTTTGAGAACGACGAGGAAAGGCTGGTGACGAAGGTGTATGGGATGGAGGTGAAAGTTCTCCTGAATCTGGACTTGGGAATGAGAGAGGTCCAAAATATGTGCTTGAACTAGAAACAATACGCGAGTCGGAGGAAAACTGTAAGTCTGGCGATGCCAGGTTTGGGTTAACACGCGTTAAAAAACATATGGATCCAAGTCGACTTGGTATGGGTATGGGTGCATGGGGTAAGGCAATTATGGGGTTGGGTCAATGTGCGGACCTGAGAGATTGTTTTGGATTGTATGCTGATTTTGGGCCATTTCGGTGGGACTTTTTAGAGAAGATTTAAGAGGCTGAGCAGTGGGCTCAACAAATATGGTTTGAGCATCTGGGTTAAAGAGTTTTTGTGAATCTTCTAGTGGGGAAGATTCAGAAGAAATGGTAGAGAGTTCTGTTTTGTAAGGAAAAATTTGTTCATAAAAATGAACATCTCTAGACACAAAGATTTTGCATGAGTTGGTGTCATATAGTTTCCTACATTTCTGTCATAATGGATAACCGAGTAAAATACACCAAGTGGAGCGGGCATGAAATTTATCATGATGAGGGTGAGCGTTTGAGTGTAACAAAGAGAACCAAAAACTCTGAGATTGTTATATGAAGGGGGTTTATGAAATAATATTTCGTGGGGTGTCTTAACTTTTATAACCTTACTACAAGTTTTATTCATAAGATAAACAATTGTTAAGACAAATTCTCCCCAAAATTGGATAGGTAGGTTATCTTCAAAGCATAAGGCTCTTGCAACGTTTAGAATATGTCTATTTTTACGCTCAACCTCCCCCCCCCCATTTTGTTGAGGAGTGCACACACAAGAGGTTTCATGCAAAATTCATTTCTCAATCAAATAACCCCTAGGCTAATAAATTCACTCTCATTATCACTATGAATTCGTTTCATTGAATAATTGTATTGAATGAAAACCATTTGACAAAAAATGAAAACATAGTTTGAACATCAACTTATCACGTAATAAATATACCCAAATGGCATTGGAATAATCATTCACAAAACATATAAAATAATGTGCCCCAGTTAAGGAGCGAGTCTGATTCTTGCCCCACAAGTCACAATGAATGTTCACAATGGGCTTTCGCTTTACAATCACTAAGTGCAAACGAAAAACGGGAATCCTTAGCTTTGTGACATATGTTATAGGGAACTTGAGATTGTTTATTTAAGGAAAAAGAAGCTGGAATCTGTACGAAAAACTGAGAAGAAGGGTGACCAAGCCTAGGATGCCACAGTTGAGAATTTTCCTTCTTGGAAGTGAAAAAACACTAGAGGGGGTGAATAGAGTTTTAGAATCTTTTAAACTTTCTTTGAAATAAGTAGAAGAAGATGCAAATATCTATAAAATTAAATCTTGTATAATTAGAGAAATCAAGACACAAGATTTAAAGTGGTTCGATTCACAACGAATCTACGTCCACTGCCTTGAGAAGCACCCCAAGGATTTCAATACTTCACTATGAAGCTCCATATACAATAAATGCAAGGTGGGATAAACCTTTTACAAGAGTGGATAACTCACAAAGAGTTTTACTTGAAAAACACAACAAGCTCACAAAGAACTTAACTCTCAAAGAGTTCTACTAATCTTACAAAGAGATACTTCCTAGATCACTAAGAACTAATCTCAACAAATGAGAGGGGAAGAGGGAATAACCAAACTATCACCTTAACAGTGATGGATAAGTTACAAATGTAAAGCACAATAAATTTTTAAGCCTCAACAGATTTTGTTCAAATTGACTAGCACATAAATTTGATAGCAATGAGTAATAGATGAAGGTTTGATTGAGAGTAAACTTAATACACAAGATAGATTAAGTAGTTAGCAATAACTCATCTAAGGGGTTTAAATAGGGGAGTAAAAATGGTTTGAAATGACTGCTCCAACAGATAAAACTGCCAGAAAATCGATACTTCGGTCGACCGGACTCTGTTCCTGGTTGACCGAAATAATTCAAAGTTAATTTGAAAAAGGCTCTGTCTCGATCTCGGTTGACCAAACAAAATCCCAGTCGACCGATGTTTATATCTAGGTCAATCGAATTGACTTGAGGTCGACCTGATCAAAATAGCCGTTGAGTATTTTGAACCACCTGAAGTGACTGAGTGATGTGACACACTTCGGTCAACCTAGTCGAGGCTCGATCGACCAAGATGACGGTTCAAAGTGGGTTTTCCCACTAAGTCTTAAATCAAATGCTATCATTTACTCAAGCAAAGATATAAAACCCTTTTACCTATTTTCAAAAGCATCTCAAACTGAAAACATTTAAGTATGCAAGACGAATATGAACAATTTCATTTGAGCCTTCCTAGGGGAGATTACAAGAAATAAAATAACAAAAATCTTCTCAATTCATTTGTCAAAGTCTTCAAGTCCTTGTATGCATCTATTTGATCTTCAATAAGTAGTGTTGCCCTTTGATAAGTTTATGCTTTCTTGATAGACTTGATACTTTTCATGTAACTTATCACATTCACAAGTATAACAATTAATCCCATCAATGGTCTGTCGTTCATTAAAATAGAGAATTTAGCCCTTATGGCTTACAATCTCCCCTTTTTTGGTTATGACAAACTTTGATGTAATGTGATAGGTGAAATTAGATAATCTTTAATAATAGATGACCTTTTTTAAAGTGAAGAGAGGATAAAAGTCATTTATGGAAAAGAAAATCAACCTTAGGGGTGTGAGTAAATCAATTTAATAAAATCTCCCCCTGAGGTTGTGCCCTTTCTTAAAGATAACAAAACTGAAAAAGATATAGAGGAAAAAGTTTACAGTTTTTTCCGTTTGTAATAACAACCGGTCGACCGCCACAATTTTCCTAGGTCGGCGTCTCTTTTTCGGTCGGCCGTCGTATACATTCCGGTCGATCGGACTTAAGGTAACAAGCAGATTTTCTTGCAAACAGTTTCAAAGTATATCCTAAAATTCTACCAACATACTTCAATACAAGTGTTTCAAGAAAACAGTAAAAAACAGTTTACATGTGTTTAACATATGCTTAACATTACATTACATTCCAAGAAACAAAAGACATTTTTCTCCCCCTTTTTCATATATCAAAAAGAGGAAAGGAGGTTTTTAAAATGAGCTCTCATCACTAGGATATCATCATTGAGCTCTCTAATCATATGCATAAAAATAGTTTATACATATAGCAAAACAATACAAGATAAAGATAAGTAAAATAAAGAGAAAGGTAAAAAAAAAGCTTATTGGAATGTTTGAAACTTCATCTTTGCAAGTTTTCTATGACTTGTGCAATCTCTTCCTCGGTGAATGTAGCATGAAGATCTTCATCATTGTCTTGCTCTTTTTAAACTTCTTGTTCATCATCCACCTCATAAATCTTTGTATTGGTGTTTTTGATGACCATATCAAATTTGGCTTCAATACAATCCATTCTTTCTCCCAATTTCTCTACTTTGGATTATATTCGAAGTAGGAGTTCACTTTGAGATTATGTGGTTTGCCTTGTCTCTTCATTTCCTCTTCTAATATTATTTCCCCCAACGTTTCTTGATATATCTATATTTTGACAATTTTCATGGTCTTGTTCTTCTTCTAACTCTTCATCTCTTCTTTGACCCCTTCTTTCTTTTATAATTCTTTTGATAGTCTCACTAGATATTTTACTAGTTCTTCTTGCAACTGCTCAAAATTTTTAATATGTGTACCTACATCATTATCATCTTTGCTAGCAATATATATGTTAGATTCATCAAATGAAACATGCACCGATTCTTCTATGCAAAAGGTTCGTTTATTGTAAACTCTGTAAGCCTTTTTGTTGGATGAATAGCCAAGGAATATGCCTTCATCCGATTTCTTATCAAACTTTCCAAGTCTATCTTTGATGTTGAGCACAAAACACTTGCAACAAAAAACAATAAAGTAAGAAATAGGAGTTTTTCCAAAAATGAGTTCAAACGGAGTTTTCTTTAGAAAAAGGTCTTAAGAGAACTCGATTCATTATGTAACAAGCGGTGTTAACGGCTTCGGCCCAAAAGTAAGTAGGTAAAGAGCTTTCGGAAAGCATAGACCTAGCCATTTCTTGCAAAGTGCAATTTTTTCTTTCAACTACACCATTTTGTTGAGGAGTTCTTGGAGCCGAAAAATTGTGATCTATGCCATTTTCATTGCGAAAGTTTTCAAAGCTTTGGTTATTAAATTCTCCTCCATTGTCACTTCGAATAGAGATCAATTTTGTATCAAGTGAGTTTTGAATTGTCTTAAAAAGATTTAAAAATTCAATGAAGGAGTCATCTTTTTGTGAAAGAAAAATTACTCCAGTGAATCTAGAAAAATCATCTACAATAACAAATACATACCTATTACCACCAAGACTAGTGGTCCTAATTGGTCCAAAGATATCAAGATGAACTGATTCTAGAGGTTTTGAAGTTGAAACCATTTTCTTGGGTTTAAAAGAAGTTTTGGTTTGTTTTCCAAATTGACATGAGTCACACAAACGTTTCTTTTCAAACTTTACTTTTGGTAAACCTCTTACAAGATCTTGGCTCGACAAGCGAGTAAGCAAGTCTATGCTAACATGTCCTAATCTACGGTGCCAAAGAAATGCATGATCATCAAGGACATTTAGGCATTGAATATCATAAGTAAGAATGATACGGTACCAACCTTGGGGCTGCCCAACTCAAGGGAACGTGTGTTACGATACAAAGAGGACTCTAAATTACATCTAGGAATGTTTCCCAAGTCAACCTCTTAAGTATCACAAGTGTACAAGGAATGGACAGCTTTGCTACTGTTTGGCAGAATGATCATATCTTTCGATATACTTATCCAATGGAGCTGATTCCAGTTGCATATTAAAGATAAGAGGCAGATCTACAACTTTCATGAAGATCACAAGATCAGATTCTGCCTTCTTGATATCCCGTATTGTCGTGCAAGTTGGCCCAACAAGCTGTCCAGAATGGGGACGAATCTAAAGGGCATTTTAGTCTTTTTACATATTAAAGTCTATTCTAGACTATTCTAGACTTTAATTATTTGTTATTTTTATTTTATTACTTTAGCCGTGTGTAGCAAATAGAGTTGCTATAATAAAGGACATGTTGTCCATGTGGTAGTTAGCTTGTTATTAAGAGTCCTAATGCAACTAGGACTCTTCATTATTTGGTAGTTATTTTTTAGATTATGCCGCCAAGATAATAGGCACATGTCCCTATTATCTTGTTTAGGTAGTTACTTGATAGCAAGTTGTTATTCAAGAGTCCTACTTCTTCAAGGACTCTTATTTCCCTTTTCCTAGTTTAAGTTAGTTTGGTTCTCTTATAGCCGAAATACTCTATTTAATAGAGCTTTGGGCAGCCATGTAACTTAGACTTGATATATTGATATTTTGATTAAGGTTAAACCTTTGATACTTGTTTATGAACTTCCGGTTGAATTTCATAATCCTTTAAGTTACTGTATCAACTAGCTGGTTTATCTAGTTGTGGTGTTTCAACCTCCATTGATACTTAACCTTTCCGGGACTGTGTTAAGTATATTCTCCCATAAACCATTCGAGATAGAGAAAGATCTAAATTTCAGCCGAGTCTTGATATAACCCATCAAGATTTCGCATCAAGTGGTATCAGAGCAAAAGGTTGATCTCTATCTTGGTGTACCCTTACGCTTTTTATTAAATTTTTCTTGTTTGCTTGGAATAGACCGAGAAAGATAACAAAAAGAAATTATTACTACCATACGCAAAAGCCACCCGGAAGTAAAGAAATTGGCAGCCGGGTTATCCTAGACACGGATCAAACCAAAAGCAAACTTCCTTGTCCACTTGGACACAAAGGAATTGTCTCTTGTTCCCTCTTGTTCTTGAATTAGTCGCCATCAAACTCATCAAATCAAGGTAATATCTTCCTGACACGGAGTTCTTGATAAAGGCGGCCAAGAAAAGACTAAGTCTTAAGGTATAAGGTAAAGAAAGAAATCAAGAAAACAAGGTTTTCAAGATTTTAAATTTTCGGTTACTGTTCACAGCACTATTCATCCGAAAATTCAAAGTCTATTTTCAAGAAATCAAGAAGCGTAAAGGTTACATCTTTTTAAAGATTACTCTTTTTCTTTCTTACCTTTGTCAATTAGATCAAGAAAACTCTTCTTGCAATCTTTTTTCAGCCTTCCATCTTTATAACCATTCTATCATTCAAAGTTGGAAGTTCTTGACAAGTATTTGTGGAAAAAACCGAAAGAAATATTCAATATTGAGAGAATACAAAATCTGATTACTATTCACAGATTACTATTCACGGATTACTATTCACAGATTACTATTCTCAGATCACTATTCACATATTACTGTTCACAGTTACTATTCACAGATTACTATTCACAGTTTCCCATTGATATTCAACCTTGCGGGAGAAAGGTTGTTTATATTTATTCAATTTTTTGTGTGAATTTTTCTACTAACGATTTGTGTGAATTTTTTCTTTGAAAAGATAATGTCTTTTGATGAAGGTACTTCGCAGCAAGAAGTGACCATAGATGATCAAGAATCTCGAGAATCCGAAAGTTTTGAGGCAAATTGGGAATTTGAGGCCGAAAGTTTGGAAGATGAAGCCGAGGGCAATGATCAATATCCGGGATGAGGGCAATCATCTTTTGGTAAATATGAATCTCTTACAATATCAACAATTAGATGATTTGCATCAACAAAGAAACAATCTTTTTCAAACAAAGTGCACCGTTCAAGGCAAGATTTGTTTACTTATTATTGATAGCGGTAGTTGTACTAACGTTTGTTCTTTTGAGATGGTTACGGCTTTAGGTTTACCCTTGAAAGCACATCCAACGCCCTATAAGCTTTCTTGGTTAAATGATAGCGGTGAGATTAAAGTTGACAAACAAGTGGAACTAAATTTCAGCATTGGCAACTATAAAGATTCGATCACTTGTGATGTGGTCCCGATGACCGCAAGTCACATCATTTTGGGAAGACCTTGGCAATATGATAGAGATGTAGATCATATGGGTCGAAGGAATGTTTATGCGGTGACAATGGATAAAGTTCGCTATAATTTACATCCTATGTCACCCATTGAAGTTTGTGAGATGCAACAAAGGTTAGCCGAGGGTAGAGAGAAAAGAAGACAAGAGCGGGAGTTGCTCAAATCACATACCCCTACCCAAAAGGTAACAATCGAGGTAAAAGGGGGCTGAAAAAAGCCGAGAGTTTGACAAGCAAAAAGGTAAAATCAGAGGTAAAAAAGAGCTGAAAAAAGCCGCAAGCATGGTAAGAAAAAAAGGCAATAGCTCAAAAAGTGAGAAAAGAAAGTTTGTTCATTAAATCCGGAAAGGTAGATAGGATAATTCAAGCAAAACAACTTGTTGTTTTGTTAGATTTGCAAGGAACCGCAAGGAACCTATTTACTAACACTTTTTCTTTTACTCTAACATCTTTTTCTACATCTAGTCTTGCTATTTTTTCGAAGTTTCATGAAGTCTTCCCTAAGGAGTTGCCGAAAAGGTTACGTATTAGCCTTCAAAATCGTGAAAGGTATAAACCATCTTCGGGTACAATTCAGCAAATTCACAACCAAGGTGATTTAATTCTTGAAAAGAAGAAGGTAAGTATGTCTTTAAGTCCATATGTTAATCCGGGGAAAAATTGTACCAAAGCAAGAAAGGACTTTTAGATTATATACGGATAGTCTACATGTTAATCACATAACTTTTCAGTATAGACATCCAATTTATTGCTTTGATAAAATATTTATTAATAGTCAAAACCGAGAACATGTTAGTACACATCTTAGGGCTGTTTTTTTCTATTATAAATACACAAACCTTGTATGCTAAGATGGATAATTATGTTTATAACACTCATTCTATTAATCTTCTTAGTTATATGTTAAGTTTACAAGGTATTCAAGTTGATCAGGCAAAAGATAATGCAATAAAGGAATGGCCGAGAACAACTAGTATCCTTCAAGTTCATTCAACATATGAGTTGGCAAGCTTTTATAAACATTTTGTTCACGATTTTTTGCAAGCTTACTGCCTCATTAATTTCAATTAAGAAGGACAAGACACCATTTATTTGGGACAGCCGCAAGAGAATCTCCTTGATAGGTAAGGACAATGCAATTTTTACTTTCCATATTTCTAACTTGCTCCCTTTTGTTCATTTTTTAGATTATAAAGCTGATTTTTGGGATGATTCGAGGACGAATCCTTTTCAAGAGGGAGGGGATGATACGGTACCAACCTTGGGGCTGCCCAACTCAAGGGAACGTGTGTTACGATACAAAGAGGACTCTAAATTACATCTAGGAATGTTTCCCAAGTCAACCTCTTAAGTATCACAAGTGTACAAGGAATGGACAGCTTTGCTACTGTTTGGCAGAATGATCATATCTTTCGATATACTTATCCAATGGAGCTGATTCCAGTTGCATATTAAAGATAAGAGGCAGATCTACAACTTTCATGAAGATCACAAGATCAGATTCTGCCTTCTTGATATCCCGTATTGTCGTGCAAGTTGGCCCAACAAGCTGTCCAGAATGGGGACGAATCTAAAGGGCATTTTTAGTCTTTTTTTACATATTAAAGTCTATTCTAGACTATTCTAGACTTTAATTATTTGTTATTGTTATTTTATTACTTTAGCCGTGTGTAGCAAATAGAGTTGCTATAATAAAGGACATGTTGTCCATGTGGTAGTTAGTTTGTTAATAAGAGTCCTAATGCAACTAGGGACTCTTCATTATTTGGTAGTTATTTTTAGATTATGCCTCCAAGATAATAGGCACATGTCCCTATTATCTTGTTTAGGTAGTTACTTGATAGCAAGTTGTTATTCAAGAGTCCTACTTCTTCAAGGACTCTTATTTCCCTTTTCCTAGTTTAAGTTAGTTTGGTTCTCTTATAGCCGAAATACTCTATTTAATAGAGCTTTGGGCAGCCATGTAACTTAGACTTGATATATTGATATTTTGATTAAGGTTAAACCTTTGATACTTGTTTATGAACTTCCGGTTGAATTTCATAATCCTTTAAGTTACTCGTATCAACTAGTCGGGTTTATCTAGTTGTGGTGTTTCAACCTCCATTGATACTTAACCTTCAGGATCGTGTTAAGTATATTCTCCCATAAACCATTCGAGATAGAGAAAGATCTAAATTTCAGCCGAGTCTTGATATAACCCATCAAGATTTCGCATCAAAGAAGTTCATCAAGAGTGAGCATGTAGACATTTCCAACTCTATTTGCCACAAAGATGATTTCATTTGAATTTTCATCAAAGATAGTGCATGCATCTTTCTTAAAAGAAACAACAAAATCATTATCACAAAGTTGACTAATGCTAAGAAAGTTGTACTTAAGGAGTTCAATTAAAAGAACATTTTCGAATAAGAGTAGAGGAGCTTTCACCAACATTCCCAATACCAATGATCTTCCCTTTTGTTTGTCACCAAATGTGACGAATCTTTCATTTATTGGTTTTAACTCTCTCACTAAAGTAGCATCTCCGGTCATATGTCTTGAACACCCACTATCAAGAAACCATTTTGCCGGAAGAGCTTTTCGTTCTTGTTTCACTTAAAAATGAGGTAAAAATGTGACTTTTGGTACCCAAATCTTCTTGGGGTCCTTTGGGGTTAGTTTGAGCAATCTTAATACGCCATGTATATTTAGCACCATGCTCAATTTTGTTTTTAATAACAAACCTAGTTACTTTATGACCATGTCTACCACAATACGTACATCTAACATGTGTTCTAGTGAATGTGGTATTTCTAGGTGTAGTAGTATGAATGTTATTAACATAGCCAATTCTCCTTCTAGAATGATTATGAAATGTAGATGGCATAGGGGATTTGAATGTACTAGAAAAATGTGAAGAAGTACTAGCAATATAAGAAGTATGTTCATACCTTAATCCACTTTTATCATTAGAGTAACGTTGTGATCCAAGAATCTCATCTAAATTCTTTTTACTATATTGAAATTTGTTCACAAGAGTAGTGAGATCAACAACCTTTTTTCTTTAAGAACTCATAATCAAATAGTTTTTCTTCTAAG